>CACSLK010022082.1:191109-222401 GCA_902706635.1 Striga hermonthica | reverse complement strand
ATGGTGGATTTTTTTTCTTCAGGCACTTGCCCACCCCGAGAAATGTTCTAAACAGGCGACCAACCTGCCCACCCTAGGGGGTGTTCTAAACAAGCGACCACCCAGCCCCGAGGCCTTAGTCATGGTGGATTTTTTTCTTCGACCTACCACTGAGGTCAAACAGAAACACATCGAGCACAACAAGATATGATAGCAATTGATCATCTCCGTTAGTATCATCAAATGTATAATTGCGTCGAACGAGATAAGAAATGTTGAATGTATTTTTCTACCTCCCTTTCCTGGTTGTGCATGGTAACGTGTGCTCGAATTCTTCGACCTGCCACTGAGGTCGAAAAGGAAAACATCGAATATGACAAGATATAATAACACGCAATCATTTTGTTAGTCATCCAAATAATAATCTCAACCATGTCGATATGCATCACAATCTCCTCAACAGTTTGTCCAGAGTACACAAAGAATGACCATAAACCCCTGTCGATTAAACACGACCACCGAACAAGAGTCGAGAATAGCTTTGTACCTGAAGGTCGAGAATACCGCTCCAAATTGTCTTACCTTTCCAAAAGAGAATGATTGTTACCCATTCCTTTTGAAATCGCCACCGGTGATCGACATCATCTAGGCTCGTCCCTGCTTGTCACCCTCCTTAGATGGATCCATGCTCGTTCATTTTGTTCTCGACACTCAATAGCTCATCCGCCATATCTTGTCGAGACTTGGATTATTTCGTCATTTCCTCGACAAAAATTCAAATATGTCCATGAATAAATCGCATAATCGCTCGAGCAAATTACATAATCCACAAATAAATCCGATAATCATTCAAGCAAATCAGATAATCTTCCACGCATAAGTCAAATATATTCCTCGAATAAATCAAATAATCATCCACAAATAAATCCAATAATCGCTTGAGCAAATTAAATAATCCCCCATGCATAAGTCAAATATTTTTACGATCGAATCAAGACCGTATCAAATGATTCCACAATTAAATCAAGTATCTCCACGACAAACTCATAATTTATCCATGAATAAACCAAGTAATTCCACGAACAAATCAATTGACATCTACTAACCAATCGAATAATCCTCGATCAAATCGAATATATGCACGAACAAATCAAATAATTCACAGGTAAACCGCATAATCCAACATGCGCAGATCAAATAGTTCTCCATCAATAAATAAAATATTTTCTCCACGAGCAAATTATATCTCCTCGGTCAAATCAAGTACTCCTCGACCAAATCAAATATTTCCACGCATAAATCGCATAACATCTCTTCGACCAAATCAGATAACATCCATGCATAGACCACATGATATCTCCACAAATCAATCAAGTAATATCTTCTCGAGCAAATTAAATATATCCTCCAATGAATCAAATAATCCTCAACGAATAAACCAAATAGTGTCTCCTCGACAAAATCAAATAATGTCCATGAATAAATTACATAATCCAATACGAGCAGATAAAATAATCCTCCATGAATAAATCAAATATTTCCTCGAATAGATCAAATAATTGCTCCAATATGTCAAATAATTTTTATGGATAAATCGCATAATCTCATGAATTATTTAAATAATGTATCCTCGATCATACCAAATATATGCACCGATAAATCAAATAATATCTCGAGCAAATTAAATAATATCTCGGGCAAGTCAAATAATCCTCCGATTTTCACCAATGTAAATCCTCAAATCTCCATATTTAAATTAGTCACATACTTCCGTTGCGAGAGTGCTATTTTAAATTACCTCCTCGTCCATGTCAAATTGTCCCGAATTATTTTTTAGCACAACATAGGGCTATTTTTGTTCATTGGGCTGCATTTGGACACCATTTGGGCCACTTATAGGGCATTGGGACGCTGAAAGTCAGAATTGGGCCGCTGAAAACCGAGATTGGGCCGCGAAATTGAGCCTGGTAGTGTGCTGGGAAGGTGCGAGCCGCTCACGGGCTGACGCGGGCCAATAATAGAGAGAGCAGCGGGCTGGATACAGGGCTGGAGCGCGGGCTGCATCTGGGCTGAGGGCGGGCTAGCAGCGGGCTGAGCGCGGGCTAGAGTTTGTGTGTGACGCGGGCTCCGGGGGGCGAGCGCGGCCCGCTCGTTCAGTCCTTTTCCACAACTGGACTTCGCATGTTGGGCCAAGCACGGGATTACTGGGCCGACCACTTCCTCCTAGGCTTCCTCGTGGGCTTAAATGTGCTGGGCCGACCGTTTTCTCCATTGGGTTGCAAGGCGCAAGATTGATCGGGCCCAAAACCTGGGCTAGCAGTGCTGAAACCTGCGAATGCTGGAACACGTCAGAAAGAGCTTCACCGGCGAAACCTCACTGGTTCCGGTGAAAACGACCGGTAGTGCGAGAGCCTTGACAAGGCTATTCTGATGGTGCACTCGTTCTGCGGTGATTCACAGAAAATCGGCATAAAAATGAAGATGATGACCGAATTTTGACCAAATTTCTCCTTAGATCCAAAATATTTGACTGACAAATTGATGCCCTCCCCATAGGAATTTTTTCTTCAAAATTTAAGGGTAGAAATAGCATGAGGAGAGCTTCGCAATGATGTAAAAATTTTTCCGATCGGACAACTTTGGACGACGGCCGACGGCGGAAGCGGCGGCGCCGGCGGCGGCGGACGGCGGTGTGCGGGTAAGGTCAGTGTCTGGAGATTCGGCTCATCGAGAGGATTCCGGTGGTATCTTCAAATTTTTCAAACCCCTCCCGTATCGTCGGGAAAATGCATTGGAATGTCCGATTTTCACCAAAATTTTTGTAGATCTGGAACCTTTGACCACGAAATTGACCACCTTCCCGGATGAATTTTTGCATGAAATTTTAAGGGTAGATTCACCTTGAGGAGATCTATCCGATGACGTAGACGATTTTCTGATCGGAGCACGTTTTCCGGCAGCGGAGGTGGCGGCCGGCGGTGACGGCGACCGGTGGAGAAGAAGGAGGTTTTTTCATTTTTTCAGTCGGAACTCCGCTTTGACTTTTTGACGGGTCCCCACAGACGGCGCCATTGAAGTGAATAAGATTCACCCGGGCTCCTTCAACTCGAACCGGCCTCCGTACCTGCAGAACCCAACGCCGGGGTGGCCCCGGCGTCGGGCCTCCGATGCCTAAGTCAGTGCTCGGATCAAGAGAGAGATAAAGTGTAGTAATGTAATGAGGAGAGAATGAGAGAATGAGGTACCTTGGCCCTCTTTTATAGGGGGAGTGTACCTTTTGGGCCCAAGTTGGGCTTAGATGTCTTAGTGGGCTTATCATCCAATATGTATCCGCTTTATCCATCAAACCGGGTCCAGTATAATATCCTATATCAGAAGAGGAACATGAGAACGAATCACTTGAGGAGACTTTGCTACATGTGGTCAAGTGCAAAAAATGAAGCCCGAAGATGATCACGTTTACAACTGATATTAGGGACAAGTTGGTGGAGGTATTTGTAGAAAGCGGGTCCACGCAAAATTTCATTGATGAGGAGCTTTCCAAAGAGATAGAAATTCCATTCACAAGGGTGAAACCTTTTGGAGTCAATGTGTCTAATGGAGAAACACTTCGATGCGATATGATTTTCAAGGGAGTAAAGATGGAAGCTCAAGGTTAAAAGATGAAAGTTGATTTATACGCCTTACAATTGAAAGAAACTGATGTGGTACTTGGATGTCAGGGTTGAAGATTCTTGGTCCAATCACAACCGATTATTGGAGAGGGACTATGGAGTTCGGGCAATCGAGTAAGCGAATCAAGTTGATGACCGAAGATCCAGGAGAGTCTCCTCATGAGGATGAAGACGATATACGAGCCCACAAGCTTAATTTCATCATCCATGAGGACAAGGATAGTCTTGAAGAGGACGGTAATGATGCGGAAGTGGTTATTAATCCTAGCGAGTCCGAGGAAGAGACCAGCGATGATCTCCATATTTGGCTAGAGAACATGCTGGAAGAACCACAAGGTCAGGATTATCGGCCTTCTTATAAGCGAGATTAGCTGAGAGGTTGTGGCGATAGGTCAAGGACAAGGTGAAGGAGGCGCAAGGCCAAGCGAGCTAAGGGGAAGCGCAAGCCAAGGACTAATGTGAGGAGTGATTGGTGCGGGCCTTGTGCACGTAAGCGACGTGCTTGGCGAGTGGAGGCTAAGAGAATGGGCGCGCGAGGGGTGGAAGATGGGTTGAAGATGCGCGCGGGCGATTGATGTGGGTCACCGGACGGATGACAGTGGACGGACGTGGCTGAAGGGCAAATGAGCGAGTGGCGTGCATCGAGCCATGATGCGCGCAATCAGGCGACAAGCGACGATGCACCTTGGGCCTGGGGCGAACGAGGGTCAGCGCTGGGGTACGCGGTAGGCGGATAGAATGCGCGGCAGTTGGGCCGCGAGCGCACAATGCGCACGGGCAGCGATGCATGGGCGTACGCGGGCGAAGACCTAAGCCGGGTAGGCTTAGGCGAGATAGGCGGCGCATACGCGGGCGATGGCCTCGAACGAGCAGGCGTAGGAGTACCGGGCATGGGCGCTCACGCGCAGAAGTCGGGCGATGGGCGTGCAGCGCAAGACAATGGGGCTCGTGTGGGGCAGGCGTACGAGAGCCCAGTCCGCGCGGGGCTAGGCAAGGCGGGCGTTGAGGCGGCACGCGCACGGGATGCCGTGCCCAACAAGGACTAGGCCTCGCTGGTGGCACGCATAAGGCGGTTAGCGCCTAAGATTCGGCCGACT
Organism: Striga hermonthica; assembly: GCA_902706635.1. Taxonomy (NCBI): domain Eukaryota; kingdom Viridiplantae; phylum Streptophyta; class Magnoliopsida; order Lamiales; family Orobanchaceae; genus Striga; species Striga hermonthica. The sequence goes on along the minus strand of CACSLK010022082.1, from coordinate 217,651 downwards.
TGAGCTTCAAGACATTGGATTGGAGTGCAAGGCAAGGAGTTTTGGAGATCAAGATTATTAGCTTAATTAAGACTCTAGTATATTTACTTTCCTTGTTGCTTTAGAAGATCTAATATGTTTAGGATTTAATATTTTATTGCTTTAATTAGAAATCTAGTTAGACTAGGATTAGAAGTATTTAGGATCTATAGATAGGGGACTACACTCATTGTTTTTTAGGCAAAATTTCATTTTTGGTCCATTATATTGGCCGTTTTCCAAAAATTGTCCACTAAATTGGTAGACATCAAACTTGATACAGTAAGTTGTAAAATTCATCATTTTTGGTCCATAAGCCTACGTGGCATTTTATCGGGCGAATACGTGGACACGTTTGATGTCCGCCACGTAGGCTCGTTTTCCAGCCCGAGTGAGGACAAAAAATGATGAATTTTATAACTTATTGTATCAAGTTTGATGTCCGCCAAATTAGTGGACCATTTCTGGAAAATGGCCAATATAATGGACTAAAAACAAAATTTTACCTTGTTTTTTCGGCAGATTCCCTTTCATCTATCTCGGGGTTCCTGTTTTCAAAGGCATCCCAAGATTCTCTTCAATATCTTACTGATAAAGTGCTCGAAAGCTGGATGGGAAAACAAACAACTCTCTTTGGTTTGGCTGGGAGGATCCTATTGGTTCAGTCAGTCATCCTTTCAATGCTTCTCCACGGTTTTATGATTTACTTGTATAAAGTTTGATTATAATTAAAAAGCTCAATAGCTGGATTATAAAATCAGGACTGGTTGCTATGATAAGAATCAGCTGCTTTTTGTTCCTTGGTCTCAAGTTTGTACAGATAAATAAAGAAATCTTGGCCTGGCCTGGCATAAGATAAGGGACTTGATGCATCTCAACCATGCAGTCCTTCTTTGAACCTTTTCACAAGCTTGACTCGAACCAACATCTTCCAACTTGGTGCTCTCACTTCTCGGACTAGTACAGGTCCAAACCAAAAGCCAATGCTCCAAAAGTATAAGGAGAAGTTCCTTCTCTATGGAAGAAAGAGTTCAACCACAGCTATTATTTCAAAAGCTCAGAAATTCCTTATGGAAACTGCCTTAAGATAGAAAGAAAGACTAGTGCTAGGCCTGCTACTGCTTCGAATGGATAATACGACATTACTACTCTCCTTCCTGCTTGCCATTTATTAAAGCTGCTCATTCTTCATCCCCAGAATGTGATATGTGATGACCTATTCTATCTTAACTTTAGCCACTCATAAACCTAAACGATGGATGTTTTTCCCCATCTTCCCAAACCAATTTAGCTATTTGAGATGTCTCCATGTGTGGCGTGATAAGATAAGGACCACTAAGGGCTCGGTTTTGACTTCTTCTCGGCTTTATATTAAGGTTTCGTATAAGAGAGATCCCCTCCCAGACACTGTAATCGTGATCTTTGATGTTGGTATTGGCGCTTTCTCATAACTTTCAGCTACCCTAATCGGTTCCTACATTTATTAGACTTTTGTTGTAAAGGTGCGAGTTGTCTAAGAGGCCGAAAGTAACGGAGGTTATATCGATAGGATACCCCAGCCGAAGAAAGTGTTCTATTCCCGGTGGTCCAATCAAAACCAGTTTTTTTTTTTGAATCTTGGGCACAACTCTGGATCCATATCCATCAGTCTCTTCCAACAAGCCTGGTTCAATACCAGCTCCACTTGGGAAGATCAACCCCTCCATATTCTTATTATGGTCGCTCGTTTTCAAGTTCTTTTTATTGAACCATCTGGTATCTTTCTAATTTTCAAATTGAACTGGTAGTTCATGTATTGTAGACCAGGCACGGAGCGTACCATTGGACCTGTTCTGGAACTCTGTTGTTCAAGTAAAGAAATGGGGCGGTTGCTTTCTTTTCTCTTTCCCTTTAGCTTGGGGTATTCCCTTTCCTTCGACACATCTGCATAGGGTATTCCTCTTTACTCCTAACAGCTTCTCAAAGAGCTCCTGAGACTAGTGAAAGAATTTCATTGCTTTGCTTTATCCAGCCTCAATTACACCAGGACTTCACTGAACAAGCAACGGATTGAGCAACTAGCGCGAAAGCCGTTGCGCGTTAGCACATCCATTTTCTAGCTGTTTCGTCAATTACATCGAACCTTTCAGTCGAGACTCACTTTGCTCTCATGATCCCTATCTTCTGATTCACTGCTGCTTTCGTTGCTAGCACTTCCGTTTTCTTCGAAGTGGGGCTGGCTTTCCTATGAATTGGAATTCGTTGCTTTGCTTTCCTTCCTCACTGTCAAAACTCTCCTCTCCTCATCTGTCTACAACAGGAATTTACAGACCGCACTCAAGGACCATTTGGAAAGAATAGCAGCACTCCCCAAACTCTATAGGTTGCGTTAGCTATACGAGCGAATTAGCTGTTTCGAGTGCGTAGCAATGCGAGATAGAAGATTGAGCTTGCATGCAATAGCTATAGGTTAGTGAAAGTAGGCACGAGTGGAGGGCACTAGTAGCCTTATCACGTCAGGTAGCTTGCTATTCGAACAACTACGATCATACAACCGTGTCTAAGAGAAGGCCATTAGTGTGTCTTGAAGTCACACTCATCGTGTTTAGTCGAAGGCCCTAAGTGCGCGATTATCCAAAAACCATAAGCAAAATCACGATCCCTCATCATTGGTGCTTTCATTGAGAGTGTCCAATCGTGTTTTTGTCTATTTTATCTTTTTCTTTATTTGGTTTTTTCCTTCCAAAGGGGCCGAATTTTTCCCTTTCTTTTGTTCGAATTTTTCCTTTTTTTTCTTCTACTTTTAAATGAGTTTTGAGTGTTAGTATAAAAAAGAGAGAGAGAGAGAGAGAGAGAGAGAGAGAGAGATTCAAGAGTCTTAAAAAAAATGTTGTCAAACCGTGAAAGAATAGAGGCGTTGGAAGAAAGCTTGAAGACCATTGGTGATAGCCAACACACGACCAACGAGAATTTGGGGTAGATAGAGCTCATGGTCCACGATTTAGTTGGGCAACTAACGCGCATGTCACACCGGCCTAGGAGGAGCCACGGGGAGCGGTCCACCACGGCGTCGAGCAGCCCCGCGACCGAACATGAGGACAACGATCGGTGTTCGAGGGGAACGCGCGCATCGCGCGCGCACCATCACCGTGATGATCGGTGACGACACGAAGAGCGTGCGGCGCACCACCGCGACGGACGGCATGAGGAGTCGATCTGGATGCGTGGCTTAGTCGAGCTATGCAACTTTTTGAGATCAACGATGTGCCAAGGTACGAGCGAGTTCAAATTGCTGCCTATCATCTTGATGGAGAAGCGAATGTTTGGTGGCAGTGGATCTTGCACAAGAATAATGGTGAGCACATGCGTTGGAGGGATTTCGAAAGAGAGCTCATCACGAGGTTTGGTTCTAGTGATTACTTTGATTATGATGAAGCTTTGTGGAGGATACGTCAAGTTGGTAGTCTTCGTGATTATCAAAAGGAGTTTGAGCACATTGCTAGTAGGGTTAGAGATTGGCCCGAGAGTGTGCTAGTGGGAGCATACGTTTTAGGCTTGAAAGCTGAGTTGGCGGCTGAGGTGCGACTAGACAGGCCGAGGTCGACGCGAGCGGCTATGAAGTCGGCTAGGTTGCATGAGGACAGGTTGCATGAGGATCACCTCACGGCGGTGCGCAAGACAAGGCCGAGCGACGCGCGCAGGAAGTCGAGGCGCACGAACGCTGCGACCTAGGAGGTGCCCCCACAGGCCAAGGGAAAGCCGACGTTCGGCGATGGGATGCGCACCACGAGCAATATGCGGGAATTAATTGAGGATGAGATCCAACGGCGAAGAGCGAGAGGCCTATGCTTCACATGCAACGAACGATTTACACCAGGCCATAAATGCAAAGGTAAAGAAGTCTTTTTGCTAGAGTTCAAAGAGGAACATGAGAGCGAACCACTTGAGGAGACTTTGCTACATGTGGTCAAGTGCAAAAAATGAGGCCTGAAGATGATCACGTTTACAGCTATGGGCAAGTTGGTGGAGGTATTGGTAGATAGCGGGTCCATGCTAAATTTCATTGATGAGGAGCTTCCCAAAGAGATAGAAATTCCATTCACAAGGGTGAAACCTTTTGGAGACAAGGTGGCTAATGGAGAAACACTTCGAGGCGATATGCTTTTCAAGGGAGTAAAGATGGAAGCTCAAGGTCAAAAGATGAAAGTAGATTTATACGCCTTACCGTTGAAAGCGACTGATGTGGTACTTGGATGTCAGTGGTTGGAGACTCTTGGTCCAATCACAACCGATTATTAGAGAGGGACTATGGAGTTCGGGCTATCGAGTAAGCCAATCATGTCTATGACCAAAGATCCAGGAGAGTCTCCTGATGAGGATGAAGACGATAGACGAGCCCGCAAGCTTAATTTCATCATCCTTGAGGACAAGGATAGTCTTGAAGAGGACGGGAATGATGCGGAAGTGGTTATTAACCTTGGCGAGTCCGAGGAAGAGACCAACAATGATCTCGATATTTGGCTAGAGAACATGCTCGAGGAACCATAAGGTCGGGATTTTCGGCCTTCTTGTAAGCGTTATTGGCCAAGAGGTTGTGGCTATAGGTCAAGGACAAGGCTAAGGAGGCGCAAGGCCAAGCGAGCTAAGGGGAAGCGCAAGCCGAGGACTAATGTGAGGAGTGATTGGTGCGGGCTTTGTGCAAGGAAGCGACGTGCTTGGCGAGTGGAGGCAAAGAGAATGGGCACGCGAGGGTTGTAAGATGGGTGGAAGATGCGCGCGGGCGATTGTTCTGGGTCACCGGACGGATGCGAGTGGACGAACGTAGCCGAAGGGCAAATTAGCGAGTGGCGCGCATCGAGCCATGATGCGCACAATCAGGCGACAAGTGACGACGCACCTTGGGCCTGTGGCGAATGTGGGTCAGCGCTGGGGTACGCGGTAGGCGGCTGGGACGCGCGGCAGTTGGGCCGCGAGCGCACAGTGCGCACGGGCAGTGACTCGTGGGCGTACGCAGGTGAAGGCTTAAGCCGGGTAGGCTTAGGCGAGATGGGCAACGCATACGCGGGCGATGGCCTCGACCGAGCAGGCGTAGGAGTACCTGGCATGGGCGCTCATGCGTGGGATTTCGGCGACGGTCGTGCAGCGCAAGGCAATGGGATGCGTGCGGGGCAGGCATGCGAGAGCCAGTCCGCGCGGGACTAGGTAAGGCGCGCCATGAGGCGGCATGCACACGGGATGCCGCGCCCAACAAGGACTAGGCCTCGCGGGCGGCACGCGCATAAGGTGGTTAGCGCCTAGGGTTCGGCCGACTTGAGCTTTAAGACATTGGATTGGAGTGCAAGGCAAGGAGTTTTGGAGATCAAGATTATTAGCTTAATTAGGACTCTAGTATATTTACTTTCCTTGCTGCTTTAGAAGATCTAATATGTTTAGGATTTAATATTCTATTGCTTTAATTAGAGATCTAGTTAGACTAGGATTAGAGGTATTTAGGATCTATAAATAGAGGACTACCCTCATTGTTTTTTATGTCCAGAATTAATGAGTTAATAGAAAAGAACTTTTTGTCCATTCGTGTGTTTAAGCAAGGCCATCAGTGCGTGTTTATCATACAATCGTGTCTGAGAGAAGGCCATTAGTGCGTCTTGAAGTCACACCTATCATGTTTATGTTAGAGGTATGCTGTAAAAGCTATGTTTTGCAGATTCTATCAATTCCATTTTGATCTAGCAATCATGTTTCGGTCAAAGTACATATGTTTGCAGTTTATTTATTTATGCAATACATACTCCATGTCTTATATTGAGGTAGTGTGGTTCGAAGAGTTTCGAACAGAAATATCACCTATCGGTTCCTTATAAGACTAAACTATTCGTTCACAGTCTAGACTGGCAGTGAGACCCCACTAAAAAAAAAGATTGTAGTGTATTCTCAATTCAGTTGGTCTTTGACTGAAGGATTACACTGGCACTTATGTTATGTGTTGAACAGGACCGCAGAAGGCAAAGGTTATGAGACTCACTGACCGTTGTTGTAACCATGTCCTTCAGTGATTGATGTGTTCTCTTAAGCTGTAAGATAATATAAAATAGGCATATATTTTTATTTCTTATTTATTTGATTTACCAAGTGATTTCTATTCTGTTAGGATGACATACGAGGTATTTTGGTAAGTAAGAATAATTATATGATGTGCTATTATAGATTATTTACGGTCACTATGTTCCAGTGCGCTGGATTGATGACGTCCCTGAAATGAGCTCAGAAAGGAACATTATGTTAAACCCTGCAGGTGGACGATTGTCTGACATAATGGTTAAAGGCTGAGTGGTACTAATTTCGAAAATGAATAAGAAGTTGATTAATTATTTTGTCAGTAATTTAATTAATCAACGGACGTTATATCTTAAACATAGGGAGGTAAATCGATCAATCATATTAATATTATTTAATCATAGAGGCTCGATTTTATATGTAAAATAGTGGCTAAATGGGGAGAGCAATAATATTACTCTAGTGAGATGTTTTATTATTTAATTCCATTGAATAGGAATTAATTTTATTCCATATTAATTAATTAATTAGGAGAATAAAATTCCTACTAGAATCTTCTCTTGAGATTAGGAGACTTGAGAGTCTTCTAGAAGATGAATATTAGTAGGAAATATATTTCCTACATTATATTATTAATTGGAGTAAAATTAGGCTTCCTAAATTAGGAATTAATTTTATTCCATGGTTATTAATTTATTTAGGAAAGATAGTCCTACAAGGATCTTCTCTATTGTTAGGAGACTTAGGAGTCTTCTAGAAGGAGAGGATTAGTAGGAGATTTCCTTCCTACATTAAATTAGTATTGGAGTAGAATTAGGATTCTTAGGCCTAATGGAATAAGCCCATATTTAGCACCTCCTTAAGGTCCCTAATAGAGCCTATAAATACACCATGTCCCAATTTCTCCTACAAGTTAATGTTGGCCGATTTTCTCACCTACATACACGAGAGAAATATCATTGTTCGAGAGTTAGGGAGATTCGATTAAACGCTCCACCAAGTTTAATCGAAGTAGGTGTTTAGGTAATCCGTCAGAAGGCTTTTGGGTACAATTTATTCAAGCCTTTATATTTATATTTTCCGGTCATCATCATCACCTCATCGCCACCCATCCGCCGCCGTGAGTGTTCACCGGAAATCACCTACCGCCGCCAGAAGTCGTCCACGCCCGGCCGATCGCAACCGTGAGCAACCGCCCGCGACCACGTCCAGCCAGGCCTGTCCAACTCCCAGCAGCGACGCCCAGGACCACCGCACGAAGGCCGACGTCTTCGTGCAACCCCACGCCGTCGCGAATCGCGCCCATCGTCCCAGTAGCCGATCGCGCACGACCCCAGTGACGACCGACTGCTCGCTGTTCGTCCCCAGTGCGCGAACGTCACGCGCGCACCATTTGACCGCGCCCAGGAGTCTTGTTGCAACGCCCGCGTGCGTTCCACCTGCCAACGCCAGTCCGCGTAGGAGTAGGAGTGTTGTCCGCTGCACGCGCGCGCCCTTCCAACGTCCGTCTGCAGATCCCAGTGACCCGCGCGTATGCCCAGCGACTGACGCACCCCGCATGCGATCCGCGTACCTGCCAGCGACCCGCGACCGACGCGCACGATGCCCACTGCACCCGACGACCGAGACCCGTGCACCGTTCGACTGTGATCCATTTGACGTGTCGATTAGAATCGACTAAAGACCAAACCTATCCACCCATTAGGTTTTGGTGTTCAGACGAACTTCACCAACGGTACTCTACATCGTCTCAGAGTCGGCAAAAACTTTAAAAGGTAAACGTCCATATCCTAACTATAGATTCTGCTGCGTTAGGATTTATTTTCGATAAAGTTCAATACTGTGCATGTTGTTTGACGTTCCTAACAGAACCCAACAACTAGTATCAGAGCCCAGGCTTAATGCAAACTCGTGCACAGTTTGAATTTTAGACTTTGCCTGTCTACATGAATTATGTGCGTACGGACGCAGCGGCATAGTAGATTAGAAATTGCAATAAGTTTTTGCAGGTGTTTCGAATCCGACTATTGTGGCCCGTATGTATGGATTTTAATTCATGTTGAATGTATATTGTTTTTAAAGCCTTGGGCATGTCAAGGAATGTTTGGGTTGGTGAATGCTTGTAATAAATTATTCGCGCGGTGGGACACCGCATAGTTTATTGCTTTCATAGAAACTCATGTACGGCTCCTGCGTGGGTCATAGGATGAATTATGTAATTGTTGTTTATATTATTCATTATTGATCCGGCGGGCGTGGACCAACCTTGACGGGGCGAGGCATAAACACGTACACGGATGCCATGGTGTTGATCCAATGGCGACTTTCCCGGGCACGACCAATTCAGTGGGAGTTCCAATACCTGAAACGGAGGACACACACAACAAGGACAGGACTGTGTTTTCTCCATAACATTGGAGATTGATTAATGGCCATGATAGTTGGATTATAGTTCCTAGTTTATTATTGCTCATTAATCATGCATGTTTTACGTGATTGCTTATGTGCAAATACAAACATGTTAAGAAAATCCCATAAAATAAAAATTATATTAAGTGTGTAATGGGTTGAAATAAATTACATCCAAGGCCTCCATTATAGGTTTGTCAGTGAAGTGATTTAATTCGAGCCCAAAGGACGTTTTATTTCACAGTTCACAAGGACGAATCTCCTTCGGGATGGTTATAGTGAGCTATTTGAAAAGCGTACGGGTCACCCAAAGGTGGACATATAATTTTGGTAGTAAACTTAGTACCAATTAATGGGTTACACTTAAAGTGCAAATAATTATGATAGTCCCAAAGGACAAGGTCGTTTTTATTCTTTTATAAAGTTATTCTTTAAAAAGTTAATTGCGCTGGCCAAAAGATGAAACCGACTATTAGTTAAGTATTGCTCGGCAGTATGTTAAGCTAATGGGATTTATCCCTCCTCTTGCGAATGTTTGAACCGTAGACGTCCACACTCAGTGGCATGTGGGGATTCTGTGTTTTGAGGTGTTGGTGAATTTGTTTGAATATTGTTACATAGGATCAATATTTGATGTATAAATTCAAAACTACTTGACTGAGTAAAGACTATGTTTGCATGATCCCAGGAATTCAAAATGTCTTTCAATCCGTTGTCCGTAATTCTCAAAGAAAACAAACTTGTTGGTCCCAATTATATTGACTGAAAAAGGAACTTGGATATTGTGTTAACTGTTGAAGGGTACAAACTGTTGAGGCTTGTCCGGCTGTGCCTACTGACAATGCACCAGGCCAAGAGAAAGAGGAGTATGCTCGGTGGAAAAAGGCTGACGAGTTGGCGAAGTGTTACATCTTGGCATCTTTGTCAAATGTACTTCAACATCAACATCAGTCTATGAACACTGCAGCAGAGATGCTTCTCAATCTCAAGGAGTTATTTGGTCATCAGTCGCGGGCTGCCCGACAAGAAGCCATGAGGGTTCTGATGAACATGACCATGCGCGAGGGCACTCCCGTAAGGAAACATGTTCTTGCTATGATGGCCCAGCTGAATGAGCTGGAGGTTCTTGGGGCTTTTATTGACGGGGAAACCCAGGTCGATATAGTGCTCCAGTCTTTGTCGAAGAGCTTCGAGCAATTCCGGTTGAATTATAACATGAATAAGATGTTGATGACTCTTCCGGAACTTGTTGCTGAGCTTCAGGTGGTAGAAGGCCTGTTTCGTCAGAAGACCCAAGCCATGGTGGCCCAGCGGGGAGAAGCTTCCACTTCTAAGGCTCCTAAGGGCAAGAAGAGGAAGAAGTCTGCAGGAAAGGGCAAAGCGGTCATGAGTGACGCGCAACCTCGAAAAAAATTGAAGAAGCCGAAAGGTAAGTGCTACAACTGTCAGCAGAAAGGACACTAGAAGGCAAACTGCCCTCTTCCCAAGAAACACGAAAAAGGTACTCCTTTAGCTTTAGTCGTTGAAACATGTTTTGCGGTGTTATCTACCAGTACCTGGTGTGTAGATACAAGGGCCACTAATCATGTCTGCAATTCATTGCAGGGGTTCCAGGAAACCAAGTGAGTTAGGGAAGAAGAAGTTACCATCTACTTGGGCGATACTAGTAGAGCATCAGCAGTTGCAGTGGGAGACGTCTATTTAGATTTTGGCTTAGATAGGTTTCTAGTTTTGAAAGATTGTCTTTATGTTCCCAGTTTTAGAAAGAATTTGATTTCAGTTTCTAAGTTGTTTATGAACGGTTTTCCCGCTACGTTTGATAATAAAGTTGTTATTTGTTTTGGCAAAAAGTTCATATGTTCTGGCTCATTAGTTGACAATCTATACATTAAAGAATCTAAGTCATCTCCACTACAACAGAAACAATTACTTAATTCATCATCAAATCTGAATAAGAGAAATGAATCTTCTAAAATGAACGAAACATATCTTTGGCATCTAAGACTTGGTCATACTAACCTTAGGAGGATTCAAAGGTTGGTAGCAGACGGGCCCTTGGGGTCGTTAGAAGTCGAGGCTTTTCCAACTTGTGAGTATTTCCTCGAAGGTAAAATGACTAAGAGGGTTTTAAGTTCAAAGGGGCATAGAGCCGAAGATGTGTTAGGGCTAGTTCATTCCGATCTATGAGGTTCTATGAGTATTCAAGCGAGAGGTGGTTTCGAGTACTTCATTACGTTTATCGATGATTACTCGAGATATGGGTACATTTTCCTTCTGCACCGCAAGTCTGAATGCTTTGAGAAGTTCTTAGAGTATAAGGCAGTTGTGGAGAAGCAGTAAGGAAAAAGTATCAAGTCATTACGATCAGATCATGGTGGCGAATATCTCTCGAATAAATTTAGGAGCTACTTGATGAATAATGGGATTACGTCCCAGCTGACTGCGCCTGGCACGCCTCAGCAGAATGGCGTAGCAGAACGGAGGAACAGGACTTTTACGGAAATGGTTAGGGCAATGATGAGTTATAGTAGTTTACCAGATTCATTTTGGGGATATGCCCTAGAAACAGCGGTATACATTCTGAATAGAGTACCTTCTAAATCAGTACCGTCTACGCCATTGGAGTTGTGGTCTGGGCATAAGCCTAGTCTAAGACATCTCAGGATTTGGGGTAGTCCAGCACATGTGCTGAGAACCGATACTGATAAGTTGGAACCGAGATCAGAAATAAGGTTGTTTGTGGGATATTCTTAGGAAACGAAAGGCGGTCTATTTTATAGTCCCGAGGACCAGAAAGTAATCGTTAGCACGAATGCTAGGTTCTTGGAAGAAGACTATGTCTTACATCATAAGCCCAGTAGTAGACATGTTCTTGAGGAGTTAAAGGGAGTGAGTACTTCAATACCGAGTGCGCTAGATGTTAAATCACAAAATACTGCAACACGTATTGATGATGAAGCACCTGAGCAGGTAGTACCTCGTCGTAGTGGGAGGGTTGTCCGGCAGCCCGAACGGTTCATGGGTCTGGGAGAGTCTTCTGAGGCCGTCCCGGACGTTCTTGAATCCGACCCATGGACATACAATGAGGCACTCCAAGATCGGGACGCTGAGTCTTGGCAAAAGGAAATAAAATATGAAATAGAGTCAATGGACACTAATCAGGTCTGGGATCTTGTAGAGCACCCAGTGGCGTTCGCGCCATTGGATGCAAGTGGGTCTATAAGAGAAAGAGAGGAGCAGATGGGAAGGTTGAGACCTTCAAAGCTAGGCTTGTTGCGAAGGGGTACACTCAGAAAGAAGGGATCGATTATGAAGAAACCTTTTCGCTGGTAGCCATGCTCAAATCCATCAGGATTCTCTTGGCTGTGGCCGCTCATATGGATTATGAGATGTGGCAAATGGATGTTAAGACCGCTTTCCTTAACGGGAATTTGGACGAGGACATCTATATGCAGCAACCAGAAGGATTCATTGCAAAGGGCCAAGAGCATATGGTCTGCAAGCTGAGGAGGTCCATCTATGGGCTGAAGCAGGCTACGAGGTCTTGGAACATCCGTTTTGACGAGGTTGTCCAATCGTATGGATTTACCCAATGTCCGGATGAGCACTGTGTGTACAAGAAAAGTGATGGAAACGTGGTGGTGTTTCTAGTGATGTACATGAATGGTATTCTTCTCATTGGAAATAGTTTGAAGATGTTATCAGATGTAAAGGTATGGCTATCCAAGCAGTTTGATATGAAGGATTTGGGTGAAGTAGGACATGTTCTCGGAATCAAGGTCATTCGCGACCCAGAGAAGAGAAAGTTGTGCCTATCCCAATCCACATACATAGACACTGTCCTAAAGCGTTTCAACATTCAGGATTCCAAGAAAGGGGATTTACCCTTTCGGCATGGAATACCTCTGTCTAAGAGGATGTCCCCGAAGACGCCTCAAGAGATAGAGGACATGAAGGCAGTTCCTTATGCATCGGCAGTAGGAAACCTCATCTATGCTATGTTGTGCACGCGTCCTGATATTTGTTATGCCGTGGGCATGGTAGCAAGATATCAGAGTAATCCAGGACCGGAACATTGGTATGCGGTAAAGCATATACTAAAGTACCTACGTAGGACTAGGGAGTACATGTTAATTTACCAGGCAGATGAATTGCTTCCGTTGGGTTACACCGATTCTGACTTCCAGGCAGACCGGGACAAAAGCAAGTCAACCTCAGGGTTTGTGTTTACTTTAGGAAGAGAAGCCATAGTGTGGAGGAGTGTCAAGCAGAAATGCATGGCGGACTCAACCATGGAGGTTGAGTATGTAGCAGCCTCAGAGGCAGCGAAAGAAGCTGTCTGGCTCAAGAATTTTCTCCTCGACCTTGATGTGGTACCGATTTTGCCCGTTGCAATCACAGTGTTCTGTGATAACAGCAGAGCAGTAGCAAATTCGAAGGAGCCACGGACTCATAAAGCGAGTAAACACATAGAGCGCAAGTACCACCTGATACAAGAAATCGTTGGATGAGGAGAAGTCGTTGTTGCCAAGATACAATCAGAGGACAACCTAGCAGATCCTTTTACGAAGAGCCTACCGACGAAAGTCTTTACGAGACACGTAGAAGGAATGGGAGTCAGATGTTAGGGCAACATAGTAGACTAGTCTTTGAGAATTAGATTGAAAGAAATTGTGGTTATTTTGTTTAGCCATGAGCTTATAAAGTATAAGTGGGAGATTGTTAGAGGTATGCTCTAAAAGCTATGTTTTGCAGATTCTATCAATTCCATTTTGATCTGGCAATCATGTTTCGGTCAAAGTACATATGTTTGCTGTTTATTTATTTATGCAATACATACTCCATGTCTTACATACTCCATGTTTATTTCGGTCAAAGTACATATGTTTCGGTGAAAGAATCCAGGATATCTTATCTATCTCTAGAGGAAAATGGATATCTCCTGCGGGAGGTGCTTTAAGAGGATAATTCTCCCGGATCACAGCACAACCGACATGGGAAAATTGAGATAAAAAATGCGTTTTCAAACCTCTTATCCCTCGTCAGCTGAAAGCGGGAGTTGAGGCAGATTAGGAGCTTAGCTCGATTGGAAAGACGCCAAATGGCTAAGGCATCGGGCCTCCTAAAACGATCTACTAAATTCAGCAAGTTGGAACATATATATTTATTTATTATTTATTTGATTTACCAAGTGATTCCTATTCTGTTAGGATGACATACGAGGTATTTTGGTAAGTAAGAATAATTATATGATGTGCTATTATAGATTATTTACGGTCACTATGTTCCAGTGCGCTGGATTGATGACGTCCCCGAAATGAGCTCAGAAAGAAACATTATGTTAAACCTTGCAGGTAGACGATTGTCTGACATAATGGTTAAAGGCTGAGTGGTACTAATTTTGGAAATGAATAAGAAGTTGATTAATTATTTTGTCAGTAATTTAATTAGTCAATGGACGTTATATCTTATACATAGGGAGGTAAATCGATCAATCAGATTAATATTATTTAATCATGGAGGCTCGATTTTATTGGTAAAATTGTGGCTAAATGGGGAGAGCAATAATATTACTCTAGTGGGATGTTTTATTATTTAATTCCATTCAATAGGAATTAATTTTATTCCATATTAATTAATTAATTAGGACAATAAAATTCCTACTAGAATCTTCTCTTGGGATTAGCAGACTTGGGAGTCTTCTAGAAGATGAAGATTAGTAGGAAATATATTTCCTACATTATATTATTAATTGGAATAAAATTAGGCTTCCTAAATTAGGAATTAATTTTATTCCATGGTTATTAATTTAACTAGGAAAGATATTCCTACAAGGATCTTCTATATTATTAGGAGACTTAGGAGTCTTCTAGAAGGAGAGGATTAGTAGGAGATTTCCTTCCTACATTAAATTAGTATTGGAGTAGAATTAGGATTCCTAGGCCTAATGGAATAAGCCCATATTTAGCACCTCCTTAAGCTCCCTAATGGAGCCTATAAATACACCATGTCCCAATCTCCCCTACAAGTTGATGTTGGCCGATTTTCTCACCTACATACACGAGAGAAATATCATTGTTCGAGAGTTAGGGAGATTCGATTAAACGCTCCACCAAGTTTAATCGAAGTAGGTGTTTAGGTAATCCGTTAGAAGGCTTTTGGGTACAATTTATTCAAGCCTTTATATTTATATTTTCCGGTCATCATCATCACCTCATCGCCACCCATCCGCCGCCGTGAGTGCTCACCGAAAATCACTTACCGCCGCCAGAAGTCGTCCACGCCCGGCCGATCGTAACCGTGAGCAACCGCCCGCGACCACGTTCAGCCAGGCCTGTCCAGCTCCCAGCAGCGACGCCCAGGACCACCGCACGAAGGCCGACGTCCGTTCGTGCAACCCCACGCCGTCGCGAATCGCGCCCACCGTCCCAGTAGCCGATCGCGCACGACCCCAGAGAGGACCGACTGCTCGGTATTCGTCCCCAGTGCGCGAACGTCATGCGCGCACCATCTGACCGTGCCCAGGAGTCTTGTTGCACCACCCGCGTGCGTTCCACCTGCCAGCGCCAGTCCGCGTAGGAGTAGGAGTGTTGTCCGCTGCACGCGCGCGCTCTTCCAACGTGATAGTAAGTGGGTTTTGACCCCCGACGACAAGAAGGGCCAAGAGCCGAGATGTCCTAAGGAGGCTAAAAATAGGGGCAAAACGACACATGCATGACCTAAAAGATGGGTATGAGCTCGTATGCGGGACACTCAAGCACATGAGAAGCAGCACGTACAAGGCAATAGACAAGGGCGCGCACACGCGCAATGGCATAGACGCGCATGGCGCTTGGAGGTTAGGTGAAGTGGCGTGCAGGGGGTGGATGTTGGGTGGTTGATACGCGCGAGGGACTGCTGCGGATGGACGAGCAATGCGCGAGCATTAGCACGCGTGGAGGGCAGCGGCGGATGGACGGCTAGTGCGCATAGGCGCACGAGCGAGTGCGAGGGGTGGTTGGGCGAGCGAACGATGCTGGGCGTGCGCAGCATGCACGGAGGTGCCGGAACGTGCGTGGGAGATTGGTGACGGGAGTAATCCTCGGAAGATCAGGAAACGTAACCGGGAGCATATTCCTAGTAGGAATAGGAATAGTGGATATGGGCTCGAGGCATTGTCCTACAAGGAATAGGAATGGCGCATGTGGGGCGCGAGGCCTTAACCCTCGAGGCGAGAGGACATACACGCATGGGCGAAGGAGGTGCAGCCCTAGTCCTCGAGGACTAGGGCAAGGCGTGAGGGCGACGCAAGTCAAGGGGGCGGCCAACTTGGAGTGGGGAGCAAGCAAGAGGATTGGAGTGCAAGCAAAGTAATTAGGAGATCTAGTAGATTTAGGATTTTATGGTAGTAGGATATTCACTTACCATAAGATTAAATATTTTATTGTTTTATTAGTTTCTTATTAAGATTAGAACTATAGGTAATTTGCACCTATAAATACCCCATGTATTCTTCATTATTTTCATAGTTGAATTGAGTATTGAATTGGTGAGCCAATTGTGAGGGGAACTTTATGTTCTAACGTGTGATAAACAAGGCCGTTAGTGCGTGTTTACATACAGTGTCGGAGAGAAGGCCGTTAGAGCGTCTCGAAGTCACAGTATCCAGGAGAAGGTCCTGAGTGCGTCTGTTAGATACACCTATCGTGAGTAAACGAAGGCCCTGAGTGCGCGTTTATTCACAACCCAAGTATAGGCAAAAATTCGATCCGTCATCATTGGTGCTTTCATTGAGAGGTGCTGATCGAAATTTTGTCTATCCTATCTTTTTCTTTTTTTCGGTTTGCCTTTTGGTGAGGGGCCGAATTTCTCTTCTTTTCTTTGGGTTTGATTTTTCTTTTTTGTTGGGGGTTCGAATTTTGTTCGAATTTTCCCTATATTTTTCAAAATTTGAGTCTTAAAAAAAAGTGTCATCTTGTTAGTCTTTTGTTATTTTTTCCTAGAGCCTAAAAAAAATATATATATATTTTTCGGTTTTGTTCGAATTTTTTCGGAGTAAAAAAAAAAAATGTCTTACCCACCATTAGATGAGTTGGATTGGGAGGATCTCGAATACCTCAAAAGTTTGGAGAGGGAATTAACCCCTTGGGAGCAAGAGTATTTGGAGGAGATGTACGAGCAAAATGAGAAGTTCGAACGACAACTAAAGATCATGGAGGAGGTCATCGAAAGAGAGCCCTTGTTTACGTTCGATCTACCGGGCTATGTTGAAGACAAGGCGGTCGAGTGTGAGGTCGACTGTAACGCCCCGTTTGTTTATGAATAATTGGGATTGTTTATTTTGCATAATTGTTATTATTATTATTATTATTATTATTGTTATTATTATTATTATTATATTATTATTATTATTATTATTATTATTATTATTATTATTATTATTATTATTATTATTATTATTATTATTATTATTATTATTATTGTATCTAAATGTCTAATTGTTTTAAATGCCCATTATTATTATAAATATTATTGTGTGTATTATATAAATATATATATATTTCAGTTAATTTATTTTTTTTTACTGAACCGTTCAATCGAGCCGAGCCCGAATATTCGTAAGTCGAATCGTTAGAGAATTCGACTCAATGAATGTCCATATATTCGGCCCTTTGGTATTTAATTAGTTGGCCCAAATTTCTTGTAGCTTCTTGGCCCAAATGTCATTGTTTTATGAGGCCCAACATTGAATTAAATTAACATCGTTCAAGAACCGAACAGATCTTTTCTTCCTTCTCCTTCAACCACGACCATGTCCTTCCCCTTCAAATTATTGTTGTGATTTTTGCGTGAGATATCTCACGATCGATTCCCTCTCGCGTGCTTATAATCCAGATTGAAGACCTCTTCCCCTCACTTCTAACTCTCATTTCATACCTGCTTTAAATTAAAAAAAAATATAAAAATCTTCTCGCAAAGCAACCCTTCACCCTCCTCTTGTTCGAACATCAGCCATCATCCTGCGACCTCCATCGGGGAGAAGAACCACCAGAGGTCGGAGACGTCGAGCAGCAGTCCCACACCGCCGAGCAAATCTCTCCTGCTACCTCGAGCCCTCCATTCACGGCGAGCAGAGGACCACCAGATTCCGGTGACCACTTCTCCTCCGGCGAGTCCACCTTCGAGCAGCCCCGCCGTACGGAGTATTGTACGAGACCAGGCCATTCGCAAGCAGCTCCGAATCCGAGCAGTCCGAGTCCCGCTGTCCCGTTGTTTGGCCCGTTTTCCCTTTCGATAACTCGTAGTTTCCCGAAGACGGGTAACTTATTCGAATCCTCTCGTAATTCCGGTCGTTTTCATATATTACATGATAGATATAGATATCTTACGGGCTACCAAATTCATGGTTGAAATCGAATTTTTGTTGGTTCGTTATTGTTTGTTGATTGTTCGTATATTCGTGGATTTTCGGGAATGATTGGATCTCTCAATTTCATAAACGTAAATACCGTTTTGTTGTTGTGAAAAATTTATATAAGTTCGGAGCCTCGTTTTGTCATTTTGGGCCGTTCTCTTGTTGTTGGATCGTTTGAAATCGTGATTGTCAAAACCTGTTACTGGTTCTCTGTTGTTTGGTTTCTGGGCATTTTAAAAATCACAGGTTTAATTTATGATTAAGTAAGTTAAGGTTTCAATGAATTTCGCAAACATGTGTGTAGTTCAGTGGCAACTATGCCCAGTTTCTTGCGAGAGGTATGCTGTTCAATCCTCTCTATGGACATTTATTTATTTTTATTGTGTTAGACTAACAACAGCGCGGGCTGTGAAGCCCGCTAACGGCCCGCGCTCGGCCCGATATGTTTCCCAGCAGTCTCAGCCCGCGAGCCCGTGCCCCGGCCCGCGAGGCCCGACCCCAGCACCCTCTTCAAGCTTATAATCTCGGCCCAGTTTCCTTAGTTGCGGCCCAAACCCGCATAAGGCCCAACTGTTTGGCCATCTTTGGGCCAGCTTGTTAGCAGTCCAGCCCAATTGCCCTTTTTACCCTATTTTGAGTTTCGGAAGCCATTTCTCGTACCGATTTCGATTTTAAAAATATTTTCAAAATGAGAAAAATTTGGGAAAATTATTTTATGTCCCGAGACTTCAAATTTTATCCTCCGAGTCTTATTTTTCAAAAATGAGAGAGTTCTAAGTCCACGAAAAATCCGATTAAAACCCTTAAGACTTAATTTTTATTAAGTATGGGTTTTATGTTAAATTTGAGTAGTGAGATAAATTATTGATAAATTATCTCTCTTAAATGTAGGTGTTTGAGGAGTCGAGCCTCATCTTACGTACTTGTTCTTGTGTGCAATCTACTACCGAGCTATCCAGGTGGGTTTCAATCTAAAATTTGCTATGCCGTATGTGTTTATTATAATGTTGATTTGGTATGACTTTAGTATGTACGTAAACCATGTAGCCTATCGACATGAGCCGATTCGGCCGTCGGTACGGTTGTCTCCGTCGATCTAATACGGTTACCTGCGAGGTAAGTCTCCGTAAGACCTAATGAAAGGCCGTGCCTTGTCGTATGGAACGTACCCCCATGAGTTAGGGTAATGAATCCCCTTTTCTTGGCTAATGAAAGATGTGTACACGTGGGTATTATGTTGTGATGTGATTAGGAGACGTGACAGAGTAATTGTTTTATGTTCATACTCTAACCATACCTTCTCTTCATTATTTATGTTGTGATATATGTGCATAGTGGTGAGCACGGTTTTCATCTTGTGTTCATCCCCACCTGCTCTTCACCGATGCAGGTTAAGCAGGAGCTGGGTGACGAGTAGAGGCGAGTGGGTCGGTCATTTTGTTATGCATTTTATGCTTCCGTAGAATAAATAAGGCTTTTATGGACCTTTATGTGGAGACTCATTTAAAACTTTTTCCAAAACTTATGACATGTTTGTTTTTTAGAAACTTGTGGAACCCTTGATTATTGGGTATGATGATGTGGTTTGATTACTCATGTTGAGTATTAAGTCTCGTACGATATGTTTTGGTTAATGAAAACCATTTGTGAAAACCGGGTAATGAATTCCCGTGGGCCCAGATAAGACTTGGGTTATGAAAAATGTTGTTTAACACCTATTAAATTTCGAAAATGATCTCGAAAAATTTGTACTGATTTTTGGAAAGTCCGGAATTTCTGTAAAATCAAAGTGGGGTGTTACAGTTTGGTATCAGAGCCAGTCTGCGTTTCTGTAGACTGGTTTATATCTGATTATGTGTTTAGACCTTGTGTTATGACCACTCGTCTTCGTCACTCCGCGCTGCTTAAGGTATGTTTTATATAAGTATCAATGTAAATACTTATAATGTGAATTGTGATTTTGTATGAATAGCAATGAAACTACTTATGAGGTTTTGCATGAGTAGCAATGAGACTACTCATGAAGTGATATATATGTTGTTTTGGGGCTTAGAAAATCTATCCACCTCAAGTTTTGTGAATTCTAGTGTTTGACATTGAACTCTAGTGATATAGAGTTAAGTTCGGACTCTAGAGATTCCTAGTTGTGAGTTTCAGTATATTATTATCGAGATAAGTGTTGTCTATAGCATTTTTCTCGCTATAAGATTCTGTTCAGTGTCCTCGAGTAGGACCATTCGTGACCCATCTCGAAAGAGAAAGGTTAAGTACCGAGTGAATCTCTAGTGTATGAGATCACTCGGGAAATTAGAACTTCAGTCGTCAAGGACCGGGAGTGTCGTTTAGATGCCGCGAATTGGTTACTAATCGAACCCCATAGTTTAGGAGAATCTAACGCGTATCACCGTCGTAACTCTTGAGAGTGGCTAAGCCTCGAGAGGGACGATGGTTGATGATTCTCGTACGCTATATCGAGCGTAAGTCCTGAACACTGATGCATGGATGAAAGACGATGACGTCGTCCATAAGACGAGTGTATTGCTCCGACATCGCGTGAATATCCTGTGCGTTGGCTGCGAGGCACGCAGTTGCAAAAGGTATGAATTTGTAGTTAAGCATGATGTTGTGGCTCTATATGACTCGAGATGTTAAAATTGATGTTATGAAAAGGATGCTTATATGATTGAACTTGACGATTATTGCGCAACTGGAATTCTTTAAAATGTGTTATGTGGTGATCGTATGAGTTTATATGAAATTGTGTTAAAATCATGGTAGGACTGACCTCCGTATATCTTATATGTGCGTATTTGAGATATATGTTGTGATTATATGTGACTTGTTGATGCTCGGTTCATGAGTGTATGATTTGGGTTGGCATTTAATTTAAAACTCCATGTTTAAGCCGCTGGTTGTGCTCAGTTTTCCGTAACCAAGAAGTTGTTTCTTGGACACGTGTTCAGCATGATAATTATAGTATTTTGAGTCAGGGTTCAGTGAGAGTTGGAATTTTGAAATTTGGAGTTGATTGGAATTTATTATGAATTTTGAAAGTTGAACATGCATATAGTTTTTATAAAATCTGGGCAGAAATGTGAATCATGATGTTGGGCTGTTTTTGGCAATGTTAATGTGACTATGTGAAAATATGATCAACATGAAACTTGTAGTACATGTTATAAGCTTTCTCTGAAAGTTGAAATCTTGGAATTTGGTGTTTTAGTCGATTTTATATGATTTTTAAAAGTTGGAGTGATGTCCAGAATTTTTAAAATAGTGGTTGTGTTTACGATTCAAATGTATGCTCTGAAATGAGGCCCTTAACATGATTATTTGTAAAGATGCCCTTCTTGGAACTTGTAGCAATTCAAGTGTAGTTTCTGTAGATTTTGAGTTTGCATGATTCGGAGTTTTGTGGCATAAGATACTCCTGATTTAGTGACCTGCTGTAATATATAAATAGTTTCGTTGGCAGATTTCTTGACCTAAGTGTTTTATGCTTAAACTCGGTTTTAAAGTTATTTTTTTTGGCTTAAGTGATCAACAAGAAAGTTATAGGTCTGTTATATTTTGTTAGCTTTCTAATGAGATAAGGTTCATGCTTATATGATGTCTGTGACTCAATTTATGTTAAATCTATTTAGGATATGCATGAGATGAGTTGGTAATGATGGCAGAAATTGATTCCTAAATGTTAATTGCTTATACACTATTTTAATGACCTTATCTGCTTCTGTGATCTAAATAAATATTGTAGATGCATGCCTTAGGCTTAACTTGAGTCTTGAATCGTGTTATTTGGGTGCCTGTAGCTTATAAAATTCTCAATTTTCTAAAACCCTGTAAGTTGACTATTTCCTGCTTTGAATTGTGATCATGATGTAAACGTTTGCTGAAAATTATGTGATCGAACGACCTTGTATGCTTGTGTGATTTAAATGAGAATTGTAGCCGCATGTATTAGGATTTATATTCATCTGAGACTATGTGGTTCAGTTATATCGCATGAGTTATGTTTTCGAAAATAAGTGTTACCTTCGATATGCATGCTTATGTGCCTTATGTGAATTAATTTGATTGTTGTTATATCAATGTTGACTGGTAACACGTACGAGAGAAGCTTTACGCTAATATCTCGAAGTGTGGAGAACTATAGGTTGTATGTGAGGTTGAACTCGTTTAGGACTGCCGACACGATTAGCTACCTGAGTAAAAGCTGTCGTGACGGCCGACATTGTTGGTCGGAAGAGTCAAACGAGCTAACCATTCTGTTGTTCGACGTTGACCGCCGAGTTAGGATTGTTCCTGGCGGTGATGCCAATGCTCGATCCCTTTTTGGGAAAATTGTTCTTGTCAACCCAAACCTTTGTGATTTTGAGTCTTGGGAGAAACCCTTTTTCCCATTTGAGTACCTATGAATGTGAAACCCGAAAAATTGAAATTTCTGGTATGTGTCTCGAACCTAGCGTCGAACTTGACTGGGTGTAGCCACGCGAAGTGGTGGCCGAGCGCGCACGCCCGTGCTGAGAGACGTGAGTCCAACTGCAGTGGTCGACCGTTGACTCACACGAGAGTTGCCGCAGCCATCACCGAACGCCAAACTCCCCAGGTCAGTGTGTACGGCCAAACCTTGACCTTGTAGCTGGTACCGAGTGGGTAAATGCACGCGTCCCAGCGCCCCGCATATGCAGCGCCAGCGTGTGTGTCACCTCTCAGGTGACAGTGCATTAAATTCAGTCCGACCTTATCCTTTTAGGGGTCTTTGAACCAGATCTTGGTCGAAGTGTATGTTTATCTTTCGAGTCATTGTGTGAATTCCCTAATCAACAACCCTCGATGTGTGAGTTGTGACGAGCTGCGTGATAGGCAGAACCCTACCTGTATGGAGGTACCGGTGACCTATTGGGACCGATGGTCCATCAGGGAAAGACCGGGAGGGAAACTCGTCAAAGTCCAGTGGTTGTAGTCAAGTCGAGGGCGAGACGACTTGGCAGAGGGAGACCGAGGTTTGGAGGGAGTAGTCGACCCTCATATTTTGAGTATCCATTTGTATTTTATCGCTTTCTAGATTTTTTATTTTCGAATTTCGAGGACGGAATTCTTTGTAAGGTGGGTAGACTGTAACGCCCCGTTTGTTTATGAATAATTGGGATTGTTTATTTTGCATAATTGTCATTATTATTATTATTACTATTATTATTATTACTATTATTATTATTATTATTATTATTATTATTATTATTATTATTATTATTATTATTATTATTATTATTATTATTATTGTCTCTAAATGTCTAATTGTTTTAAATGCCCATTATTATTATAAATATTATTGTGTGTATTATATAAATATATATATATATATTTCAGTTAATATATTTTTTTTACCGAATCGTTCAATGGAGCCGAGCCCAAATATTCGTAAGTCGAATCGTTGGAGAATTCGACTCAATAAATGTCCATATATTCGGCCCTTTGGTATTTAATTAGTTGGCCCAAATTTCTTGTAGCTTTTTGGCCCAAATGTCATTGTTTTATGAGGCCCAACATTGAAATAAATTAACATCGTTCAAGAACCGAACAGATCTTTTCTTCCTTCTCCTTCAACCACGACCAGGTCCTTCCCCTTCAAATTATTGTTGTGATTTTTGCGTGAGATATCTCTCACGATCGATTCCCTCTCGCGTGCTTATAATCCAGATTGAAGACCTCTTCCCCTCACTTCTAACTCTCATTTCATACCTGCTTTAAATTAAAAAAAAAAAAAAAGATCTTCTCGCAAAGCAACCCTTCACCCTCCTCTTGTTCGAACATAAGCCATCATCCTGCGACCTCCATCGGGGAGAAGAACCACCAGAGGTCGGAGACGTCGAGCAGCAGTCCCACACCGCCGAGCAAATCTCTCCTGCTACCTCGAGCCCTCCATTCACGGCGAGCAGAGGACCACCAGATTCCGGCGACCACTTCTCCTCCGGCGAGTCCACCTTCGAGCAGCCCCGCCGTACGGAGTTCTGTACGAGACCAGGCCATTCGCAAGCAGCTCCGAATCCGAGCAGTCCGAGTCCCGCTGTCCCGTTGTTTGGCCCGTTTCCCCTTTCGATAACTCGTAGTTTTCTGAAGACGGGTAACTTATTCGAATCCTCTCGTAATTTCGGTCGTTTTCATATATTACATGATAGATATAGATATCTTACGGGCTACCGAATTCATGGTTGGAATCGGATTTTTGTTGGTTCGTTATTGTTTGTTGATTGTTCGTATATTCGTGGATTTTCGGGAATGATTGGAACTCTCAATTTCATAAACGTAAATACCGCTTTGTTGTTGTGAAAAATTTATATAAGTTCGGAGCCTCATTTTGTCATTTTGAGTCGTTCTCTCGTTGTTGGATCGTTCGAAATCGTGATTGTCAAAACCTGTTACTGGTTCTCTGTTGTTTGGTTTCTGGGCATTTTAAAAATCACAGGTTTCATTTATAATTAAGTAAGTTAAGGTTTCAGTGAATTTTGCAAACATGCGTGTAGTTCAGTGGCAACTATGCCCAGTTTCTTGCGTGAGGTCTGCGGTTCAATCCTCTCTATGGACATTTATTTTTTTTATTGTGTTAGACTAACAGCAGCGCAGGCTGTGAAGCCCGCTAACGGCCCGCGCTCGGCCCGATAAGTTTCCCAGCAGTCTCAGCCCACGAGCCCGCGCCCCGGCCCGCGAGGCCCGACCCCAGCACCCTCTTCAAGCTTATAATCTCGGCTCAGTTTCCTTAGCTGCGGTCCAAACCCGCATAAGGCCCAACTGTTTGGCCATCTTTGGGCCAGCTTGTTAGCAGTCCGGCCCAATTGCCCTTTTTACCCTATTTTGAGTTTCGGAAGCCATTTTTCGTACCGATTTCGATTTTAAAAATATTTTCAAAATGAGAAAAATTTGGGAAAATTATTTTAAGTCCCGAGACTTCAAATTTTATCCTCCGAGTCTTATTTTTCAAAAATGAAAGAGTTCCAAGTCCACGAAAAATCCGATTAAAACCCTTAAGACTTAATTTTTATTAAGTATGGGTTTTATGTTAAATTTGAGTAGTAAGATAAATTATTGATAAATTATCTCGCTTAAATGTAGGTGGTTAAGGAGTCGAGCCTCATCTTACGTACTTGTTCTTGTGTGTAATCTACTACCGAGCTATCCAGGTGGGTTTTAATCTAAAATTTGCTATGCCGTATGTCTTTATTATAATGTTGATTTGGTATGACTTTAGTATGTACGTAAACCATGTAGCCTATCGGCATGAGCCGATTCGGCCGTCGGTACGGTTGTCCCCATCGATGTAATACAGTTACCTGCGAGGTAAGTCTCCGTAAGACCTAATGAAAGGCCGTGCCTTGTCGTATGGCACGTACCCCCATGAGTTAGGGTAATGAATCCCCTTTCCTTGGATAATGGAAGATGTGTACACGTGTGAGTATTATGTTGTGATGTGATTAGGAGACGTGACAGATTAATTGTTTTATGTTCATACTCTAACCATACCTTCTCTTCATTATTTATGTTGTGATATATGTGCATAGTGGTGAGCACGCTTTTCATCTTGTGCTCATCCCCACCTGCTCTTCACCGATGCAGGTTAAGCAGGAGCTGGGTGACGAGTAGAGGCGAGTGGGTCGGTTATTTCGTTATGAATTTTATGCTTCCGTAGAATAAATAAGGCTTTTATGGACCTTTATGTGGAGACTCATTTAAAACTTTTTCCAAAACTTATGACATGTTTGTTTTTGGGAAACTTGTGGAACCCTTGATTATTGGGTATGATGATGTGGTTTGATTACTCATGTTGAGTATTAAGTCTCGTACGATATGTTTTGGTTAATGAAAACCATTTGTGAAAACCGGGTAATGAATCGCCGTGGGCCCAGATAAGACTTGGGTTATGAAAAATGTTGTTTAACACCCATTAAATTTCGAAAATGATCTCGAAAAATTTGTACTGATTTTTGGAAAGTCCGGAATTTCTGTAAAATCAAAGTGGGGTGTTACATCGACCAAGTCGAGTGCGAGGAACCGTTGTTCGCCGACGAGTTCACGGATGGGGAGAACCGAGGGAGGAAGTCGTACAAGCAGGAGACCGACGCCGAGTACACCATGGTGAGTTCAGGTGATTGGAGCAAAGCGTGCGCGCAGGAACGGCACGCGCTATACGTCGAGGCTGAAGGAGCCGAGGTAGCCGAGGTCAAGGAGGCAATCTTGGTCGTGGGTGATGGAGGCTATGATGAGGAGACGCACGCGCAGTACGGTGCGTATGAACAGGTGGCTGTTGACGATTGCGAGGTGTTGGTACAGGTCGACGAGGACCGTGAGTGGGATGTGCGCTTGGTCGAAGAAAGAGTTCCCGAGGTTTGGATGGTCGAGTATGAGTCCTTGAGGACAAGGACATTCTCAAAGAGGGCGGGAATGATACGTAAGTGGGTTTTGACCCCCGACAACAAGAAGGGCCAAGAGCCGAGACGACCCAAAGAGGCTAAAAATAGGGGCAAAACGACACATGCATGGCCTAAAAGACGGGTACGAGCTCGTATGCGGGACACTCAAGCACATGAGAAGCGGCGGGTGTTAGAGGTATGCTGTAAAAGCTATGTTTTGCAGTTTTTATCAATTCTATTTTGATCTGGCAATCATGTTTCGGTCAAAGTACATATGTTTGTA
>CACSLK010022082.1:179318-189593 GCA_902706635.1 Striga hermonthica | reverse complement strand
CTCTTAAGAAGTCCATGACGTCGTTCTCGTTCATCATTTTTGGTTCTTTTTTTCTCTTAATTTCTAACAGTTATTTTGCTTCTAACTATGCGAATTAATGTCGCAAGATGGAGAATTTCAAATTTTTCGCCCCTCTTTCTTTTTTGTTTTCTTCTCCTGAGAGGTCCAACTGTAGCGTATATGCGACGTTTTGCTTTCTTTTTTTCTTTTTGTTTTAAATAAAATAAACTATACGACAAAATATGCGAAATAACAGCTGTCGAGTAATGTCCGCGTAACAAGCGCCATACTTTCGCAATTCCGATGCATTTTTAATAAACAAAATAAATATAATGGTTTAGTTTCCGTATCTCTTTCGCAGTTTAATACCCTGCGGTAGACCTGCGAATTAACACATATCCGTCATGAGACGGTGGCATAAAGAATCAGACCAAAATAATTGTTTAATATAATTATTTTACACAAAAAGTGGGTATGCGAATATCCTCCAGTTGACATGGGAATGCATTATGCGACGTTTATTTGTCGCAATTATGTGTGTCGCAGAATAGAAAATCTCCAAAAACAATTTTTGTTTAAATAAACTCTTCGATTATACTACGAATGTTGTGCGGTTTGTATGCGAATTTGTTTCGACTAATTGTTTAGGCGACGTTTGTATTTCGACTAATTGTCGCAGGTTCATTAGCCTAAAATACGTGTTATGCGTTTATTGTGCGTAATATTTTCGACTAATAGTCTCAGCTTCATTTCGCCTAAAAAAGAATTTTCAAAAAATTAAATTCTAAAAAAATTTTATTATGCAACCACTAGGCGAATAATACGCGACGTTTGTATTTTGCAGAATAGAAAATTTCAAAGAAAAATAAAAAAAAAATAATTTTTTCTTTATTTATACTACACGAGTGTTTCGCAATGTGTGTCGCATAATAGAAAATTTCCAAAAATAGTTTTTTTTTCTTATTATGCACCAACTAGGCGAATAATATGCGAAGATTGTATTTCACAGAATAAAAGATCGAATAGAAATCCCTACACTACTACTTTTACAGTCGCTTCAACCCCAGCCGATTACAAAGTTTAAAAAAAATTGATGGACCAGCCAAGCCTAAAAAAAAGCTAGGACGAGGGAGCCGACGAGCTACCAGCCTACCACAGCACTCAGACGCCAGGAAGATGAGCTGTAGGTGGAGCCTGTTTGTGGAGTTCCATGTAGAACTCCAGCATGAGATCGGCCCCGACCACCACGCTCTGAACCGATGGGCACTGCCGAGTTCCGGGAAGAGATCCCCGTCCACCAAACACCTTCCTCTGTCAGGAAAACCTGGCCGACCACAACCTAGAGAGGTTGAGGCCAGCATTGCCTCTGACAGAGGGCCGGGCCGTAACGCCCCGGCCGCCGACGCGCAACGTTCCAACCTTCAATCTTCTCACAGTTGATACGCCAATACCCAGGCCTGGAGGTTTGATATTCATAGTCGCTGTCTCGGCATATATGTTTCATGCCGGGGCCAAGTTAATAAAGTTGGATAGCGGAATTTATGCTCGTTGAATTTTTTCCTCCGACGAATTCGAAAGGTTAGGAGTTCTCAATTCGAACACAGTAATGTTAAAGAATTGCCTCACGGGTCGAAAGAAAGAATTTTTGTAACTCTGGTTTATTTCCGGCGAACTGCTTCTCATATACAAGAAAAAGGGAAAAACGGAGGCCATTATATGGATCGAAGATTACACGCTTTATATAGACGGATGAAACGATTCGCGTGCACGCTTTTACTGCCCAGGCGTTTTGAAAAGCGGATAAGACGCTTCGAAATCGGCCGTAACGTTTCAACTGCCAGCGGTTTCTAAACCATTCAAAAATTTAAATTTTAAAAATAAACTTTCGAGTAGAAGCGCGAAGAGGGTATGCGAGCAATATGCGGAATTCGCATACCCCATCGCATAACAGAAATAACAGAAAGATGAAAGAAATAAAAAATAAACTTTCGAGTAGAAGTGCAAAGGTGGTATGCGAGTAATATGCGGCAATTCGCATACCCCATCGCATAACTGAACTAACTGAAAGATGAAAGAAATAAAAAAATAAATAAAAAATACACTTTCGAGTAGAAGTACGAAGGGGGTATGCGAGCAATATGCGGTAATTCGATACCTCATCGCATAACTGAAATAACTGAAAGATGAAAGAAATAAAAAAATAAATAAAAAATACATTTTCGAGTAGAAGTGTGAAGGGGGTATGCTAGCAATATGCGGTAATTCGTATACCGCCTCTCATAACTGAAAGATGAAAGAAATACGAAAAAACCTTATTATGCACTAATTCCGCGAATAATATGCGACGTTGGCATGTCGAGTTGTGTCGCAGAATAATTTTTCGACTAATAGTCGCAGTTCATTCGCCTAACAAAAATAATTATTTAATGGGCGACGGACCGCGATTGACCAAATCGTACATCGAATCTCCGAATATTCATCGTAGAACAGTCGCATACTTTAACTCATAATTTTCTCGCCCATGCTCATACCTGTCGCCTATTTAGCGCATAGTTCATCGCATATGTCTTCGTACTTTTTGGGGTGTAAAACTTAGCTTTTTATTGGGCGGTGTGAAAAACTTAGTATGACTTCAGAACGGGGTGAAAATAGCTATTTCCTCCAAAATATATCTAGTCCTAATATACCTAGGGAACTAATAAAGCAATAAAATATTAGAAATCCATTAAGCTAGAAATCATAAAGCTAGATGGAAACTAAATAACTTGGCTTGCACACCAAGTAATCTCTCTCTCTCTTCCCTTCGGTCGCACCGCCTCACACGGACAACCTCTCTCGCGCGTCGCCCACGGCCCTTGCCCTAGTCCTCAAGTACTAGGGCACTGCCTACCTGCCTCTCTTCATTCTCGGTTTCTCCCTCATGCGCGTAATGCCCCACCATACCGCATGCCTCAAGGACTGGGGCTTCGTGCCCCGCGCGTGCACCTTCATCACGCATGTCGCGTACGTTGCCGCTGCTAGCCGCCTTATCGCGTGCGTGCGCCCCACCTGCCTTGCTGCTTGCCTCGAGGCATAAGGCTTCGTCCGTTGCGTGCGTCCTGCTACCGCGCGCTTCACCTGCACCCGCACCTGTCGCGCCTAATGCCCATGCGTGCTGCGCGTCTGCGCTAGTGTGCGCCTGCTCGCCCACCCCGCATGTTAGTTATCCACCGTTGTCCTTGCCTGTTGGTTGGCCACTCTCGCGCTCCGTGCGCGTCTCCTGCTCCAGGAAGTGCGTCTCCCCTGTGGCTCGTGCCATCCTCATGCGCGCATGGTAGGCGCGACTTGCGGCGTTCTTGAGCTGCCTAGCCACTTCCGTATCATGCGGCTGGGGCGCGCTGGCATGCGCTGGGACTCCCCAGCGTGCGTCTGGGCATGGCTGTTCGATTGGCGTCGCGCGTGCTGCAACGCGGGCTAGGCGCGGACGGGCGCTGCCTGCACTCGTTGGGCGCTACGGCACCTGGTGCACGCTGACTAACTAGGCGCTGCCATGCGCTGACGGCATGCACTGCGACTGCGCGTCGCACAACTGTGATGCAGGATCGTGTGTTCCAATCAACTCGTTTGCCTCGAACAAAGCTTCGCCATGGCTCGCTCTTGACGATATATGTGGATGACTCGGTTATTAGCCTTATCTTCTCACGAATTTGAGATCACTTGGGTCTTAGCTCGCTCACTCGATTTGTATGACAAAACTCTCACGAATTTTAGACACATGGTTTGCTCTTACGAACTATTTTCCATTCACTCCATAACATTCAAGACATTTAATAATGAAGAGTACATGGGGTATTTATAGGTGCAAAAAAAATCTTAGCCTACTCCAACTAGAACTCCTAAACCATACAAGAATATAAATCCTAAGGAAAGTAAATCTCCTAACATCTTCTACTAATAAAATCCTAATAATACTAGAATTATTAAACCAACTAAGAAACTAAATATCTTGCTCTCTAAGTTGCTTGCTTCCCACTCCATTCGGCCGCCTCATGCGTCGCACGTTCGAATCCTAGCCGCCAGCCCGCGCGTCGCCCTTCTTTGCCTATTCCTCGTCGCGTGCGGCTTCTCGCGCGCGCGCCTCACATGCCGCCTGCCCCGCTTTCCCAGTCCTTCGCGGCTTAGGACTCCCACGCCAGTGCTACACTCGCGCGCCATCATGCGCGTCCCGTCGTTGTCGGCTTTATCGTGCGCGTGCGCTCCCGCCAGTCATAGGCCTTCAAGGCCTCGACCATCGCCCGCATTCACTCCACTCACACGTTAGCCGTGTCCCACGCGCCTGTCGTCCGACTGTCGCGCGTCCCAACCACCCGCGTGCAACTCGCCCGCCCAATCGTGCGCATCACCGTCCGATGCGTGCTTCTCGCTCATTAGCCGTCCTCCTTCGACCCCGTGCGCATTCTTCCACTCGGCGCACCCATTCGCCGGTCCGCAGCAATCTCCTGCACACTTCTTCCACCCATCTTCCACCCCTCGCGCGCCCACTCTCCTAGCCTCCATGCGCCATGCGCGCCTTTTCCTCGCACAAGCCTTGCCCCATTCTCCTAACTTCCCCGGAATGAAGCACTCGACATCTGCCCAATCCTCTTCCTCGTGTGTAATCGTCGTGCATCTCTTCTTAGCACGCTTAGCCTTGCGCCTCCTATTGTGCGATCGCCTTCTCTTGCCACAGCCTCTTGGCCAGTCACGCCTAACCGATGGCCAATATTCCTCCACTTGCGGCTCCTCCAGCCTACTCTCGAGCCATCCCTTGAGGTCTTCCCAAGACTCGTCCTCGGACTCAGCGGGGTCAATAACCACTTCTGTATCATTCCCCTCCTCTTCAAGTACTTCCTTGTCCTCAAGGATAATAAAATTCAGCTCCTCGACATCATTCTCCTCCTCAATAGGCGAGTCACCTTGATCCTCGGTTCTCAACTTGATGCGTTTTCCTGGTCACCCAAACTCCATCTTACCTCTCTTATAGTCGGTCGTGATGGGCCCAAGTGTTTCGAGCCACTGCACTCCCAACACTACATCAGTAGCCTTAAGCGGTAAGGCGTAGAGGTCAATCTCCAACTCCTGATCTTGTGCCATGATGGGAACCTTATTGAATAATTGATTTCCTCGAAGTTCCTATCCATTGGCAACCTTGACACCAAACATCTTGACTTTTGTGGGCACCAACTTTAATCTCCTGGCTATCTCCTCTTAAATAAAATTCAAACTTGACCCACTATCAACGAGCACTTCCAACAAAATATTCTTTATCTCAGCGGTAAACCTGATCATCTTTGGACCTCATTTCTTGCACTTGACCACATGCAGCAAGGTCTCCTCAAGTGGTTCACTATCATGATCCTCCTCAAACTCTAACAAATAGACTTCTTTACCTTTGCACTTGTGGCCTGGGGTTAATCGTTCGTTGCACGTGAAACACAAGCCCTTTGCTCTTCGCCGCTGGATCTCATCCTCCGTTAACCTTCGCATGTTGCATCCCCTCATCGAACATCGGCTTGCTTTTGGCCCGTGGGGGCACCTCTTCGGTTGCGGTGTTTGCGCGCCTTTGGCTCCGTGCGCACGTCGCCTGGCCTTGCCTCACGCACTTCCATGAGGTGATCCTCGTGTAGGCGTGCTGACTCCATCACGGCCCTCGTTGATCTTGGCCTGTCCAAGCGCACCTCAGCCGCCAACTCGGCCTTCAAGCCTCCAACAAACGCCGCAACAAGTGCACTCTTGGGCCAATCATGTACTTGGCTAGCAATTCTCTCAAACTCCTTTTGATAGTCACGTAGACTACCAGTTTGACGTATCCTTGACAAAGCCTCATCATAATCGAAACAATCACTAGACCCAAACCTGGTAATCAACTCCTTCTCAAAATCTCTCCATTGCATGTGTTCATCTTTGTTCTTGTGTAGCATCCACTGCCATCAAATATTAGCCTCACCATCCAGATGATATGAGCTATCTTGACTCTTTCGCTCCTATGGACGGCGTTGATCTCGAAAAATTGCATGGCACGGCTTAACCATGCGTCCGGATCCACTCTTTCGAACGTCGGCAATGTGAGCTTCGGCCTTGCGTGCACGTGATCCCTGCGGTGCTGCCGGTAGTCGCGCGATCACCGTTCGTCGTGGTGGTGCGATGCATGCATTGCGCGTGTCCTCCGTGAACGGCGGTCATCCTCCCCGCGGTCGCTGTCGGTGTCGCTCGATAGTGTTGTGGATGACCGTGACGTGCGGCTGGTCTGCGGCTTGCGGTTGACTCTCGCGAGCTTCTCCGCCATGTCGTGGATCATGAGCTCTAACTTCGCCATGTTTTCATTGACCACGTGTTGTCCATTGCCAAGGGACCTCACGCACTCTTCCAACATATCGAACCTCTCACGGTTTGTCATAGCTCTCTCTTTTTTTTGATACTATCGAAAAATAGAAGAAAAATCGAACAAGATGGGGGAAAAAAGGAAAAATCGGAACAAAGGAAAAAAAGGGGAGAAACTTCGAACAAAAGAGAAAAAGAATAGGATAGGAAAAGTTTAACTTAACACACGATCAATCACTCTCAATAAAAGCACCAATGATGAAGGATCGTGTGTTCCGCTCAACTCGTTTGCCTCGAACAAAGCTTTGCCACAGCTCGCTCTCAACAATAGATGTGGATGACTCAGTTATTAGCCTTATCTTCTAACGATTTTGAGATCATTTGGGTCTTAGTCTCGCTCACTCGATTTGTATGACAAAACTCTCACGAATTTTAGACACACGGTTTGCTCTTACGAACTATTTTCCATTCACTCCATAACATTCAAGACATTTAATAATGAAGAGTACATGGGATATGTATAGGTGCAAAATAAATCTAAGCCTACTCCAACTAGAACTCCTAAACCATGCAAGAATATAAATCCTAAGGAAAGTAAATCTCCTAACATCTTCTACTAATAAAATCCTAATAATACTAGAATTATTAAACCAACTAGGAAACTAAATATCCTGCTCTCCAAGTTGTTTGCTTCCCACTCCATTCGGCCGCCTCATGCGTCGCGCGTTCAAACCCTAGCCGCCAGCCCGTGCGCCGCCCTTCGTTGCGTATTCCTCGTTGCACGCGGCTTCGCGCGCGCGCGCCTCACACGCCGCCTGCCTGCGCTGGCCCAGTCCTTCGCGGCTTAGGACTCCCGCGCCTGTGCTGCACTCGCGCGCCATCGTGCGCGCCCCATCATTGTCGGCTTCCTCGTGCGCGTGCGCTCCAGCCAGTCCTAGGCCTTCAAGGCCTAGGCCATCGCCCGCGTCCGCGCCACTCGCGCGCTCGCCGTGTCCCATGCGTCCCAGCCATCCGCATGCATCTCGCCCGCCCAATCGCATGCATCACCGTCCGATGCGTGCTACCGCAACGGACGACATGAGGAACGGGCGTACATACGGCCGAAGCTTATCATGCCCACGTTCACGGGAGTCGATCCGAATGCGTGGCTTAGTCAGGCTATGCAATTTTTTGAGATCAACGATGTGCCAAGGTACGAGCGAGTTCAAATTGCTGCCTATCATCTTGATAGAGAAGTGAATGTTTGGTGGCAGTGGATCTTGCACAAGAACAACGGTGAGCACATGCGCTGGAGGGATTTCAAAAGAGAGCTCATCACGAGGTTTGGTTCTAGTGATTACTTTGATTATGATGTAGCTTTGTCGAGGATACGTCAAGTTGGTAGTCTTCGTGATTATCAAACGAAGTTTCAGCGCATTGCTAGTAGGGTTTGGGATTCGCCCGAGAGTGCGCTAGTGGGAGCATTTGTTGGAGTCTTGAAAGCTGAGTTGGCGGCTGAGGTGCGACTAGACAAGCCGAGGTCGACGCGAGCGGCTATAGAGTCGGCTAGGTTGCACGAGGATCACCTCACGACGGTGTGCAAGGCGAGGTCGAGAAACGCGCGCACGGAGCCGAGGCGCACGAACGCCGCGAACGAGGAGGTGCCCCCACGGGCCAAGGGCAAGCTGACGTTCGGTGATGGGATGCGCATCACGAGAAATATGATGCGATTAACTGAGGATGAGATCCAACAGCGAAGAGCGAGAGGCCTATGCTTTACATGCAGCGAACGATTTACACTAGGCCATAAATGCAAAGGTAAAGAAGTCTTTTGCTAGATTTCGAAGAGGAACATGAGAACGAATCACTTTAGGAGACTTTGCTACATGTGGTCAAGTGCAAAAAACGAGGCCCGAAGATGATCACGTTTACAACTGATATTAGGGACAAGTTGGTGGAGGTATTTGTAGAAAGTGGGTCCACGCAAAATTTCATTGATGAGGAGCTTTCCAAAGAGATAGAAATTCCATTCACAAGGGTGAAACCTTTTGGAGTCAATGTGTCTAATGGAGAAACACTTCGAGGCGATATTATTTTCAAGGGAGTAAAGATGAAAGCTCAAGGTTAAAAGATGAAAGTTGATTTATACGCCTTACCATTGGAAGCAACTGATGTGGTACTTGGATGTCAGGGTTGGAGACTCTTGGTTCAATCACAACCGATTATTGGAGAAGGACTTTGGAGTTCGGGCAATCGAGTAAGCGAATCAAGTTGATGACCGAAGATCCAGGAGAGTCTCCTGATGAGGATGAAGACGATATACGAGCCCACAAGCTTAATTTCATCATCCATGAGGACAAGGGTAGTCTTGAAGAGGACGGGAATGATGCGGAAGTGGTTATTAACCCTGGCGAGTCCGAGGAAGAGACCAGCGATGATCTCGATATTTGGCTAGAGAACATGCTCGAAAAACCACAAGGTCAGGATTATCGGCCTTCTTATAAGCGAGATTGGTCGAGAGGTTGTGGCGATAGGTCAAGGACAAGGTCAAGGAGGCGCAAGGCCAAGCGAGCTAAGGGGAAGCGCAAGCCAAGGACTAATGTGAAGAGTGATTGGTACGGGCCTTGTGCACGGAATCGACGTGTTTGGCGAGTGGAGGCTAAGAGAATGGGCGCGCGAGGGGTGGAAGATGGGTGGAAGATGCGCACGGGCGATTGTTGTGGGTCACCGGACGGATGCAAGTGGACGGACGTGGATGAAGGGCAAATAAGCGAGTGGCGCGCATCGAGCCATGATGCGCGCAATCGGGCGACAAGCGACGACGCACCTTGGGCCTGGGGCGAATGAGGGTCAGCGCTGGGGTACGCGGTAGGCGGCTAGGACGCGCGGCAGTTGGGCCGCGAGCGCATAATGCGCATGGGCTGCAACGCGTGGGCGTACGCGGGCGAAGACCTAAGCTGGGTAGGCTTAGGCGAGATGGGCGGCGCATACGCGGGCGATGGCCTCGATCGAGCAGGCGTAGGAGTACCGAGCATGGGCGCTCACGCACAGAAGTCGGGCGATGGGCGTACAGCGCAAGACAATGGGGCTGGTGTGGGGCAGGCGTGCGAGAGTCCAGTCCGCGCGGGACTAGGCAAGGCGGGCGATGAGGCGGCATGCGCACGGGATGCCGTGCCCAACAAGGACTAGGCCTCGCGGGCGGCACGCATAAGGCGGTTAGCGCCTAAGATTCGACCGACTTGAGCTTCAAGACATTGGATTGGAGTGCAAGGCAAGGAGTTTTGGAGATCAAGATTATTAGATTAATTAGGACTCTAGTATATTTACTTTTCTTGTTGCTTTAGAAGATCTAATATGTTTAGGATTTAATATTTTTTTGCTTTAATTAGAAATCTAGTTAGACTAGGATTAAAAGTATTTAGGATCTATAGATAGGGAACTACCCTCATTGTTTTTTAGGAAAAATTTCATTTTTGGTCCATTATATTGGCCGTTTTCCAAAAATGGTCCACTAAATTGGTAGACATCAAACTTGATACAGTAAGTTGTAATATTCATCATTTTTGGTCCATAAGCCTACGTGGCATTTTATCGGGTGAATACGTGGACACATTTGATGTCCGCCACGTAGGCTCGTTATCCAGCCCGAGTGAGGACAAAAAATAATGAATTTTACAACGTATTGTATCAAGTTTGATGTCCGCCAAATTAGTGGACCATTTTTGGAAAATGGCCAATATAATGGACTAAAAATAAAATTTTACCTTGTTTTTTCGGCAGATTCCCTTTCATCTATCTCGGGGTTCCTGTTTTCAAAGGAATCCTAAGATTCTCTTCAATATCCTGCTGATAAAGTGCTCGAAAGCTGGATGGGAAAACAAACAACTCTCTTTGGTTTGGCTGGGAGGATCCTATTGGTTCAGTCAGTCATCCTTTCAATGCTTCTCCACGGTTTTA
>CACSLK010022082.1:123997-136337 GCA_902706635.1 Striga hermonthica | reverse complement strand
AGAAAGCCATGGCCAACAAGGAGATGAAGGACAAGATCTACAATCTTGATATCCAAGTTCGAAGCATGAGCGAAGCCATAGAGGGACGACTTGGATCTCTCGACGAAGGCCAGGGCAACACCAACGCCGCCGTAGCACGACTCGAGTAATGGCTGGACGAGATCTTGCGCGGGCTTCAACTACAACGGCAAGGACGCGATGAACGCTCACCATCGCCGAGGCACGAGGAACAGCGCGCACACGAGCGGGCCGGCGAGGAACGACGACGCGGTGACTACGAGCGAGAGGAGGACTTCGATCAACGGTCTCAAGCATCTAACTATCGAGATCGTCCGAGGGCCGACAAGCCAAGACTCGTGCTGTCCACATTCAACGACATCTATCCCGAGGCTTGGCTCAACCGTGCTGTACAGTACTTCGAGCTCAACGAAATCGATGGCCATTATCGAGTTAGGTACGCAGCATACTATCTAGATGGCGAGGCCAACGTGTGGTGGCAATGGCTTACAAGCGTCTATCGCAACTGACAGCGAGTCATCACATGGGGTGATTTTGAGCGAGAGTTACTCACACGCTTTGGTACATCCACTACCACAACTATGATGAGGCGCTGACTCGAATAAGGCAAACATGTAATTTACGTGATTATCTGAAGGAATTTGAGCGTTTAGCATGTCGAGTACGGGGCTGGCCCGAAACTGCATTGGTAGGAGCATTCATAGGCGGTCTGAAGTATGATCTTGTGGTTGAGGTACGTCTGGAACGACCAGAGACCATGCACGCCGCTATGGAAGTTGTCCGACAACGTGAGGATCACCTAGCAGCCACGCGAATGGGACGGGCGGACCCCCGCTTCACCGATACATATCGCGCAGGGCCGACTCAAGCAACCGCGGGGGCACAACCGGCCAATAGCGCTCGACCATCAGGGCCAGTAGTCAAGCAACTTACACCTGAGGTGATCAAACGCCGACGCGAGAAAGGTCTTTGTTTCAAGTGCGAAGAGAAATTTATGCCAGGTCATCGATGCAAACAGGCTTTTGTCATACAGGTTGCCAACTCCGATGATGAAGAGACTGAAGTCGAGGAAGAACCGGAGCCTGTGGACGACATTGAAGCATTCGACGAGGAGGCTAAAATCTCGATGCATGCAATGGATGGAATCAGAGGGCCAAGGACGATGAGACTATCAGCTTGGGTCAAGGACCGTCGGGTAATCGTACTCGTAGACAACGGGTCATCACACAACTTCATCAATGCCGACTTGTCTCAGAAGCTAAATTTGCAAACCACAAAGATTGAGCCCTTTGATGTTCAAGTAGCCAACGGTGAGAGGCTACAATGCACCGAGTCGTTTCGTAAGGTACCAATCAAGTTCCAAGGTGTTATTGTGGAAGCCGATCTCTTTGTTCTACCCTTGGTTAGACCGGACGTGGTCCTAGGAGTGCAATGGCTAGAAGGGTTAGGAAGGGTGACCACGGACTACCGCACCGGAGTCATGTAGTTCAGATCTAGAGGTAAGTGGGTCACTCTCAAGGCTGGAGGAGAGAAGGTTAGTAAGGAGGTTGGATTAAAGAGTATCGAGAGAGTTTGGCGAGGTGGCGGTCAAATCTTTGCAGTAGTAGTCGAGAACATAGGGGCGCGCGTGGGCA
This sequence comes from Striga hermonthica, assembly GCA_902706635.1. NCBI lineage: Eukaryota > Viridiplantae > Streptophyta > Magnoliopsida > Lamiales > Orobanchaceae > Striga > Striga hermonthica. The sequence continues at coordinate 134,685 of CACSLK010022082.1, read as the reverse complement.
AGACCGAACAACGACAATGAGAGGTGCGCGAGCTTCTCGAGGAGTTTGATGGAGTACTGGGTGCGCCCAAGGGACTACCACCCCACCGAGAGTTCGACCACCGCATACCGCTAGTCAATGAGCAGCGTGCGGTACACGTCCACTCTTATAGGTACAATCACTTTCAGAAAACTGAGATCGAAAGGCAAGTAGCTGAGATGTTAGAGTCTGGGTTAATTCAACATAGCTCGAGTCCATTTTCATCGCTAGTATTATTAGCTAAGAAGAAAGATGGTACGTGGAGGTTTTTTACCGACTACCGGGCTCTGAATACCGCGACTATCAAGGATCGATTTTCTATTCCTAGTGTTGATGACATGCTCTATGAGTTGACAGGATCACGCTATTTCTCGAAGCTCGACCTGAGAGCTAGTTATCATCAGATCCGACTCCACAAGGCCGACATTTCCAAGGCAGCTTTTCGTACACATCATGGGCATTACGAGTATTTGGTGATGCCATTCGGGCTGTACAACGCTCAATCTACTTTCCAATTTGCTATGAGTTCTATCTTCAAAGAGTATCTACGTAAGTTGGTTCTAGTCTTCTTTGATGATATCTTGTTTATTCGAAGTCATGGGGTGAGCATCTTGAGCATTTGGGAGTGGTGCTCGAAGTCTTGGAGGCTAACTCGTTCACATCAAGTCGTCCAAGTGTTCGTTCAGGCAGGAGATGGTTGAGTACTTAGGCCACTTTATATCCTACGATGGCGTGAAGGTTGATCCACGGAAGATAGAGGCTATGGTCGACTGGCCTAAGCCAACGAGTCTCACGCTGAGGATTCCTAGGGCTCACGGGCTACTACAAGAAATTTGTGAGGGATTATGGGACCATCGCCAAGCCATTGACCGAGATGACCAAGAAGGGCGGGTTCCAATGGACTAAGGCTAGCGAGGAAGCATTCGAGAAGCTAAAGGGTGCCATGACCACGACGCTAGTGCTCGCAATGCCAAGGTTCGATGTGCTATTTGAAGTCCATACGGATGCAAGCGACATGAGAATTAGAGCCGTACTAATGCAAGAAGGGCGACCTCTGGCCTTTCTTAGCAAGGCACTAGGCACGACTCGACCGGGGTCGTCAGTATACGTGAAGGAGATGCTAGCGGTTGTCGAAGCTGGAGGTGCTGGAGGCCTTACTTATTGGGGCGACGATTTCAAATTGTGACCAACCAGCAACCACTCAGGCATCTACTCGAGCAAAGGATTGTTACCTCCGTACAACAGAAGTTTGTCTCCAAGCTCATGGGATTCGATTTTGAGATATTCTACCGGCCAGGACGACAGAATGTCGTGCCGATGCATTATCCCGATGGACGGATTCAGCCGAGCTCACGGCTATCACCAGACCAACATGGGCTATTTTGGAGGAAGTTCGGAAGGTGCAAGAGAAGGATTCTTATTATCGAGAGCTGCGCCAAAAGATAGAGGCAGGAGATACAACCATTGCTGATTATGAGCTACACAATGGCCTACTACTTCACCGAGGCCGAGTATATGTTCTCGATAGTGGGCAACTACTGGAAAAGATCATGCAGCACTTCCACAATTCTAAAGTCGGAGGACACTCGGGAATCTACCGTACATGGATGAGAATGGTCAATACCTTCTTTTGGCCTGAACAACAAGGCACGGTCCGCGAGTATGTGGCACGGTGTGATGAGTGCCAACGCACCAAGGCTGATGCAAGGAAACCGAGCGGACTACTGCAATCACTACCGGTACCCGAGGCGATTTGGGAAGACATCACTATGGATTTCATTGAAGGGTTGCCGAGTTCTAATGGATTCAACGGAGTAATGGTCGTGGTGGATAGACTTGCCAAGTATGCTCACTTCATACCGATCACCCATCCCTATACGAAGAAGTCTATCGCCAGGTTGTTCGTTGAATATGTGATGAAGTTGCACGGAGCTCCACGATCTATAGTTTTCGACCAAGATAGGATCTTTATGAGCAGCTTTTGGTCCGAATTATTCAAGCTGCAAGGGACAAAGTTATCCATGAGCTCAGCATATCATCCCCAAATCGATGGACAAACCGAGGTAACTAACCGAACCCTTGAGCAATATCTACGGTGCTATGTTCATCAATTTCTGAAGAAGTGAGAAAACTTTCTGCCTTGGGCGGAGTACTGGTACAATACTACTTACCATGAGTCGACCAAGATGACTCTATTCGAGTTAGTTTATGGGCGTAAACCGCCAACGCTGGTCAATTACTCGGAGGGAGGCACGGTCAACGATGAAGTCGGTCGAGAACTTGAGGAGCGATATTTGATGTTGCGAGAGTTGAAGAAAAATCTCGAAGGCTAGATTAATCGAACCAAAGACTTCGTAGATGGGAAACGATGAGAGGAGAACTACGCGCCAAGCGAATATGTCTACTTAAAGCTGCGACCGTTCAGACAGCACAGAGGGCAGCAACTAAGCTAGGAGCGCGATACTATGGGCCTTATCAGATTCTGAAGTGTAACACCCCGCTATTTACTGAAATCAGAGTACGCTTTTTCGCAAATTTTCTAAAATAACGTAAATAAAATATTTCTTTTTGCGAAAACTGATTCAGAGTGTTACCCTGAAAACCTGACTTTTTTGAAAACAGTTAATTTTAAACTGATAATAAAAACGGTTATAAATATATTAACCGACTAGTGTCGGATCAAAAGATGAGTCAAAGTACTGAAAACTGAAGCGGAAATGTAGCGTAGCCAAAACATAATATATACATCAACAAATATCCTGAACAGCTCGTCAGCTCACTCCTCGTCCCCGACTCTGTGACCTGAAAAACATGAAATACGTGGGGGCGTGAGCACCAAAACACTGTGCTCCACAGAAACTCATACTAAAGTAAAACAGTGAAAATAATAACAATATCATGATCCTGGCATATATAACTGAACTGAAACTGAAACTGATAACTGATACCGGTACTAAATAATCTGATACTGATCTCATGATATAAATCACCTGACTGATAACTGAACATCTGCCGGCACAAACTAATACCGGACACCATGTGCACACTCTAGTGGGCAGATTAGGGCCACTAGAACCCAGAATTGACCGGCGACCATTCCGAGCGGATACTGATAATACATACCTCAAACATGGTAGAGTAATTATAATCAATGTAGTACTTAGTCTGAGTCCCCACCTGATCCGTGAAAATGAAAGGTAGTGCTGACGACTGATGCCTGATCAAACTGAAATATAATATAAACAATTACTAATGACTATGCTCAGACTGACAAATTAACTGATTAATTATGTTAAGATGCTCTACTAGACTCAACATGATATTCGAATTTAACCGGTATAACTGGAACCGATTAAATACGAAACTGAACTGATATTAATTTACTGAACTGAACAGGACCCAGAATTTTAACGTAAAATGGTACTGAAATCAAGAACCGGGACAAAAACAACAAAATATGGGCTAAACCGGTCCAACCGGTCTGAACCGGGCTGAACCGATCTGGTCCGGACCGCCGGTCTGCTGAACCGAACAGTCGGGCACTGGCTCGGCCAGCAGGCCTGCCGAGGCTGCGCGCGCAGGCGCTGCCGGGCTAGCTGTGGGCATGGCTGAACTGGACTGGCCGTGCTGACTGTGGCTGGGCAATCCCTGGCACGGGCGTGCGTCCTGGCGCATACTAGCGTGCCGCTGGACATGTTTGGCGCACAGCTGGGCGCGACTGCGGGCTGACTGAGGCGTGTGCGTGCGCTAGAGCAACGCAGACGCTGGACTGGCGCTTCCCCGCGTTATGTGCGCGGGCTATGAGCAACGGACGCTGTTGGGCGCTCTCGAGCGCCACAACAAGTAACTGACACTCGAGCGTGCACACAGACGTGCACTGGACTTCGCTGGCGTGCGCTGGCGCTGCCAGCGGACTTGCTGCAACGGCCATGGCTATGCGCGATGCCTCACGGGCACGCACGCTGCCCGTCCGCGCTGCCTGACTGATGAGGATCGTGTGTTTCGATTGTCGATAAGCCGCTAACCCACGCCTTGAATCGCCGATAGTGTTTCTCTAGCCACAACCGCGCCTATTGAAACGAATAAAATTGCAGTAGTATTTTGGTCAAAAGACTAAAGCAAAGTTGGAAGAACAAAGTTCTAGATTTCTATTGATTTCTTGGATGATTCAATGAATAAAAATAACATAGGGGAAGGGGCCTTTATATAGGCACAAGATTTGTCTAAGTCTAATCTACCTAGGAAAATAATAAAGCAATAAAATATTAGGAATCCTAAACAAGCTAGAAATCATAATGCTAGTTGGAAACTAAATATCTTGGCTTGCACACCAAGTCATCCAACCGCCTCTCTCTCTCTCTCCTATGCGTGCGCAAGTCAGCCACCGCCTCTCGCCTTACCCTAGTCCTCGAGGACTAGGGCGCCGCCTTCTTCGCGCGTGCATGCCCGCGGGCCGTGTCGCGCGCGCCTTCGCTGCCAGCCGCCTCATCATGCGCGTGGTGCCCCACCAGTCCGCATTCCTTGAGGCATGCGGCATCCAGCTCCGCGCGTGCCTGTTCATCATGCGCGCTCCGCGCGCCCCGCTCCTCCATCCTTGCTGCACGCGCGTCTCTGCCAATCACCCACGTCCGATCAGCGCTTGCGCCCATCGCTTCGCGCGTACTGCTGCCGGGCGCTACGCCTTCGCCCGTACTTGTCGCGCCCCAGGCCCATCCGTGGTGTGCGCCTGCCGCACCCATCGTCTGTACTCCCGCGCGCTGGCCATCTTCGCTTGTCCCGCGCGCACTATGCTCCAGTGCGCGTACCTCTGCCGTCTCTCGGGCCAGCCTTTTGCGTGCGTGATATGCCCGGCTCGCAGCGTTCTTGAGCTGCCTAGCCACTTCCGCATCATTCTCGTCCCCTTCAAGTGAGTCCTTGTCCTCAAGGATGAAGTTCGGGAACTGATCGCGCATATCGTCAAGATCTTCCCACGTGGCTTCTTCAGATGGCAACTCTTCCCAGTCAACTAGTACTTCCCAACGGTAGCGCCCTGCTCTCTTTCTTTACCTTACGATACTCAATTGCTCTTTTTGGGCGTACTATGGCCCTACCGTCGGTTGCGGTTGCAGGCAACTCCTCACAATACTTTTGCACTTCTCCTAAGCTCCTCTTGAGTTGCGAGACATGGATAACTGGGTGGATTTGTGAACTTTCCGGTAACTCTAGACGGTAAGCTACCTGACCACTGCGCTTGAGAATCTGATAAGGCCCATAATAGCGAACGCCCAGTTTAGTTGCGGCCCTTTGCGCTGTGGTGCGCTGTCTGAATGGTCGTAGCTTCAGGTAGACACTCGCCTGATGAAAAATTTTCCTCACGCCTTTTCCCATCTGTGAAGGCTTTGGTTCGATTAATTGAGCCTTCGAGATTTTTCTTTAGCTCACGTAACATCAAATCTCGTTCCTCTATTTCTCGACCAACCTCATTGTTGACCGTACTCCCCTCTGAATAATTGATCAGTGTTGGGGGTTTTCGCCCGTATACCAACTCAAATGGCATCATCTTGGTCGACTCGTGGTAAGTGGTGTTGTACCAGTACTCAGCCCAAGACAAAAAGTTCTCCCACCGCTTCGGGAATTGATGGACGTAGCATCTCAAATACTGCTCAAGGGTTCGGTTGGTTACCTCAGTTTGTCTGTCTGTCTGTGGGTGGTAGGCTGAGCTCATAGACAACTTAGTCCCTTGCAACTTGAAGAATTCAGACCAAAAGCTGCTCATGAAAATCCGGTCCCGATCAGAGACGATGGATCGCGGTGCTCCATGCAGTTTCATCACGTACTCCACAAATAAGCTGGCAATCGACTTCGCGGTGTAAGGATGGGTAATGGGTATGAAGTGAGCATACTTGGTGAGACGATCTACTACAACCATCACACCGTCAAACCCATTAGAATTCGGTAACCCCTCTATGAAATCCATAGTAATGTCTTCCCAGATTGCCTCGGGTATCGGTAGAGGTTGTATCATCCCGCTCGGTCGTCATGAGTCAGACTTAGTGCGCTGGCAATCGTCGCACCGTGCTATGTAGTCTCGGACGGTATTCTGATGTCCGGGCCAGAAGAAGGTGTTGGCTATTCTCATCCACGTGCGATAGATTCCCGAGTGGCCTCCCATTTTAGAGTCGTGGAAGTGCTGCATGATCTGCTCACGTAACTGCCCACTGTCGGGAACGAATACTCGACCCCGGTGTAGAAGCAGACCTTTATGCAACTCGTAGTCGATGGCAGTCGTCTTTTCTGCTTCTATCGATTGGCGCAACTCTTGGCAGTAGGTGTCCTCTACTTGCGCCTTCCTGATTTCCTCCCAAATAGTCCAAGCTGGCCCAGTGATAGCATTCAGCTCGGCTACATCTGTCCGTCGGGATAATGCATCAGCTACTGCATTCTGTTGACTCGGTCGATAGATTATCTCGAAGTCAAACCCCATAAGTTTAGATACGAACTTCTGCTGCTCGGGGGTAACAATCCTTTGCTCCAGTAAATGCTTAAGCGGTTGCTGGTCGGTCACAATCTGAAAACGTCGGCCCAATAGATAAGGCCTCCAACACCTTGCAGCCTCGACAACTGCTAGCATCTCCTTCACGTACAACGATAGACCCAATCGTGTAGTGCCTAGTGCCTTGCTGAGATAAGCTAAGGGTCGCTCCTCTTGCGCTAATACAGCTCCGATCCCAAAGTCACTTGCATCGGTGTGTACCTCGAACAAGACATCAAACCTGGGCATGGCGAGCACTGGCGTGGTAGTCATGGCTTCTATTAATTTCCCAAACGCCTTCTCGCTAGCTTTGGTCCATGTGAACTCGCCTTTCTTAGTCATCTCTGTCAATGGCTTGGCGATGGTTCCATAATCCTTTACGAACATTTTGTAGTAGCCCGTGAGTCCTAGAAATCATCTCAACTGCGTGAGACTTGTTGGTTTAGGCGAATCGATCATAGCCTCAATTTTTCGTGGATAAACTTTCACGCCCTCGTGGGATACGAAGTGCCCCAGATATTCAACCATCTTCTGCCCGAATGAACATTTGGATGGCTGGATATGGAATGAGTTGGCTTCCAAAATTTCGAGCACTACTCTCAAATGCCCAAGATGCTCGCCCCACGACTTTGAATATATCAAGATATCATCAAAGAATACCAGAATGAACTTACGTAGATACTCCTTGAAGATGGAATTCATAGCGAACTGGAAAGTGGATGGGGCGTTGCACAATCCGAACGGCATGACCAAATACTCGTAGTGCCCTTGGTGCGTACGAAAAGCTGTCTTTGGAATATCGGCCTGATGGAGTCGAATCTGATGGTAACCCGCTCTCAGGTCGAGCTTTGAGAAATAGCGTGACCTAGCTAACTCGTCGAGCATGTCGTCGACGCTAGGGATAGAAAATCGGTCCTTGATAGTTGCAGCATTCAGAGCTCGGTAGTCAGTACAGAACCTCCACGTGCCGTCTTTATTTTTGGCTAGCAAGACTGGAGAAGAAAACGGACTCTTGCTATGCTGGATTAGTCCTGCTTCAAGCATTTCGGCCACTTTTCGTTCGATCTCGGTTTTCTGGAAGTGAGCGTACCTATAAGGATGAACGTGTATGGCATGCTGCTCATTGATCAGTGGTATGCAATGATCGAACTCCCGGTGTGGGGCTAGTACCTTAGGCTCGCCCAGTACACCCTCAAATTCCTAGAGAAGCTCGCACACATCTCCCTGCTGTTGCTCCTCTTGGTCTATGTGCGCCTCGGTTTTCTCTACTACTACTGCAAATATTTGGCCTCCACCCCGCCAAACTTTCTCAATGCTCTTAAGTCCTACTTCCTTGGTACCTTTTTCATTGCCAGTACTCAGAGTGACTTGCTGACCTCCGGAGTTGAACTCCATAACTCCTGTTCGATAGTCGGTGGTTACTTTGCCTAACCCTTCGAGCCACTGTACTCCTAGGACGACATCTGGCCCAACCAGCGGTAAGGCATAGAGATCAGCCTTCACTTTAACTCCGCTGAACCTAATTGGCACCTTCTGGAAGGATTTAGTGCATTGCAGCCTCTCACCATTGGCTACTCGTACCTCAAAAGGCTCAATATTCGTGGTTGGTAAGTTCAGCTTCTGGGACAAGTCGGCATTGATGAAGTTGTGTGATGACCCGTTGTCCACTAGCACCACCACCTTCCGATCCTTGACCCAGGGCGGCAATCGCATCGTTCGAGGCCCTCTAATTCCGGCCATTGCGTGCATCGAGATTTCTGCTTCCTCGTCGGGCCCCTCAACTTCAGTATCTTGATGTGGCTCCTCCTCATCCACAGATCCTACCTCATCAGGATTAGCAACTTCAATCACAAAAGCTTGCTTACACTGGTGACCTGGTGTAAATTTCTCCTCACACTTAAAACATAAGCCTTTCTCACGTCGACGTTTAACTTCCTCGGGGGACAGCCGCCTCACTATCGACCCTGCTGGCCAGTTGCTAACGTTCGGCCGTGCGCTGGCCGTGGCTTGGTTCGATCCCGTGCGTTGCGTGTCCGCGAATCGCACATCCACCCGTCCCCTTCGCGTAGCGACCAGGTGGTCTTCTCGTCGACGGGCCACCTCTATGGCGTTATGCATCGTGCTCGGTCGCTCCAGTCGGACTTCTGCGGCTAGATCGAATCTCAGCCCACCTACGAAGGCTCCAACTAGCGCATCCTCAGACCAATCTCGCACGCGACAGGCTAGTCGTTCAAACTCCTTGATGTATTCACGCAAATTGCCCGTCTGTCAGATTCGCGCGAGGGCCTCATTATAATTGTGGTAATCGGACGTGCCAAATCGCGTGAGCAATTCTCTCTCAAAGTCAGCCCATGTAAGGACATGTTGCCGCCTACGATAGATCCTTGAGAGCCACTGCCACCATACGTTGGCCTCTCCATCCAAATAGAATGCTGCGTACCTTACTCGATCGTGGCCTTCAGTTTCATTCAGCTCGAAATATTGCGCAATTCGGTTGAGCCATGCCTCGGGATCACTACCTGTGAAGATGGACATCACGAACCTCGGCTTGTCGGGCTTAGGCCGTTCGCGGTAGGTGGATGCCTGCGATCGCTGATCGAACTCCTCCTCGTGCTCGTAACCCTCGCGTCACCGTTCCTCGTCATGCTCGCGCGCGCGCCGTTGCTCGTGTCGATCCTCGCGCCGTGGGGATGGTGTGCGATCGGCGTGCTCGGCGTGCCGGCGCGGTTCGCGCCTTGGGGGATCATTGCGATGGTGTGGCGGTTGCTGCTGGATAGCGCGCAATACTTCCTCTAACCGCTGCTCTAGTCGCGTGACGACGGCGTTGGTGTTGTTTTGACTTTCATCGAGCGATCCAAGCCTTCCTTCCATAACCTCGCTCATACTCCGCATTTGGATGTCAAGATTATCGATCTTATCCTTCATCTCCTTGTTGGCCATGGCTTTTCTTTCCTCTCTTCGCTCTTTGCTTTGAGGACTCGTGTTTGGAAAAGATGATGATGATGATGATCGACGATCGAAATATATATATATATATATATATATATATATATATATTTTTTTTTGAGAAGGGGAACGAAAGAATTGAAGATAAAAAGAAAGGGAATGGGGAGAAGAAAAACACACGATCAACACCTCTCAATGAAAGCACCAATGATGAGGATCGTGTGTTTCGATTGCCGATAAGCCGCTAACCCGCGCCTTGAATCGCCGATAGTGTTTCTCTAGCCACAACCGCGCCTATTGAAATGAATAAAATTGCAGTAGTATTTTGGTGAAAAGACTAAAGCAAAGTTGGAAGAACAAAGTTCTAGATTTCTATTGATTTCTTGGATGATTCAATGAATAAAAATAATATAGGGGAAGGGGCCTTTATATAGGCACAAGATTTGTCTAAGTCTAATCTACCTAGGAAAATAATAAAGCAATAAAATATTAGGAATCCTAAACAAGCTAGAAATCATAATGCTAGTTGGAAACTAAATATCTTGGCTTGCACACCAAGTCTTCTAACCGCCTCTCTCTCTCTCCTACGCGTGCGCAAGTCGGCCACCGCCTCTCGCCTTACCCTAGTCCTCAAGGACTAGGGCACCGCCTTCTTCGCGCGTGCATGCCCGCGTGCTGTGTCGCGCGCGCCTTCGCTGCCAGCTGCCTCATCATGCGCGTGGTGCCCCGCCAGTCCGCATTCCTCGAGGCATGCGACATCCAGCTCCGCGCGTGCCTGTTCGTCATGCGCGCTCCGCGCGCCCCGCTCGTCCATCCTTGCTGCGCGTGCGTCTCTGCCAATCGCCCACGTCCGGTCAGTGCTTGCGCCCATCGCTTCGCGCGTACTGCTGCCGCGCGCAACGCCTTTGCCCGTACTTGTTGCGCCCCAGGCCCATCCGTGGTGTGCACCTGCCGCACCCATCGTCCGTACTCCCGTGCGCTGGCCATCTTTGCTTGTCCCGCGCGCACTATGCTCCAGTGCGCGTACCTCTGTCGTCTCTCGAGCCAGCCTTTTGCGTGCGTGATATGCCCGGCTCGCAGCGTTCTTGAGCTACCTAGCCACTTCCGAATCACTGACTGCCGGCGCGCTGCTGCCGCTGCGTGCGGGCACCACGGCCACGACCGGCCCTTGCCGGCCGTCCGGCAATTTCTCTCGAGCAATTCAACTTAAATT
>CACSLK010022082.1:89345-104896 GCA_902706635.1 Striga hermonthica | reverse complement strand
CCTTGCCGGCCGTCCGGCGATTTCTCTCGAGCAATTCAACTTAAATTAACATGAACTGATTTATCATGATCATAAATGCTGAAATTACTTAACAACATGAAATTTACACAATGAGCTGAATATGGCCGTGGCGTGCGCACCGTGCGCCGCCGACGACGTTAGGCCGTCTCTGGACCGAACTTGCTTTTCTCTCGGCAATTAATTCACCACTGATCATGACATAATAATTACTGAAAAATTTGATATGAAGGTTCGAAGGATTAATACTTAACATACTTGCTACGTATGAGCGGCCCGTGGCACGCGCTATGTGCACGGCCACGTCCTTCGGCCAAAGCAACACTTAAATGCGAAAATCCCTCGAACATCACAGACTGACTGAACATGATTTAACATAAAAGGGCTGATTACATGACAATTACTCGAGAGATTTCAACTTAAAACATGAAGACGCTCGATACACACTTGCACGGCCGAACAGCCTAAAGCCGTGCCACGAACATGAACAAATTGGAAATAACATGAATAAATAAAGATAAACCGAAGCTGCCTTCTTGAACCCTTGACTGATCGCACTAACTACTCGGCTTAACGGGAGCTTCCTTGCGCGGGCGTGCGATTATTCCGTGCGGTACTCTCGCATGGCCGTGCGGTGTGCTATAAGCTATGCGGTACTAAGTAATTAATCACAAATCTCACTAGCTCTCTCTATAGCAAAGAACTATGTGCTGCAAGGAAAGGTGGCCAAAATTTCCCCAATTTCCCCTTCTTATACTAAAACCGATTGGAAAAATTAGGGATGACATGGTGCTTTGTTGGTCTCATAATTTTGAGACACTTGCCACTTAATCAAAGCTTGAAATGCTAACTCACCCCTTAAAATATGCTTAGTCATCAATAATGAAACAAGGGATGGACACCTCATGCTAAACTAAAGAGGAGATTTCCATTAATTGAAGAAAAATGCCTACGACATTTCTAAACAAAAATATAAATTTTTGCATGATTTAATCATAATACTCACGGCATTATTATGCTAAGCATGACCAATCACTTAATCAAGCATAGTTGAATGCTTAATTATTTAATTAAACATTATGCTTAATTACCAAAATTATTCTGAACGTAAACGGAACGTCGAAAATAATCTCGGGTAATTCCGACTGAAAATAAATAATTCCGAAAATAATAATCGACAGCGTTATTATATCGGAACTAAAACATGATTTATATTAATAATCTGACGGGATATTACATGAAGCGCATCGGTCAAGTATCTTATCGACTAGAGCTACCCGAGAATTCACAGATCCATCTAGTTATACACGTCTCTCAGCTGAAGAGAAGTCTTGGAGAAGCCCACAAGTGGTGCGAGGAGTTACCAGCAACTGCAACTGATGGAAGGGTCATAGTACGCCCAAAACTTGCAATGGAGTACTACAAAGTCAGGAAAGCTGGACGTTACCGCTGGGAGGTATTAGTCGAATGGAAAGAGTTGCCACATGGGAGGATCTAGATGAGATACGTGATCAATTCCCGAGTTTCATCCTTGAGGACAAGGAAGTGCTTGAAGGGGACGGGAATGATACGAAAGTGGCTAGGCAGCTCAAGAACGCCGCGAGTCGCGCCTACCATGCACGCAATAGGATGGCACGGGCCACAACCGAGACGCACGTCCTGGAGCAGGAGACGCGCATGGAGCGTGAGAGTGTCCAACCAACGGGCAAGGACAGCGGCAGACAACTAACGTGCGGGGCAGGCGAGCAGGCGCACACTAGCGCGGACGCGCACCATGCACGGGCATTAGGTGCGACAGGTGCGGGTGCGGCTGAAGCGCGCGACAGCAGGACGCGCACAATGGACGAAGCCTTATGCCTCGAGGAAAGCGGCGAGGCAGGTGGGGCGCATGCACGCGATAAGGCGGCTAGCAGCGACGGCATGCACGACACGCCTGATAGAGGAGCACGCGCGGGGCACGAAGCCCCAGTCCTTGAAGCATACGGTATGGCGGGGCATCACGCGCATGCGGGAGCAGCCGAGAACAAAGACGTGCGCAGCATGCCAGGCGGGCGTGCACGCGTGCGGAAAGGCGGTGCCCTAGTCCTTGAGGACTAGGGCAAGGGCCATGGGCGGCGCGCAAGAGAGGCGGTCCGTGTGAGGCGGTGCGACCGAAGGGAAGAAAGAGAGATTACTTGGTGTGCAAGCCAAGTTATTTAGTTTCCATCTACCTTCATGATTTCTAGCTTAATTAGGATTTCTATTTTTTTATTGCTTTATTAGTTCCCTAGTAGTTTAGGACTAGATATATTTTGTGTCTATATAAAGGCCCCTTTCCCATGTTATATTTCATCATTCAGTTTATCAATAAAAATCCGAACTTATGTTCAAACACTTTGTCTTAGATTTCTTCTAGATTTCATATTGCAATTTTATTCGTTTCAATAGGCGCGACTGTGGCTAGAGAAACACCTATTGGCGATTCAAGGCGCGGATTCGTGTCATATCGGCAATCGAAACACACGATCTCCATCACCATGCCCCAGCGTGCGCAGTCGGCCTCGGTCCATGCCCAGCAGCACGCCAGAATGCCCTGTGCCACCAGGGCAGCAAGGTAGTGCCCGAGTGGCACCATCCGCGCCAGTGCGCGCGAGCAGTCTCTGGCCAGCGTGCCTAGCCGCTTGTCCGCGGTGCTCAGCAGCGCCCGGCAGTGTGATGCGGATGTGGCTAGGCAGCTCAAGAATGCCGCAAGTCGCGCCTATCATGCACGCAAAAGGTTGGCATGGGCTACGGGTGAGATGCACGCCCTGGAGCAGGATACACGCAAGGAGCGAAAGGATGGCGAGCTCACGGGCGAGAGTAAGTGCGCGCGGCTTACGTGCGAGACGGGCGAGTTGGCGCCCGCTGGCGCAGGCGCGCAACACACGCGGGCAACGGGCACAGCGGGCGCAGGTATGGGAGATGCGCGCGGCTGTGAGGCACTCGCGGGGCTTGAGGCCCTATGCCTCGAGGTATGCGACAAGGGGCGCGAGACCCCAACCCTCGAGGAGTGCGGCAACCCGAAAGACCACGTGCGCGTGAGCGAAGCGGGAGGCGACGGCGTGCACGACACGCCAGGTGGGCGTCCACGCACGGACAAGGGCGGTGCCCTAGTCCTCGAGGACTAGGGCGTGCAAGGCGGCGCCCAAGGGCGGTGCGAGTAAGGCGGTGCGCGAGAGAAGACATAGAGATTACTTGGAGTGCAAGCCAAGTTATTTAGTTTCCTTATTACTTTATGATTTCTAGCTTAATTAGGATTCTTAATATTTTATTGTTTTATTAGTTCCCTAGGTAGATTAGGACTAGATATATTTTGTGCCTATACAGAGGCCCCTTCCCTATGTTATTTTTTATCATCAAATTTATTAATAGAAATCAGAACTTCTGTTCATTTTCTCTTTGCTTTAGTTTTTCACCAAAATTCTATTGCAATTATATTCGTTTAGAGGGGTGCGGTTTGTGAACCTCTAGGCGACTATCGGCGATTCAAGGCACTGGTTTGTGGCTTATCGGCATTCGGGACACGCGATCTTCATCATTGGTGCTTTCATTGAGAGGTGTTAGATCATGTGTCTTTTTCCTACCCCATTCCCTTTCTTTTTCCTTCTCTTTTTTCGTCCCCCTATCAAAAAAAAAAATCTTCAAAACGAGTCCAAGAAGCAAGGAGCGCAAGCAAGAGAAGAAAGCTATGGCCAATAATGCTCAAGTACGCACCATGAGCGAGGGGCTAGACACCACCAAAGCTACGGTTCAAGAATTGGTGGAAATCATGAATCGCCGCTTTGATGAGATGGCGCGAAGCATCGTTGTGCAACAAGACCAGCGGCAGCACAACCGCGGCCAACACGAGCGATGCCGCGACCGAGAGCGGGCCGAGGAGGAGGATGAACAACGCAAGCAGCAAGAGTAGGAGGAGGACGACATCGACCTGCGGTCCCAGGCGTCCAACTACCACGAGCGACCAAAGCCTGAAAAACTGTGCATCATACTGTCCACGTTCAGCGGCCACGATCCGGAGGCTTGGCTCAACCGTCCCGTTCAATACTTTGAGCTCAATGAAACCGATGGCCATGATCGAGTAAGGTACACAGCATACTATCTAGATGGCCAGGCCAACGTATGGTGGCAATGGCTCACAAGCGTTTACCGCAACCGACAACAAATCATCAACTTGAGCGGGAGCTACTCACACGCTTTGGTACATCTGACTACCACAACTATGATGAGGCGCTGACTCGTATAAGGTAGATAGGTAATTTACGTGATTATCTGAAGGAATTTAAGCATTTAGCTTGTCGAGGACGGGGCTGGCCTGAAACGGCATTAGTAGGAGCATTCTTAGGCGGTCTAAAGTATGATCTTGCGGCTGAGGTGCGTCTGGAACGACCTGAGACCATGCACGCCGCTATGGAAGTCACCCGATGTTGCGAGGATCACCTAGCGGCCATACGAAGGGGACGGGCAGACGTCCGCTTCAACGACACACGCCGCACAGGCCCAAGCCAAGCGACCGCGGGGTGCACGACAGGCCTTCAACGCTTGACCAACGGGGCCAGTAGTCAAGAAAATTATGCCCGAGGAGATCAAACGTCGACGCGAGAAAGGTCTTTGTTTCAAGTGCAAAGAAAAATTCATGCCAGGTCATCGATGTAAGCAGGCTTTTGTTATAGAGGTTACCAACTCCGATGAGGAAGAAACTGAGGTCGAGGAAGAACCAGAGCAAGTGGACGAGATTGAAGTGCTCGAAGAGGAAATTGAGATCTCGATGCATGCAATAGCTGGGATCAGAGGGCCAAGGACAATGCGATTACCAGCTTGGGTCATGGACCGTCGAGTGATCGTACTCGTAGACAACGGGTCATCACACAACTTCATCAATGCCGACTTGTCTCAGAAGCTGAAGTTGCCAACCACGAAGATTCAGCCCATTGAAGTTCGAGTAGCCAACGGTTAGAGGCTGCAATGCACCGAGTCATTTTGTTGGATACTGATCAAGTTCCAAGGGGTTATTGTGGAGGACGATCTCTATGATTTACCCCTGGTTGGACCCAACGTTGTTCTAGGAGTGCAATGGCTTGAAGGGTTAGGGAAGGTAACTATTGATTACCGAACAGGAATTATGGAGTTCAGATCGGGAGGTAAACGAGTCACTTTTAAGGTTGAAGAGGAGAAGGTTGCTAAATAAGTTGGATTGAAGAGTATCGAGAGAGTTTGGCGAGGTGGCGGCCAATTTTTGCAGTAGTAGTCGAGAACACGAAGGCACACGCAGGCAAGATCGAACAGCAGCAAGGAGATGTGCGCGAGCTTCTCGAGGAATTTGAAGGAGTACTGGGCGAGCCCAAGGGACTTCTACCCCACCGGGAGTTCGACCACTGCATACCTCTAGTCAACGAGCAGGATGTTGTACACGTTCATCCATATAGTACGCTCACTTTCAGAAAACTGAGATCAAAAGGCAAGTAGCTGAGATGCTAGAGTCTGGGTTAATTCAGCATAGCTCGAGTCCATTTTCATCACCAGTCCTATTAGCTAAGAAGAAGGATAGCACGTGGAGGTTTTGTACCGACTATCAGGCTCTGAATGCCGCGACTATTAAGGATCGATTTCCAATACCTAGTGTCAAAGACATGCTCGATGAGTTGGCAGGGTCACGCTACTTTTCGAAGCTCGACCTAAGAACCGGCTATCATCAGATCTGACTCCACAAGACTGACATTCCGAAGACAGCTTTTCGTATGCATCAAGGGCACTATGAGTATCTGGTGATTCTATTCGGGCTGTGTAACGCCCCTTCTACTTTCCAATTTGCTATGAATTATATCTTCAAGGAATATCTACGTAAGTTTGTTCTAGTCTTCTTTGATGATATCTTGGTGTATTCAAATTCGTGGGTTGAACACATTAAGCATTTGAGAGTGGTGCTCGAAGTCTTGGAGGCTAACTCATTTCACATCAAGCAGTCCAAGTGTTCATTCGGGCAGGAGATGGTCGAGTACCTAGGCCACTTTATATCCTACGATGGCGTGAAGGTTGATCCACGGATGATAGAGGCTATGGTCGATTGGCCTAAGCCAACAAGTCTCACGCAACTTCGAGGATTCCTAGGGCTTACAGGTTACTATCGGAAGTTTGTGAAGGATTATGGGACCATCGCCAAGCCACTGACTGAGATAACCAAGAAAGGCGGGTTCCAATGGACCAAGGCGAGCAAGGAAGCATTTGAAAAGCCAAAGGGCGCCATGACCACGACGCCAGTACTCGCAATGCCAAGGTTCGATGTTCTATTTGAAGTACACACAGATGCAAGCGACTTGGAAATTGGTGCCGTGGTAGTACAGGAAGGACTACCCTTAGCCTTTCTTAGTAAGGCGTTGGGCACGACTCGACTGTTGGATTCTGTAAGGAACGTCAAACAACATGCACAGTATTGAACTTATCGAAATAATCCTAACGCAGCAGAATAGTTAGTATATGGACGTTTACCTTTTAAAATTTTTTCCGACTCTGAGACGATGTAGAGTACCGTTTATGTAGTTCGTCTGAACACCACAATATAATGGGCGGATAGATTTGGACTTTAGTCGATTCTAATCGACACATCAAATGGACTTCAGTCACACGGTGGCTCGGTCTCGGCGTCGGGTGCAGCGGAGTGGTCGCGGACGGTGGACATGATCGCTGGCAACGTGCACGGGCTGCTGGAGTGATGCGCGTATCGCAGGCGAGGCGCGTCCGACGCTGTGCGTGACGCGTGGAGAGCATGCGATCGCAGACAGACGCTGGGACTTCGCTGCGCGTGCGTGCACGCGGGCGCTATGCCTATGCGGAGGCGGACTGAGCTTGCGCGTCTGGGACCACGCGGGCGTGCGCTGCAAGTATCCTAGGCGTGCGAGGAATGATGAGCGCATTGTAGACGGGCGCCGGTACCTCGCGAGCAGGACGACTTGCAGTGGCGAGCGAACATGCGGCACTTGAGACTCGCGGGTGTGACATGCGGTTGCTACTGGGAGTTCGTCGATGGGCCTGGCTGGGCACGGCTGCGAGCAACGGCTTGCGGTGGCGATCGGCTGGGCCTGGCTGACTTCCGGCGGCGGCGACGACTTTCCAGCAGTTTCTCATAGCGGCGAAGGGCGGCGATGGTGTGATAATGATGACCGGAATTATATATATATTAGAGGCTCAATATATTGTACCAAAAAGCCTTCTAATGGATTACCTAAACACCTAGTTCGATCAAACTTGGTGGTGCGTTTAATCAAATCTCCCAAACTCTCGAACGAAGCTATTTGTCACGCGTATGTAGAGGAGAAAATCAGCCAGCATGAACTTGTAGGAGAGATTGGGACATGGTGTATTTATAGGCTCCATTAGGGACCTTAAGGAGGTGCTAGATATGGGCTTATCCCATTAGGCCGAAGAATCCTAATTCTAATCCAATACTAACTCAATGTAGGAAGGAGATCTCCTACTAATCTATCTCTTCTAGAAGACTCCTTAGTCTCCTAACACTAGAAAAGATCCTAGTAGGAATACTTTTCCTAATTAAATTAATAATCATGGAATAGAATTAATTCCTAATTTGGGAAACTTAATTTTACTCCAATTAATAATATAATGTAGGAAATATATTTCCTACTAATCTTCATCTTCTAGAAGACTCTTAGTCTCCTAACACTAGAGAAGATTCTAGTAGGAATTTTATTCTCCTAATTAAATTAATTAATATGGAATAAAATTAATTCCTATTTAATGAAATTAAATAATAAAACATCCCGCTAGAGTAATATTATTGCTCTCTCCATTTAGCCACTATTTTACCAACAAATTTGAGCCTCCATGATTAAATAATATTAATTCGATAGATCGATTTACCTCCCTATGTTTAAGATATAACGTCCGTTGATTAATTAAATTACTGAAAAAATAATTAATCCATTTCTTATTCAATTCCGAAATTAGTACCACTCAGATCCTCAACCATTATGTCAAACAATCGTCTATCTGCAGGGTTTAACATAATGTACATTCCTGAGCTCATTTCGGGGACGTCATCAATCCAGCGCACTAGAACATAGTGACCATAAATAATTTATAATAACACATCATATAATTATTCTTACTTACCAAAATACCTCGTATGTCATCCTAATAAAATAGGAATCACTTGGTAAATCAAATAAATAAGAGATAAATATATATGCTTATTTTATATTATCTTACAGCTTAAAAGAATGCATCAATCACTGAAGGTCTAGGTTACAACAACGGTCAGTGAGTCTCATAACCTTATCCTTCCCTGGTCCTGTTCAACACTTAACATAAGTGCTAGTGTAATTCCTCAGTCAAAGACCAACTGAATCAAGAATACACTACAGTCTTTTTCCAAGAGGGGTCTCACTGCTTGTCTAGACTCTGACCGAGTAGTTTAGTCTTATAATGAACCGATAGGTGATCTTTCTATTCGAAACACTTCGAACCACACTATCTCAATATAAGACATGGAGTATGATTTGCATAAATAAATAAACTACAAACATATGTACTTTGACCGAAACATGATGGCCAGATCAAAATGGAATTGACAGAATCTGCAAAACATAGCTTTTACAGCATGTTGAATCAAACATGGGCGATTATTATGGATATGTTGAATGAGTGAATAGAAAATGAACGTTGTGTTCAATCGTGTGTTTAAGCAAGGCCATTAGTGCATGTTTATCATACAACCGTGTCTAAGAGAAGGCCCTAGGAGCGTCTTGAAATCACACCTATCGTGTTTAGTCGAAGGCCCTGAGTGGGCGATTATCCACAAACCATAGGCAAAATCACGATCCCTCATCATTGGTGCTTTCATTGAGAAAATCCAATCGTGTTTTTGTCTATTTATCTTTTTATTTTTTCGGCTTTTCCTTTTGCCGAGAGGGCCGAATTTTTCTTTATTTTGTTCAAATTTTCCCTTCTTCCTTCTTATTTTCGTGAGTTTGAGAGGTATCAAAGAAAAAAAAAAGAGTCATCTTAGTAGTCTTGTTTATTTCTAGAGACTTAAAAAAAATATGTTGTCAAACCGTGAAAGGATTGAAGCGTTGGAAAAGAGCTTGAAGACCATTGGTGATGGCCAACATGCGACCAACGAAAATTTGGGGAGAATAGAGCTCATGGTCCATGACCTAGCCGGGAAACTCACACGCATGACACACCGGCCGAGGAGGAACCATGGAGAGCGGTCTACGGCATCGAGCAGCACCGCGACCGAGCGTGAGGACGGTCGGCAATCGCATGGGACGTGCACGACGCACGTATCGCGAGCGAGCGATGAGTGGCGCCAACACCGCGACGACCAAAGGCGCGGGGACGATCGGCGACACCACCGTGACGAACACCATGAGGAATGGGCTTACACGCGACTGAAGCTCATCATTCCCACATTCACGGGAGTAGATCCGGATGCATGGTTGAGTCGGGCATCACAGTATTTCGAGATCAACGATGTGCCAAGGTATGAGCAAGTTCAAATTGCAGCCTATCATCTTGATGGAGCGGCGAATGTTTGGTGGCAATGGATCTTGAACAAGAATAATGGTGAGCACATGCGTTGGAGGGATTACGAAAGAGAGCTCATCACGAGGTTTGTATCTAGTGATTACTTTGATTATGATAAAGCTTTATCTCGTATACGGCAAGTTGGTAGTCTTTGTGTTTATCAAAAGGAGTTTGAGCGGATTGCTAGTAGGGTTCGGGATTGGCCCGAGAGTGCGCTAGTAGGAGCGTTTGTTGGGGGATTGAAAGCTGAGTTGGCAGCTGAGGTGTGACTGGATAGGCCGAGATCAACACGAGCGGCAATAGAATCGGCCAGGTTGCACGAGGACCACCTCACGGCGGTGCGCAAGGCAAGGCCGAGCGATGTGCGCACGGAGCCAAGGCACACGCACGCCGCGATCGAGGAGGCACCACCACGAGCCGAGAGAAACCCAACAGTGGAAGGTGTGCGAACCACGAGCAATATGCGGCGACTGACGAAGGATGAGATCCAACGGCGAAGAGCGAAAGGCTTGTGCTTCACATGCAACGAACGATTTACACCGAGCCATAAATGCAAAGGTAAAGAAGTCTTTTTGCTTGAGTTTAAGGAGGAACAGGAGAGTGAAACAATTGACGAGACTTTGCTACATGTGGTCAAGTGTAAGAAACGAGGCCCGAAGATGATCACGTTTACGGCTGAGATTAGGGGCAAGTTGGTGGAGGTATTGGTAGACAGTGGGTCCACATTGAATTTCATTGATGAAGAGCTATCCAAAGAGATAGAGATTCCATTAACAAAGGTGAAACCTTTTGGAGTCAAGGTGGCTAATGGAGAAACACTTTGAGGAGATATTCTTTTCAAGGGAGTAAAGATGGAAGCTCAAAGACAAAAGATGAAAGTTGATCTATATGCCCTACCATTGAAGGCGAATGATGTGGTACTTGGATGTCAGTGGTTGGAGACTCTTGGTCCAATCACAACCGATTATTGGAAAGGAACTATGGAGTTCGGCGATCAAGGAAGCGAATCAAGTTGATGACCGAGGATCCAGGGGAATTGCCCGATGATGATGAAGACGATAGACGAGTCCGCAAGCTTAATTTCATCATCCTTGAGGACAAGAAAAGTCTTGAAGCGGAGGGGAATGATACGAAACTGGTTATTAACCCCAGAGAGTCCGAGGACGAGACGATCGAGGACCTCGAGAGTTGGCTAGAACATTGGCCAGAAGAGCCACAAATTGAAGAATATTGGCCTACTTTCAGAAGAGACTGGCCAAGAGGATGTGGCCCGAGGACGAGAAGGCGCAAGGCTAAGCGAGCTAAGAGAGGACGCAGTGAACACCGATGCCAAGAAGGCCCACAAGTTCCTTAAGGGGCTCAACCAGAGGATCCGTGAGCTGGTGGGAAGCCACGGACAGATGTCTTATGCAGATACCGTGAGTCGGGCTCAAGAGGTCGAGAGCTGTCTCATTCCATTGACTCCAGTTCCTTCTTATTATCATGCCTCCCAGCATTCTCAGACCGTTGCCCAGTACGTTCAGCCCATCTCATCTGTGCCATCCGACTCTAGTTCCGGCAAGAGGAAGTCCGACTTTTAGAACAAGAAGAAGGGAAAGAAAGGAAACTTCGGCAGGCGCGACGGCCGACCCACCCAGGGCCAACTGCCGAGGTGCCCTAAGTGCGGCAGGTTCCACGTCGGAGAGTGCCTAGCAGACCAGCGAGCTTGTTACAATTGCAACCATCCGGGTCACTTTGCCAGTGTCTGCCCCGAACCGAAGAGACAGACGCATCAGCAGGCCCTTCCCCAGCAGCGTCAGCAGCAGCTTCCCCCACCGCCACCTCATCAGCAGCATCAGCAGCCCCCACCGTTCCAGCAGAGGGCTGGGGGTCAGGCCCGAGTCTACACCATCACCCACGACGAGGCAGCTCGCAATGCAAGTACCATGTCCGGAATGCTTTTGATATCCCATGTGCCTGTCTTTGCTTTATGTGATACCGGTGCTACCCATTCCTTTATTTCTTCTCGTTGCTTGGAGGCCTTATCTATTAGTACTGTGCATGCTTGTGATCCTCTCGAGGTTAGTTTAGCCTCGGGAAAAACTATTATCTCTGATTCAGTGGTTCGCAATCTTCCTATCTGTATCGGTGGTCGAGTTTTGGAGGCCGACGTCTATATAATTGATATGCGAGTCTTTGACGTGATCTTGGGCATGGACTGGCTCACCCGTTACCGAGCCGATATCCGGTGCCAGGAGCGCGAAGTCACCCTTTATCCCATTTCTGATCAGCCTGTTGTGTTCTTTGGGGTGAGTTCGAGGACTGTGCCTCGGGTCATCTCTTCCATGCAAGCTGGGAAGAGCCTTTCCAAGGGTAATTTTCAAGGCTATCTTGTTTCCATGGTATCTGACGTTGTTGATGAGCGGGTGCCCGAGCGAGTATCTATCGTCTGCAAGTACCTCGATGTCTTCCCTGATGACTTACCCGGAGGACTGCCAGACCGCCAGGTGGAGTTTACCATTGACCTAATTCCCGGAACCGGCCCCGTTTCTAAGCCCCCTTATCGTATGGCGCCGAAGGAGCTTCAAGAGCTCAAGGCCCAAATCTAGGAGTTGCTTAAGCTCGGTTTCATTCGTCCGAGTGTTTTGCCGTGGGGTGCGCCCGTCCTATTCGTGAAGAAGAAAGACGGATCTATGCGCATGTGCATTGACTATCAGGAGTTGAATGCCCTTACAGTCAAGAACAAGTACCCCCTTCCCCGTATCGAGGACCGTTTCGACCAGCTGAGAGGAGCCAGCGTCTTCTCAAAGATTGATTTGCGATCTGGCTATCATCAGCTGAAGATCCGGGAGTCGGATATTTCCAAGACCGCTTTCCGTACTCGCTATGGCCACTATGAGTTCGTAGTCATGCCTTTTGGACTCAGTAATGCCCCGGCCATTTTCATGGACCTTATGAATAGGGTCTTTCATCCTTTCCTGGACCAGTTCGTCATTGTGTTCATCGACGACATTCTGGTCTACTTTCGAGATATCGATCAGCACAAGGAGCATCTAAGGATTGTGCTGGAGACTCTTCGCCGCGAGAAGTTGTATGCTAAGTTCTCGAAGTGCGAGTTCTGGCTGAACCGTGTGGCATTCCTTGGCCATATTGTGACAACTAGAGGCATTGAGGTGGATCCCAGCAAGATCGAGGCAGTGAGCAAATGGGATACACCAAGAAGTGCCGCAGATGTTCGTAGTTTCGTGGGGTTAGCAGGATACTACAGGAGGTTTATCGAGGGCTTCTCGAAGATAGCCCAACCACTGACCAACCTTACGAAGAAGGCCGTGAGGTTTGATTGGAGTCCTCAGTGCGAGGAGAGTTTCCAGGAGTTGAAGAGGAGACTCACTACCGCGCCTGTCCTATCTATACCCGACCCTACTTTGGAGTTCACCGTCTATAGTGATGCTTCGAAGATGGGCCTGGGTTGTGTTCTCATGCAGTAGAGGAAAGTCGTAGCCTATGCTTCGAGGCAGCTGAAACCTCATGAGCAGAACTATCCCACTCATGATCTCGAGTTAGCTGCAGTTGTCCACGCCTTGAAGATTTGGTGGCACTACCTCTACGGACGCAAGTGTGAGATCTTTACCGACCACAAGAGCCTAAAGTACATCTTCACTCAGAAGGAGCTGAACATGAGACAGCGTAGGTGGTTGGAGCTGGTCAAGGACTATGACTGCACCATTAGCTATCACCCTGGGAAAGCTAATGTGGTAGCCGATGACCTTAGTCGGAGGAGTTATGGCCAGCTTTCTTGCTTGTTTACCGGGCAGGATGTTCTTCTTCGGGAGTTCGAGCGTTTGTGGCTAGAGGCAGTGGAGTCGACCTCAGCAGCCGGGGGGATGTTGGCCTCTTTAGTTGTGGGACCGACCCTTCGGGAGAGGATAGTCGCCGAGCAACCGAATGACCGTTTCTTATGCCGTATGAGGGATTTGTCAGCGGTCGGTAGAGTTGGTGGATTCGCAGTCGCATCCGATGGAGCCTTGGTCTTTGAGGGTAGACTTTGTGTTCCGAGGGTGTGGGAGCTGCGGAGAGAGATTTTGAGGAAGGCCCATAGTGCCCCGTACACCATCCATCCTGGTAGCACGAAGATGTATCAGGACCTGAGGAAGTCCTTCTGGTGGCGAGGCATGAAGAGGCAGGTAGCGAAGTTCGTGGATGGGTGCCTGGTGTGTCAGCAAGTGAAGGTTGAACGTCAGAAATCGAGGGGGTTGTTGCAGCCCCTGGAGGTTCCCCAGTGGAAGTGGGAGTGCATCACCATGGATTTCTTGGTTGGACTGCCGAGATTGAGGAGCGGGTACGATTCGATTTGGGTGATAGTGGATCGCCTTACGAAGTCTGCCCATTTTCTGCCTGTCCGGACGACCATGAAGGCGAGTGATTACGCCGAATTGTTCGTCAAGTACATTGTTAAGCTTCATGGAGTGCCCGTGGAGATTGTTTTGAATCGAGATGCCAAGTTCACATCCCAGTTCTGGAGGACGTTGCACCGAGCCATGGGGAGGAGGCTGGAGTTCAGTACAGCCTTTCACCCCCAGACAGATGGCCAATCAGAGCGTGTGATCCAGTATTTGGAGGATATTTTGAGGGTTGTGGTCTTGGACCGAAGCCTGACTTGGGAGTATGCCCTTCCGCTGGTCGAGCTGACCTACAACAACAACTACCACTCTTCGATCAAGATGGTCCCATACGAGGCATTATACGGACGTAAGATCCGGACCCCTTTGTATTGGGATGAGGTTGGAGAGAGGAGGATTACAGGACCGGATTTTGTTCAGAGTACTGCTGCGACCGTTGAGGAGATCCGGAAGGCCATTAGGTCTGCCCAGGAGAGGCAGAAGGTCTATGCCGATCGGGAGAGGCATGAGCATGAGTATGCGGTGGGAGATCATGTCCTTCTGAAGGTTTCACCCATGTGAGGTGTGATTCGCATCGGGAAGAAAGAGAAGCTTAAACCTCGCTATATTGGGCCGTTCGAGATCCTGGACTGAGTCGGGAACTTAGCGTATCGGCTGGCTTTACCACCAGACTTGTCGGGTGTGCACGACGTGTTCCATGTCTCGATGCTTCGGAAGTATGTGGATAATCCTGATCATGTGGTGGACTTCGGCGAGCTGCAGGTCGAGCGATACCTTACCTATGAGGAGGTGCCGGTAGCTATTCTAGATCGAAAGGCCCATCAGCTGAGGAACCGGGCAGTGAGCTTGGTGAAGGTGCTGTGGAGCCGACACGATGAGACCGAGGCGACTTGGGAGAGGGAGGACGGTTGTTCGCTAATTATTTTTGCTATCCGCAAGTGTACGGCGTAGCTATAGGTAGTGGCGAGCAAGGTCGTATTCCACAGAGATTGTAGTTAAATTAATTAAGTACTAAAATAATGACGATTAAATATTATTTAGACTAACGAATGAGATGATGATTTTAAACTATAAATTAAACTAAGAACTAATTTACCTAAAACAATAAAAATTAAATCAAGATATAAAAGATAGATTCTAGGTTCTGCTTTCCTCGGAATTAATTCATGAAACGTTTATATTCATACAAACCTTATTTAATTTTACCAATCGTAGAGATAATCGCTAAATTGATTTCAACCTTTCTCTCGAACAAGCAAATCGTAGATATTAATTGTTATCTATCTCCTCTCTGTCTCAAGATGAACAACTAACTCCCATAAAAGTTCCTAGGATTTTCGTTCTCTCGCAAGATTCTATCAATCTCTCGGTCTATTTAGTCTCCTACGTTATAAATTCCTCAATTCTAGCAATCAATTATCTCCTCTCGGTCTCAAATCAATTACAAATATGCATTCATAGTGGCCATCTACTCACACAATAATCATACGCACAAGAAATTTATAAACGAAAGATAAACCGGAATGAAATAAATAAAAACTAAATCATAAATCAATCCGAGTACTAACAAATCCTAGAATCCAAAATAAATTAGCC
>CACSLK010022082.1:49326-64715 GCA_902706635.1 Striga hermonthica | reverse complement strand
TATTCTGGTTTTTGAAAAATCCGATAATTTCTTTAAATTCAAGTGGGGTGTTACAAACCTGCCCACCCCAAGTGATGTTCTAAACAAGTGACCACCTAGCCCGAGGGCCTTAGTCATGGTGGGTTTTGGTCTTCACACTTGCCCACCCGCGAGGAATGTTCTAAACAGGAGGTCTTCGACCAATCTGCCCACCCCAAGTGATGTTCTAAACAAGTGACCACCCAGCCCGAGGGCCTTAGTCATGTTGGGTTTTGGTCTTCACACTTGCCCACCCGCGAGGAATGTTCTAAACAGGAGGTCTTCGACCAACCTGCCCACCCCAAGTGATGTTCTAAACAAGTGACTTCCAAGTCAAACCACACCACATACATCCTTTCATCCAAATTATACCAACATTCCAAGCATAAGAAAATGTGCAATAACGCGAGTAAAATCAGAAGAATCACTGAACTTCATTGACTTTTGAGCAAACTTTGCAATTTACATCTTTGTTCGAGTTTTCTAGCTTTCTTAAAAAAAAACAAAAAATTTTCACACATAATATTTTTTCAAATTAGCTATGTTCCATGACCTGGCAAGTGATCGGCCTTCAGCATCCTTCAGCGAGTACGCTCCTCCTGCGTGCACTCGCTCGACCAGGTATGGCCCTTCCCAATTCGGCTCCAGCTTTCCCACATGTTTGAGCACGTCGACGCGTTTCCAAACCAGGTCGCCTACTTGGAGTCTGCGAATTTTTACCTTTTTGCCATGAGCGGCTCGCATCCTCTGTTTGTACGCCTCCACCTTGATTGCTGCTCTTCCACGCAGCTCCTCAATAGTGTCCAGGGCTGCCATCATTAGATCCTCGTTCTGCTCAGTATTATATGTGCTCGACCTCTGGGATGATAGCTCGACCTCGACCGGCAGCAATGCTTCCATTCCATAAGCTAAACTGAAAGGGGTTTCTCCTGTTGTCGACCTCGGGGTTGTGCGATACGCCCAAAGTACCAAGCTCAACTCATCGACCCATGCTCCCGAGGCCTTTTCCAGCTTTGTTTTCAGCCCATTCCGTATAATTCGGTTGGTTACCTCAACCTGGCCATTGGCTTGCGGATGAGAAAGTGTTGCTCGGTTTTCATGTCTTCACACCATGCTCGAATCCGCTTACCATTGAACTGGGTAACATTTTCGTAAATCAACACTTTGGGCACGCCAAATCGGCAGCAAATGTTGTTGTATAGAAATTTAATTACTTTCTCCTCGGTAATCTTCGCCAAGGGTTCGGCCTCCACCCACTTTGTGAAATAATCAACCGCCACTATCAAGAACTTTCTCTGCCCCGTTCCCTGAGGCATTGGCCCCACCAGGTCGATACCCCACTGGGCGAATGGTATAAGGGCACCCATCGTCGTCATTGCTTCTGCCGGTTGGTGAATAAGGGGGTCGTGCTTTTGGCATTGGAAGCATTTCTTCACCATCACCTTCGCATCTTCCCTCATCGTCGGCCAAAAATATCTTGCCCTCAAAATCTTTGCATCCAAGGCCCCTGACTTACTATGATCACTGCAGCATCCCTCGTGCATCTCTCTCAGCACATATCGACCTTCCTCCTTAGTAACACAATGCAAATGCGGTCCCGCATACGACCGTTTGTAAAGAATGCCTCCATGTTCAAAAAATCTCCTCATCGCCTTTATCGTTCCCCCTTTCAGCTCCTCTAAGATCGGGGCCCTCCAATCCTCCACCTCCTCAATCTCCGCCACTTCTGCTTCTACCACACTCTTTTCGAGATGCAATAAGGTGACACTTCTGCTCCTACAATCCACCAAACTTTGAGCAATTTTCGATAACAGGTCCGCCCGGCCATTTTCTCCTCGAGGGATCTGTATCAACTCGAACGAATCAAAATCCTCTTTCAACTTCCTCATTTCATCCACATATTTTTGCATCCGGTCCTCCTTAATTTCAAACCCCTCCTGAAACTGCCCGACCACCAGCTGAGAGTCAGAATGAACTTGTAACTTTCGGGCTCCTCCTGCTTTGGCTAAACTCAAGCCTTTGATCACTGCCTCATACTCGGCCTCATTGTTGGATATCTTGAACCCCACTTTAGCCGCAAATTCCAAGTAATCGCCCTTGGGAGAGACAAGGACAATTCCCAATCTTGCCCCGCTTCGTGCCACTGATCCATCCACAAACAACTGCCCTATTCCTCCTGACTTCTCCTCAACTTTCGTGCCTTCCTGGATAAAATCGGCAAACAACTGCGCCTTTATGGCCCTCCTTGGTTCATACAACAAAGAATACTCACTCAACTCGACTACCCATTTCACCAATCGACAGAGACCGATGGTCGGCCAAGTGTTTCTCCTAGCGGCATGTTTATTCGCACCTTCACCTTATGATTCAGGAAATAAGGTCTCAACCTTCGAGCAGTTACAACCACAGCCGAAGCATACCTCTCGATCTCCGAATACCTCATCTCTGCCCCCTGCATCACACTACTCACGTAATAGATAGGAAATTGCGCTACCCCTTCCTCCCGTAATAACACCGAACTCACAGCCCTTTCTCCAATAGAAATGTATAGCACCAGCTCCTCGCCGTGTACAGGTTTAGCCAATAAGGGAAGGTTGGCTAACACCCCTCGCAACTCCTCAAATGCCTTCTGCGCCTCCTCCGTCCATTGAAATTTCGCACTCTTCTTCAGCGTTTTGAATAATGGGCCACTTTTCTCTGCCACCTTCGATATGAAACGACTCAGCCCTGCAATGCGGCCAGCTAAGATCTGCACTTCTTTAACATTCGTTGGCGGCTTCATCTCCATCACGGCTCGAACCTTCTCGGGATTCACTTTAATACCCCTCTTGGTTACCAAGTAACCCAAGAATTTCCCTGACTTCACCCAGAGCGAGCATTTAGCCGGATTCAGCTTCATCTCGTACCTCCTCAAAGTCATAAATGTTTCCTTTAAGTCCCGCACATGATCCATCTCCTCGTTGCTTTTTACCAACATATCGTCCACATATACCTCAATTTTCCTCCCAAGTTGCTCCTTAAAGAGTTTATCGACCAGCCTTTGATACGTGGCCCCAGCATTTTTCAGGCCGAACGGCATCACTACGTAACAATAGGTTCACCGACTCATTACAAAACTCACCCGCTTCTTGTCTTCTCTCGCCAAGGGAATTTGATGATATCCCTGGGAGGCATCCATCAGGCTCAACAGTTCGCACCCCACCGTTGAGTCGACCAACTGGTCGATTCTGGGCAGTGGGTATAAGTCCTTTGGGCATGCTTTGTTCAGATCACGGAAATCAATGCACATCCTCCATTTTCCCTCCGTCTTCGACACCATTACTGTATTCGACAACCACTCGGGGAACTGGATCTCCTTGATACGTCCCGTTCCCAAAAGCTTCTCGACCTCCCTCTAAATGATCTTGTCCATCTCCGCCCCATGGTGCCTTCTTTTCTGTTTCACCGGCCTCACACTGTGGTCGATGTTCAATCGATGTTCGATCACCTCCGCACTTATCCCCGTCAACTCCTCCGCTGTATAAGCAAAAACGTCAACGAACTCCCTAACTAGATCGATCAGCCTCAACCGAATGGGCTCCTCCAAGTCCTTCCCAATTCTGAATTTCCTCTCCTCGCACCCCTCGATCATCTGGATCTTCTCAACTTCTCCTCCTGGCTGGATATCTATTTTCTCTTTACCTTCTCCATTCTCTGTTTATCCTTTTTTGTCCTCGACCCCCCTGGTCGACTAATCTCCTCCACCTTCGACTTGGCCTGCCTCCTCGCCAGTTGCTTGTTATTGCTCACTGTTGTTTGATAGCAGCTCCTCGAAGTGAGTTGATCCCCGACAATCTCCCCTACGTTTTCGCCCACAGGATACTTGATCGTCAGGTGGTACGTGGATACGACCGCCTGGAACGCATTCAAGCTCGTCCGCCCCATAATGATGTTATAAGATGATTCAGCCCCTACGACCACAAACCTCACCATGCGCACCTTCCTCAGATCTCCTGCTCCCAATGCCACTGGCAAGCTTATCTCGCCCATCGACATCACCTCTCCTCCATTAAAACCATAATGTGACGTGGTCAGCAGTTTCAACTCCATATTCAACTCCTTGTTAATTTGCATAAAACAGTCATAAAACATCACGTCTACCGAACTCCCAGTATCGATAAACACCCTCTTCACGTCAAAGCTTGCAACCTCCGCCTTAAAACTTATCACCGGTATACGAGCCGTAATCCCCACCTTCTCTCTTTTCCTCTTCACAGCTCGAGCATGCTCCTTCCTGGCCCTATTCGAGTCGCCATTCGTTGGCCCTCCGGAAAGCATGTAAATTGTCCCTCTCTTCATCAAGGCTTCTCCACCCTGGCCCCCTTTATCTCCATCTCTCCTCGGCCTCTTTCCTCGACCACCTTGGCCCTCTCCATCGTATCCTTCTTCATCCCTATCACTCCTTTCCTCCGAATCATCCTGACACCTTCTCCTTCCTTTCCCTTTCGCCCTATCATGATACACAAACTCTTTCAAATGTCCTGCTCGAATCAACCTTTCAATCTCATCCTTCAAGTGCCTGTAGTTCTCCGTGGTATGGCCGTAATCTCAGTGAAATCAACAATATATATCTGACCAGGGTCGAGTCGGGCCTGTGAACCTTGTCTTCGGCCACGTCACATCCTCAGTCGACATCTTTTGCTACATAGCCTCGAGCACCTCTGCTAAATCTTTCCTCAAGGGTGTAAAATTATGATACCTTTTGTCTCTCGAACAACAATGGCCTTCCCTGCCACCTATCGTCCCTCTTCCCTCGCTTCGAATCTCGACCTTCCCACCTCGGTGATATCTTTTTCGACCCACTCCTCTTGGGCGAACTCCTCCTCGGGGACCTTCCTCTTGGTGGGCTTTGCTCCTTTTTTAGTTTTGGTCGAGCCGACCCCTCCAACTTTGCGAACTCTACCTCCATTTCCTCCAAATTAATATACTTCCTGCAACGCTTCAAAACCTCCTCATATGATCGAGCAGGGGTCGTTGCTAGGGAAGTTCGGCAAGGCCCTGCTCGAAGACTTCTTATCAATGCTCCCACCTTCACCTCATCTGAGGTCGAGTGCACCTCCAAACATGTCTGATTATATCGAGCAACATACTTCCTCAATGACTCCTTCTCCCCCTGTCTCATTGCCATCAACGTCAAGTACGTTTTCTCATGCGCCACCGCGCTTGAATATTTGTAAGCTTCCTGGCAAAATCCTCAAAATCTGCAATCGACCCCGAGGGTAACTGATGAAACCGCGCTCGAATATTGGTAAGTTTTCTCATGCGCCACCGTGCTCTGATTATATCGAGTCAAGTGCTCCTCCGCGCAAGGTCGATAGAAACACCCTGCAACAAACAGGATCAGACTATTCATGCAACACAGCCATATTCTCAAAGGTCCTCACATGCCTTGACGGGTCAGAAGACCCGTCATATACCAAGTTAGTCTCCTTGAAATTATTCGGCAATGGAGCAACGAGAATCTCCCTTGAAAAGGGATGTCCTTGAGCTCTCCTCTCCGGCCTCCCCTCCAACTTGTCCTGTAACTGGCGCAACTGCTCCGCCATCCTCTCCATCGCCCGATCTCTTCCAACTCCTCCCTCTCCATAACTGGATACATCCTCGTCTTGGTTTCTGGCCACCGTGGCCGGCGCAGTGGTGGCATGAGATGTGTGGCTCGTAACTTGCTGCACCGCCTGCGCCGCTGCGGCTGCCGTTATCCTCTGCATATCCTCCCGGGTCATCGTCACCACTTGCTGACCGGGTGCTTGTACAACTGCCTCCTTGCACTAGTGCTGGATTTGGTGGTGGCGGCGGTGGCATCGCCGCCGCGGCTGCTGCGCGAGCTTCCTGGGCGCGACTGGATCTGGTGTCTCCTCCAGGGATCGCCGTCGATGCTCCCACACCCTGAAGGACGGGTATGGGAGTGACTGGCGTTTGCGAAGGGCCAGAGAAACTCGGAGAAGGGACTTGTCCAATCGGCCTGGTCATCGTCCAAGCGTCATCGAACGTCGACTGCAAGTTGGTTCTGGGAACTCCGTCCGCCATAGCTGAGCTTCAAACACAACTTTTAGAACAAACGGTCCCCACAGACTACGCCAATAATGCAAGTGTGAGCATCCTGGTCCGGTTTGGAACGGATCGATCTTTATCCACGTCGGTAGAACGCCGGAAACCTACAAGTAACTCTCACACCAGGGGTTGTGTCAGGTGAAGAGCCTCCGATGCTTAAGTCAGTATGTGTATGAATATACTAAAGTGAAGAATGAATAGAATGTGTTGAGGGAAAAAGGCTCACCCCCCTTTATATAGGGGTCAGATACCTGCCCTAATAGCTGCCCGGATAAGGATGAGCTGGCTGCCTAAGCTGCCTGTCCATACTCTGACACGCCGTGCACATGTCAGAGGTGGCGCAGGGCGTTGGGAGCTGTCAGAGGTGGTTATCGATATCCACCAATGCATTCTCGACACGTGTCCCCCTGCACATGGGGTAAATATTCTCCTAAGATTCGGCTAGAGGTTCCCACACGCGCCTGTGACTAGGCCGACTGTCAGACCCTCGAGGCGATCGAACTGATGAGGTCGAATATATTGCTCGATCGCTTCTCTGTCGAGCGATGGATTGGTCAACTACTTGCCTGATCGATTATCTGAATGTTCGATCCTCCCGCCTTTTGGCTTGGCTTCTTCTTGGCTTGACCTTCTCGACCGGCTGAGCAAACCGGTTTAGCCTTGTGTATATAATATCCCATACCACTACTGAAGTTAGCTCGTCGACCCACGCCCTCGAGGCCTTTTCCAGCCTTGTTTTCAGCCTGTTTAGTATAATTTGGTTGGTCACCTCGACTTGGCCATTGGCTTGCGGATGAGCAACAGAGGCCAAGTGTTGCTCGATCTTCATATCCACCATGCTCGAATTCGCTTGCCATTGAACTGAGTTCCATTGTCGGATATCAAGACTTTGGGCACGCCAAACCTGCAGCAAATATTGTTATATAAAAAATTGATGACTTTCTCCTCTGTGATCTTTGCCAAGGGCTCGGCCTCTACCCACTTCGTGAAATAGTCTACCGCCACGATCAAGAATTTTCTCTGCCCAGTTTCTTGTAGCATCGGCCTCAACAGGTCGATTCCCTACTGGAAAAATGGTATATGGGCACTCATCGTTGTCATCGCCTCTGTCGGATGACGGATAAGCGGGACATGCTTCTGGCATTGTAAACATTTCCTCACCATCACCTTCGCATCCTTCTTCATCGTCGGCGAAAAGTATCCCGCTCTCAGAATTTTTGCGACCAAGGCCCCCGACTTGTTGTGGTCACTACAACATCCTTCGTGCACTTCTCTCGGCACATATTGACCCTCTTCCTTAGTCACATAGCGTAAATGCGGTCCAGCGTATGACCGCCTGTAGAGAATGCCTTCGTGCTCAAAAAATCTTCTTACTACCTTTATCGTCCTCTCCTTCAACTCCTCTAAGATCGGGGCCCTCCAATCCTTCACTTCCTCAATCACCACCACTTTCGCCTCGACCACACTTCTCTCTAAATGTAATAGAGTCACACTCCTACTTTTACAATCCACCAAGCTTTGAGCAATTTTCGACAACAAGTCTGCTCGACCATTCTCTCCTCGAGGGATCGGTATTAGCTCCAATGAGTCAATCTCCTCTTTCAACTTCTTCATTTCGTCCACATACTTCTGCATTCGGTCCTCCTTAACTTCAAACCCTTCCTGAAACTGCCCCACCACCAATTGAGAATTAAAATGCACTTGCATCTTTCGGGCTCCTCTAGCCATGGCCAACAGCAAACCTTTGATCACCGCCTCATACTCAGCTTCGTTATTGGATATCCTAAAGCCCACTTTGGCTGCGAAATCCAAGTAATCACCCCTAGGAGAGACAAGGACAATTCCTAATTCGGCCCCACTTCTCGCCATCGATCCATCCACGAACAACTGCCATACTCCTTCAGACTCCTCCTCGACCCTCGTGCCTTCCTGAATAAAATCTGCTAACACCTACGCTTTTATAGCCCTCCTCGGCTCATAAAACAACGAGTATTCACTCAGCTCGACCTCCCATTTCACCAATCGGCTAGAAAACGATGGTCGGCCAAGCATTTCTCCAAATGGCATGTTCATTCTCACCTTCACCTTATGATTCAAGAAATAAGGCCTCAGCTTTTGAGGAGTCACAACTACCGTCAGAGCACACTTCTCAATCTCCGAGTACCTCATCTCCGCTCCCTGCATCACCCTGCTCACGTAATAGATAGGGAACGGTGCTACCCATTCCTCTCGCAACTACACCGAACTCACAGCCCTCTCCCCGATAGAAATTTACAACACTAAATCCTCAACTTGTACCGGTTTGGCCAACAAAGAAAGGTTGGCTAACACTCCTTGTAACTTCTCAAATGCCCTTTGAGCCTCCTCTGTCCATTGGAACTTCACACTCTTCTTCAACGTTTTAAATAACGGACCACTCCTTTCCGCTACCTTTGATATGAAACGGCTCAGCCCCGCAATTCGACTAGCCAAGATTTGCACCTCCTTAACATTCGTTGGGGACTTCATCTCTATCACTGCCCGCACCTTCTCCGGATTCACCTCAATACCTCTCTTGGTCACCAGGTAACCCAAGAATTTTCCTGACTTTACCCCGAAAGAGCACTTGGTTGGATTCAACTTCATCCCATACCTCCTCAATGTTAAGAACTTTTCTTTTAAGTCCCGCACATGATCTATATCCTCCTTACTTTTCACCAACATATCATCCACATATACTTCCATTATCCTCCCCACTTGTTCTTTAAAAATTTTGTCGACCAACCTTTGATACGTAGAGCCTGCATTTATCAGGCCGAACGACATCACCACGTAACAATAGGTTCCTCGACTTGTTACGAAACGCACCCGCTTTCTATCTTCTCTCGCCAAGGGAATTTGGTGATACCCCTGGGAGGCATCCATTAAGCTCAACAACTCACACCCTGCCGTTGAGTCGACCAGCTGGTCGATTCAGGGTAATGGGTACAAATCCTTCGGGCATGCTTTGTTCAGATCACGAAAGTCAATGCACATTCTCCATTTCCCCTCCGCCTTTGACACCATCACTGTGTTTGATAACCCTGCTGGGAATTCAATCTCCTTGATGTGCCCAGTGTTGGGGTATACAGTAAAACAAACTTTTATGTGAGCTTTTAGATTGTATTTATTCGATTTCTCAATTTGACTGAAATAAAAGTTTTCACATTGATGCATTCTTTATGATTGCTTGTATGCTAAATGTCCAATTATCTTATATTGTAGAAAATGTGGTGTGTTAGTAGTCACACAGAAGATTACATTGTCGGTCCCTTATAAGATATAAATGGTATTCACAACTGAGATAGTTATGGACATGACTATCGGTGTAGGTTGTGATATGGTCGTTAGTAGCGGCTCATGAGGAACCGGTTGTGATCCGGTCATCACTGCCTTATGAAGAGGACCGGCTAGGCATTGTGGTAGTCGGGTGGTTGGGTGAGTGCCCGGCAAGTGGTGAATGTTCGGTATGGGGTAAGTGTCCGGCATGAGGAGTGCCAGCGTAAGTGGTGCCCGACATGTGGAGTACCCGATGCTAGGTTCTCAGTGGGAGTGCCCGGCGCAAGGCTCTTGGTGACGCATGTTCGGCACGAGGGGCTCGAACTTGGATGGTGTTCGGCAGGGCTCGATCTTGGGAGGTGTCCGACGGCCCTCGTGCGCTCGGTGGCCATCGTGTACTGTCGAGGAGGTTAGAACCTGAAGGTGGCTTTGTGATCAAGTTACGAAGGAGTTAATAGCAACAAGGACTCTCGGGATTCAGAAGAAATTTAACCTAATTAAGTGTTTTATAAGAAGAAGACTTCTTATCCCACTGGGACTCTCCAAATTTCTCCTATAAAATGAGCAGGTTCATTCATTTTAAACAACACACATACACGAGTTATCTCGTTACTCTACCATTTTCTCTCTAGGCCATCACAGACTTGAGCGTCAGAGTGTTCGTGCCGGGACCACCCCCGGCGTGCTTTGCAGGTACCGACGATCAAGGAGACGTAACCCAGTTCAAGAGGAGCGGTCCAGCGGTTCAAGTATTTGTGGTATAAAAAATTGGCGCTGTCTGTGGGAAAACTCAGTCTTCTACCGGAGTTTTAAGGGCTGTTTTTTCTCACTACAAAAGAAGAACGATAGAAGTCATGGCAGGAGATAATTCGAAGAGGAACTTGACTAAAGAGATGGATGAAGAGTGGGCTCGGAGGGCCTTCGGGACAGGTCCCCCGCCAGGGATGTCACCATCGCCTGTTACCCCCAAAGAGACACTGTTGGGCTCGGGCGCGACCCCGATACCACCGTCAGAAGCCCAGGGGCGTGCGGCGAACACGGGAGGATCGGGTGGTTGGACAGACAAGGGGAAGGAGGTTGGCGCCACGGTCGACGGGGGGGTTGGATCAAAGAGCCATGGGATCCGGAGGTACTGGTGATCAGAACGGTGCCCTCGGTGGTAGGCAGTTGGTCGAGGTGGGAGCATAAAACCCTCCAGGGGACAATGTTTCTTCGGCACCACGGGAGGACCCGGTCATCCAGATGACCAGGTCAGAGTTGGACAGGATCATTGCGGAGGTGATATGCCGTGATCAAGAGGTGGATAAGAGAGCTCCTAATGAGTCGTTTAGACAACCCCCGCCGCGGTAGCTACTAGTACATCAACAATAGGTCCCCTTGCATCAGCAGAACCAGCGCGTGGAAAAGAGCAACGAGGATGATGCCAGGTCGGTGACCTCCCGCCCGGTGGCGACGGCACAACCGGAGGGGTTGACGTTGATAAGGTTGGCAGCTCAAATGCAGGAACTCCAAGCCCGGGTACAGGGTAAGAGGCCTGTAGTTTCGCGAGGACACCCTTTTGCAGAGGATGTCCTGGGAGGGGATTTTCCTGGCAACTTCAGGGAGTTGAGTTTGTCTTATGATGGGTCAGCGGACCCAGCCAGGCACTTGAGATCGTTCGACAACATAGTTGTGCTGCACAGGTATAGTGATGCTGTGTGTTGTGGAGCCTTTTTGACGACATTAAAGGGGTTGGCGCAGGATTGGTTCCATCAGCTACCAGCAGGATTTATCGATTGCTTTGAGAAGTTCAGCTCTCTGTTTCTGAATCAATTTTCGAGTGCCAGGAAGCATGAGAAGACGTACCTCTCGTTGATTAATGTGCGGCAGAAGGAGGGGGAGACCTTGCGGCAATATGTAGCGCGGTACACTAAGAAGTGTGTGGAGGTCCTCTCTGCCTCGGAAGAGGTAAAAGCTGGAGGCCTTACTCTAGGATTGAGGCCTGGGAAATGCAGGGATTCCTTGGCGAAGCGGCCGGCAAGGTCATTTGACGAGCTCTTGGAGAGGTGTAGCAAGTATGTGAATATGGAAGAATCGTATGCGGACTTCATCCAAAATGATAAAACAAAGGCTAAGCAGGTGGAAGAAAGGCCTCGACAGGGTGATCGTCGAGCTCTTCCTAAGGAGTCTCGAGTCGAGGATCGATTTAGGGGTCCAAGGTACGAGTACTACAAACTACTTAATGCTCCGCAACAGGACATCCTGGAGATGATAGAGAAGCGGGGGGAGGATAAGCTGCTCGCACAACCAAAGCCCCTATCCCCACCGCGAAAATTTTCAGAAGGAAAGGATAGATATTGTCGGTACCACCGCGATTATGGCCACTCTACCAATTTCTGTCGAGAGTTGAAAGATGAAATTGAGCGGCTCATTAGGGCGGGTCACTTAAAGGAATTCGTGATCAAGGATAAGGAGCGCCAAGATGATCGTCGGGAAGGGCGCGAGTCAGGTGACAAGCGAAGGAGGACTGATGAGCAACCTGACAGACCTGTTCAGAAGGGCATAATACACATGATCTCGGGAGGCCCTATAGATGGAGATTCGCATAGGGAGAGGAAGAGGACCTACCGGGGAAACGGTGTTGCCAATGAGGTGGCCAAGGTGCAGGAGTTGAGGAGCTCGGCCACTTCAAAGTTTGGAGATGACGGTGTGCAGGGGCTCGTTGTACCACATAATGACGCTTTGGTCATTACTGCGAAGGCGGCCAATTACGAGGTGCAAAGGGTGCTTATAGACACAGGGAGCTCGACAGACATCATTTTCTTGAAATGCTTGCAACAGATGGAGTTAGACGTGAAGGTCGAGCCGGTCCACACTGCTCTTTATGGCTTCAGCGGTAGTGAGGTTCGCCCCGTAGGCAAAGTTAGCTTGACGGTGGCATGGGGAAGGTCACCTCTGAGAAAGGTGAATATGGTTCGCTTCTTGGTCGTGGATGCTAGCTCAGCGTACAACATCATATTAGGACAACCAAGCTTAAATTCATTTCAGGCTGTTGTGTCGACTTATTGCATGAAGGTCAAGTTCCCCGTAAGGAACGAGGCTCGGGAGATGATAGGAGACCAGCTGCAATCTCGGCGGTGTTATGAAGTCACACTGAAGACAGCCGAGGCCCATAATAAAAAAAGGAATGATGACCTACCTGAGTGTTCCCATCGAGACAAGAAACAAGAGTTGGGGAGGAGCTCCCGGGACGAGCTAATGGAAGTTGATTGATATACAGGCGGTTGTTGCCACGACCGTGGAACATATCACATTTGAATAAATATTATGCGTCATTGGAGACATGCTATCTTTAATTGTTTTTGTTTGTTATTGGTTATGTTTCGGAGAGACAAGTAATTAAATTGCATTTGATGTATTTTCAGCTTAGCTCTTTTCATGT
The DNA here is from genome assembly GCA_902706635.1 of Striga hermonthica. Classification (NCBI taxonomy): domain Eukaryota; kingdom Viridiplantae; phylum Streptophyta; class Magnoliopsida; order Lamiales; family Orobanchaceae; genus Striga; species Striga hermonthica. The sequence continues at coordinate 51,889 of CACSLK010022082.1, read as the reverse complement.
GTGATGTGTGTGCAGGGCGCAAGCCTGTCAGTCTCGCCTAAGCTCGCGGAGCTAGGCGACGACCTCCATAGGGTGGAAGCCTGTCAGTCTTGCCTAAGCTCGCGGAGCTAGGCGACGACCTCAACAGCGCGCAAGCCTGTCAGTCTCGCCAAAGCTCGCGGAGCTAGGCGACGACCTCCATAGGGCGCAAGCCTGTCAGTCTCGCCTAAGCTCGCGGAGCTAGGCGACGACCTCAATAGGGCGCAAGCCTGTCAGTCTCACCTAAGCTCGCAGAGCTAGGCGACGACCTCCAGAGGGCACAAGCCTGTCAGTCTCGCCTAAGCTTGCGGAGCTAGGCGACGACCTCAATAGGGCGCAAGACTTTCAGTCTCACCTAAGCTCGCGGAGCTAGGCGACGACCTCAATAGGGCGCAAGCCTGTCAGTCTCACCTAAGCTCGCGGAGCTAGACGACGACCTCCAGAGGGCGCAAGCCTGTCAGTCTCGCCTAAGCTCGCGGAGCTAGGCGACGACCTCAATAGGGCGCAAGCCTGTCAATCTCACCTAAGCTCGCGGAGCTAGACGACGAACTCCAGAGGGCGCAAGCCTGTCAGTCTCGCCTAAGCTCACAGAGCTAGGCGACGACCTCCATAGGGCGCAAGCCTGTCAGTCTCGCCTAAGCTCGCGGAGCTAGGCGATGACCTCAATAGAGCGCAAGCCTGTCAGTCTCGCCTAAGCTTGCAGAGCTAGGCGACGACCTCTATAGAGCGCAAGCCTGTCAGACTCACCTAAGCTCGCGGAGCTAGGCGACGACCTCTAGAGGGCGCAAGCCTGTCAGTCTCGCCTAAGCTCGCAGAGCTAGGCGACGACCTCCATAGGGCGCAAGCCTATCAGACTCACCTAAGCTCGCGGAGTTAGGCGACAACCTCTCCAGAGGGTGCAAGCCAGTCAGTCTCGCCTAAGCTCGCGGAGCTAAGCGACGACTTCCATAGGGCGCAAGCCTGTCAGTCTCGTCTAAGCTTGCGGAGCTAGGCGACGACCTCCACAGGGCGCAAGCCTGTCAGACTCACCTAAGCTCGCGGAGCTAGGCGACGACCTCCAGAGGGTGCAAGCCTGTCAGTCTCGCCTAAGCTCGTAGAGCTAGGCGACGACCTCCATAGGGCGCAAGCCTGCCAGTCTCCCCTAAGCTCGCAGAGCTAGGCGACAATCTCCAGAGGGCGCAAGCCTGTCAGTCTCGCCTAAGCTCGCGGAGCTTGGCGACGACCTCTTTAGGGCAAAAGCCTGGTAAGTCTCGCCTAAGCTCGTGGAGCTAGGCGACGACCTGTTTAAGGCGAGAGTCTGGTAAGTCTCGCCTAAGCTCGCAGAGCTAGGCGACGACCTCTTTAGGGCGATGCCTGATAAGTCTCGCCTAAGCTCGTGGAGCTACGCGACGACCTCTATGGTTGACGAGGTCATCGCGTGAAATTGAGAATGTGAGTCTTGAAAGACTTAGTATGTAATATCCCGACTTTTTATCAGTATAATAATATTTTAGTTCCGATATTATTTTTTTCGGAATTAATTATTTTCAGTTATTTCAGTCGGAATTACCGGAAAATATTTTCGACGTACCGTTTACGTTCGAAATAATTTTGGTAATTTAGCATTATGTTTAATTGGATAATTAAACATTATTAAGTGATTAATTTAACTTAACCACGAGATTAGTAATTGTTCGGATTTTATTCCGAGCCGCGCCATTGCCGTGCGCATGTGTGTTAACACCGTGTGTATTCATGCTCATGCTATAGGTTAATACTCGGTCCAAGTTCATGTGTAAGTGCATGGGAGTGCTCGGTCCATTTTTTTTATGGTGCATTGCCATGCATGTGTTGTTGCCGTGTGCTCCATGTGTTCGTGCGTGTGTTCGAGAATCCGTGCCCAGCAATTGCCATGAAGTCCGCACGCCATTCCTTGTCCGTATGCTAGTGGGCGGAGTGCCCAATGCCGTGCATCTCCTTGGCATTTAGTGAGTGTGTATCCGTGCCTTCCTTTGTCCTCTAGCCGTGGGAATTTGTGTGTTGTCTAGTTCTTTTTCCGTGCATGTGAGGGGTCTTGTGACCGAGCATCTTTCTTGTTGTTTTTGTCTTGGCTTTCTCGTGAGGATGAGACAATTATTTAGTGCATGATGGCCAAGTGTGCACGCCTTGACCGAATCTATTCCCCCTCACTCCCTATGCTCTCGGTTTTATTAAGTGGAGCCTTGGGAAACTTTTTTCCATTTCCTCCTCTAAGTTGTCAAGTGCCAAGAGCTTAGTGAGAGTGGTGTGAGGTTGGAGTGTACTCGGGAGCAATTACCGAGAGTGCCGCAAGCTACCGCAAGCCATCACGCATCCACCGTACGCGAGCAGCAGACCGGCGTACCGCACGCAAGTAACACCCGTACGCGAGCCGCGAGTATCGCCCACGCAACAACAGCACGCCGCGGCAGTCCGAGAGCACACTACGCATCGCACGCACGCGGAGTTAGGCACGGCCGAGAGCGGGAGTACGAGTCATTTAACCTCTTGAGTTTTATAAGAGGTAAGTTCCCGTCGGCTTTCAACC
>CACSLK010022057.1:37823-59805 GCA_902706635.1 Striga hermonthica | reverse complement strand
ACTGACTTAAGCATCGGAGGCCCGAAGCCGGGCACCCCTCCCAGAATCACCAACTTTGGGTTCTTGCAGGTACGGTGGCCGTCCGAGTCGAGGGAGCCCGGGTGACATCTTTGTCCTATCATTTGGCGCCATATGTGGGAACCGTTCGAGAAGCCAAACGGTGTCCCGTCTGAAAATTTGAACAAAGCTCCTTCGACTCAAGCAGTCGTCGCCACCGACACCACCGCCGGCCGCCATCGCCGCCGCCGCCAGCCTCCGACCAAAGTGGCCGGATCGGAAAGATTCTTACACCATTGGATAGATCTCCTCGAGGAGAATATCCCCTTAAAATTTGATGCACAAATTCATTCGAGAAGACCTTCAATTTTGTGGTCAAAGGTCCCGTATCTAGGGAAAAATTGGTCAAAATCGAGCATTCAAATGCATTTTTTCGACAATCTGGGAGGGCTATGGATAATCCGAGGGTACCACCGGAGTCCTCCTGCCGAGGCGAATCTCCAGCTACCGATCATTACCGGATGCCGCCTACCGTTGCCACCTCCGTCGCCTCCGTCGTCGGTCGCACGTCCTTAGTCGTTCGATCTGAAAAAGGCTTACGCCATCGCGAAGCTCTCGTCGAGCTTGTTCTACACTTAATATCTCGAGCAAAAATTCCTTCAGGAAGGGCATCAATTTTGCGGTCAAAATATTTGGATCAAGAGAGTTTTTGGTCAACACCGACCAACTTCTTCAATTTTTCCGTCAATTTCCGACGATTCGCGCTTAGTCGAGGACATCAATGGATTCGCCTTGTCAAGGCGCGCTCGTTACCGGTCGCTTCTGCCGGTACTGGCGAGTTTCTCCAGCAGTATTTTATTTCCAGCGAGAAGTAGCCACCATGCGCAGTTCAGCCATGGCGTGAGATTGTCTCCTCTCTGCGCAATAAGGAAGTGGCCTAAAGTTCGGCCCAGTGTGCGCGATCCACGAGCCCAGGTGAGGGAGGCCCGTCAGTCAGCCGCGGCCCAACAATAGAAGGCCCAAGAACCGACCCCCATCCAGTATCCACAGTGCGCGGGCCGCGCCCAGCCCGCGTGGCCCAAATCTCTCCCAGCAGTAAGCCCGTACCCAGCCCGCGTAGGCCCCGCACCCAGCCCAAGTCTCCTGCTGCCTGCCCGGCCCAAATGCGGTTTTCAGCGGCCCATTTGGCACTCAGCCACGGCCCATCATCACTTATGAGGTCCTTTCCCCAGGGACTTCAAAGGGCCTAGAAAGCTCATAAAAAGGTCTTTTAAAGACATTTCTGATTCCGGGGAAAGGAGAGTGCCCATAACAGATAAAACGACACCTAGATTAACCCCCATTTTGCCCCTAAACTCCCCCAAATTGGTCTAACAACACCATTTCATGTCCAAGACTAATTCGGGGAGGTAAAATTTCGAGATAGCATTCTTGTGATGAAGGTACCACGCTCATTTAAATTACGGACTTGAGGAATTTTGAATTGGTGGAAATGTGATAAATTGCTTGATTGAAATTGGAAAATTTGGAGACTTGATGATTCAAATTGGTGAAAAATGGAGATATTTGACTTACTTATGGGAATAATTCAGTATATTCGCGAACACATCATTTGATTTATTCGTGATCAATTGGATTTACTCGCATGATGGTTTGATTGATTTGCAAGCATATTATGTGATTTATACATAAAACTGAATTGAATTATTCTTGTGAGATATTTGATTTATTCATGGAGTTTAATTGTCTTATTCATGGAGATACTTGCTATATGCGTGGAGACGATATGTGATTTGTTTGTGGAGGTATTATCTGATTCGCTTCCGCAAGTATTTGATTTATTCGTGGAGTCAATCGATTTATTCGTGGAAAAATTGTTTATTGGAGGATAAGTGTGGGTCATAATTTTTGAACCGAGGATATTTTGTGATCGTGCTTGACTTGCGTTGGTATGTTTATCACTCTCGCATCAGTGGGCTTGAGGAAATGAGTTAAATTTATATAATCTGTTATTTTGATATATTTGGAGTCTCTCATTCGGATTTTCATGAGCACATGTGGGATTTTGTCTGAGTTAAATTGCTCGTAATTTTCTGAGCGTGTCATTGCTCGAGCATGCCTTGAATTGAGAAGATAGTGATATTTGTATTTGATCTCTTATTTTTTTCTCGTGTGGAAAATGATAAAATGTGAATATAATGTTGATAACGACATCTTTTTGAATTCGTGTCAAGGAACCCACGAGATGAGGCAAATCTTGACAAATTAATGGGACAAATGTTTGATTGTCGATGACAAAATGAGCAAGCACGAATCTATCCATGCAAGATGACAATAGAGGACAAGTTTTGATGGTGCTGGTCACCGGTGGCTATCTAAGTGACAGAAATCATGTTTCTTTTGGTGAGGCTGGATAATTCCCAATGGTATTCTCGACTTTAAGGTAACAGAATTAATCTCAACTCTCGACATCTGTTTTGGTCGACACGATTTATCAATGCATTAAATTTCTTAGCACTCCTTCTTGGAGAAATGTGCACCATTCGAATATATTATGGAGGAATGTTGTTGGGATCATGGCTTACATGGATATGTTTTGAATCATTGTGTGGATAATTGACAAAATGCAGAAAAAGAGGCATATGCGAAACCTTGAACAAAAATCTGGCATGATGAAGGCCTTCGGGCTGGCTAGTCTCGTGTCTCCACAACTAAAAAATTTGGTATTAGGATGAACGCATTTGAATTTTCACTTACTTTGTTGAATTGTTTATTGAACTCTTGGTTTTGTAAAATTCTGGTCTACCGTATATTTGGGTGGATATTTATGTCCTTTATTATCGGAAAAAAAGCTTAATTGTGGATTATGGTGTGATATAGTAACACGTGGATATGTTTGATTGTTTTGATGCATCTATGACTATTATTGCTAATAAAATCGTAAATTGGATGATATGAATAGACTACGACTCATGAAGTTTGCTTGATATTTGCCGAGGAAAACACATGAATAGATGTACTGATATTTAGATATTTCATGGACTGCTTTGTTGAAATAAGGAATGGATAACATGGAATAATCAAGTAGAAGTCATCATGTATAAACATGAAAGGGAGGTTGAAAATGTGTGATGATTTTGTGATATGCTGGATATTTTTACGATTATCTTGCTCGTATAACTATATTTTTGGTGATGCCAATGAGATTGATCGATTGTTATCATATCTTGTGGTGCTCGACGTGTTTCTCTTCGACCTGTGGCAGGTTGAAGTGCTTGAGCTGACCAAAAAAAAAAAAAAAAACTCCACCTTGACTAAGGCCTTCGGGCTAGGTGGTCCACTATGATTAAGGCCTTCGGACTGGGTGGTCGAAGAAGACAAAACCCACCTTGACTAAGACCTTTTGGCTAGGTGGTTCACCATGATTAAGGTCTCCGGGCTGGGTGGTCGAAGAAGACAAAAAACACCATGACTAAGGCCTCCGAGCTGGGTGGTCCACCATGATTAAGGCGTCTGGGCTGGGTGATCGAAGAAGACAAACCCACCATGACTAAGGCCTCCGAGCTAGGTGGTCCACCATGATTAAGGCCTCCGGGCTAGGTGGTCAAAAAAGACAAACCCACCATGATTAAGGCCTCCGAGCTGGGTGGTCCCCCATGATTAAGGCCTCCGGGCTGGGTGGTCGAAGAAGACAAATCCACCATGACTAAAACCAATCGACCAAAGATGGTCGTATGTGCCTACCACCTCTCCGAGGGTGGGCATATGTTCAAATAAAAACCCATCGAACGAGAATGGTCGTATGTGTCGACCACCCCTCCGAGGGTGGGCATACGTTCGAACCTAGATGATTGATTGTTATCATATTTTTTTGTGCTCGATGTATTTCTATTCAAACCTCAGAAGCAGGTTGAGTATGTTCATTACTGATCGAGCAGGCTGATTTTTTGAATTTGAACTTAATTTTGTCGAAATTGTTTTTTGACTTCGGCGAAAGGTCGAGTATATTCATTATTGCTTGATTAGGTCGATGATTTGAATTTGATCTTGATTTTGTCGAAAAAATTTTTTGACTTCGGTAGAAGGTCGAATGTATTCATTATTGCTTGAGGAGGTTAATGATTTGTATTTGAGTTTGATTTTGTCGAAATTACTTTTCAACCTCAGAAGCAGGTCGAGTGTGTTCATTACTGCTCAAGCAGGTTGTTGTTGATTCTGGTTTGTTGAATTAATTTTCCGACCCCGATGGTAGATCAAGTATGTTCAATATTGCTCAAGTATGTTCACTTGATTATTCATTACTGCTCGAGCAGGTTGTTGGTTGGTCATTCTGGTTTGTCGAAATTATTTTTCAAACCTCAAAAGCAGGTTGAGTATGTTCATTACTGCTCGAGCAGGCTGATTTTTTGAATTTGAACTTGATTTTTTCGAAATTGTTTTTCGACTTCGACAGAAGGTCGAGTATATTCATTATTGCTTGATCATGGCGATGATTTGAATTTGAGCTTGATTTTGTCGAAATTGTTTTTCTAATTTGGCGGAAGGTCGAGTATATTCATTATTGCTTGATCAGGTCGATGATCTGAATTTGAGCTTGATTTTGTCGAAATTGTTTTTCGACCTCGGTGGAAGGTCGAATATATTCATTATTGCTTGAGCAGGATGATGATTTGAATTTAAACTTGATTTTGTCGAAATTGTTTTTCGACTTCGGCGGAAGGTCGAGTATATTCATTATTGCTTGAGGAGGTTAATGATTTGTATTTGAGTTTGATTTTGTCAAAATTACTTTTCGACCTTGGAAGCAGGTCGAGTGTGTTCATTACTGCTCAAGCAGGTTGTTGTTGATTCTGGTTTGTTGAATTAATTTTTCGACCCCGATGGTAGGTCAAGTATGTTCAATATTGCTCAAGTATGTTCACTTGATTATTCTTTACTGCTCGAGCAGGTTGTTGGTTGGTCATTCTGGTTTGTCGAAATTAATTTTCAAACCTCAAAAGCAGGTTGAGTATGTTCATTACTGCTCGAGCAGGCTGATTTTTCGAATTTGAACTTGATTTTGTCGATATTATTTTTCGACTTCGACAGAAGGTCAAGTATATTCATTATTGCTTGATCATGTCGATGATTTGAATTTGAGCTTGATTTTGTCGAAATTGTTTTTCGATCTCGGTGAAAGGTCGAGTATATTCATTATCACTTGAGCAGGTCGATGATTTGAATTTGAACTTGATTTGGTCGAAATTGTTGTTCGACTTCGGCGGAAGGTCGAGTATATTCATTATTGCTTGAGCGGGTCGATTATTTGAATTTGAGCTTGACTTTGTCAAAATTGTTTTTTCAAATTTGGCGGAAGGTCGAGTATATTCATTATTGCTTGAGGAGGTTAATGATTTGTATTTGAGTTTGATTTTGTCAAAATTACTTTTCGACCTCGGAAGCAGGTCGAGTGTGTTCATTACTGCTCAAGCAGGTTGTTGTTGATTCTGGTTTGCTTAATTAATTTTCCGACCCCGATGGTAGGTCAAGTATGTTCAATATTGCTCAAGTATGTTCACTTGATTATTCATTACTGCTCGAGCAGGTTGTTGGTTGGTCATTCTGGTTTGTCGAAATTATTTTTCAAACCTCAAAAGTAGGTTGAGTATGTTCATTATTGCTCGAGCAGGCTGATTTTTCGAATTTGAACTTGATTTTGTCGAAATTGTTTTTCGACTTCGACAGAAGGTCAAGTATATTCATTATTGCTTGATCATGTCGATGATTTGAATTTGAGCTTGATTTTGTCGAAATTGTTTTTCGATCTCGGTGGAAGGTCGAGTATATTCATTATTGCTTGAGCAGGTCGATGATTTGAATTTGAACTTGATTTGGTCGAAATTTTTGTTCGACTTCGGCGGAAGGTCGAGTATATTCATTATTGCTTGAGCGGGTCGATGATTTGAATTTGAGCTTGATTTTGTCAAAATTGTTTTTTCGAATTTGGCGGAAGGTCGAGTATATTCATTATTGCTTGAGGAGGTTAATGATTTGTATTTGAGTTTGATTTTGTCGAAATTCCTTTTCGACCTCAGAAGCAGGTCGAGTGTGTTCATTACTGCTCAAGCAGGTTGTTGTTGATTCTGGTTTGTTGAATTAATTTTCTGACCCCGATGGTAGGTCGAGTATGTTCATTATTGCTCAAGTATATTCACTTGATTATTCATTGCTGCTCGAGCAGATTGTTGGTTGGTCATTCTGGTTTGTCGAAATTATTTTTCAACCTCAGTGGCAGGTAGAGATGTTAAGTGTTCTTGGGCCCGACGGGCCGGCCCATTTAGCCCGAAAAAAAACAGGGTTAGGGCCATTTTATATCACCCCATTTAAATTTGGGCCTTTTAAGCCTGAACCTATTAGCCCGCGGGCTAAACGGGCGGGTCGACGGGCTGCCGCGCCAGCCTGCAAGCCAGGACATATTGAACAAAAAAAAAGGCTTAAGTTAACTAAAAGCCCAACTATCACTAATTCACTATCCAGGCCTAACTTAATTTGAAAAAAAAAAAATAATGAAAATGGCCCACAAGCCACAATTGTTCTCGTCTTGGCAGGGAAAATAGGGATTAAAAAAAACCTTGGCGCCGCAGTGGCTACAAAGTATAGACTAGATCAGGGATACGAAGATAAAAAAAAAAGGAACACACCAAGTTACCGACAATTCTCGTCTCCTTTCTACCATCAATTGCCGCTGCGAGTCACGAGGTTAGTGAAAGAAGAGAAAACATTTATCTCGTCACTCGTCATGTAAAAATTCAAAAAATTATGCTAATATATATTTTCAGAATCATGGAACCTAAAATTCACTCTATACATAATGTTAATGATGATGAGTTGGAGGAGATACCGGTTTCTACTTCTCAACACAATACGGGGGTCATCAAAAAATCATCAAAAAGAGCTAGAGCAAATACATCTGTGGTATGAGACATATTTGAAAAGCATGTTAATGGTAGGGCGAAATGCAAATCTTTCTCTAAGGATTATGCTCATAATGGTTTTAACTACGGTACTTTAACTCTTACCCGTCATATGAATAAATGTAAGGGTTCTCATAATCCCAGGTTTGATTATGTGGGTAATATGATGATAGATGTTGAAGGAAAATTAAGGTCTAAGAAGATTGATCCTAAGAATGTACGTTTGATTTTGTCGAGGGCCATTGTTTCACATGATCTCCCACTCTCCTTTGTTGAATACAAATGGATAAGGGAGCTAATCAATTACTTGAATCCTGATGCTAAAAATATTAGTAGGTTGACTGCTACTTCTGATATATTCAAGTAATATTCTATTAAAAAAGAGAAGCTGAAAATTATGCATGCTAGTCCGAGTAGAATTTGTTTGACATCTGATTGTTGGACAACTTGTATAAGTGAGGGTTATATATGTTTGACGGCTCATTTTTTTGATTCTAATTGAAAACTGAATAGTAAGATTCTATCTATTTGTAAGATGGTGCCTCCGCATTCTGGGTTTGATTTGGCAAATAAAGTGTATGATTGCTTAAAAGAGTGGGGCATTGACAAAAAGATATTTTCTCTTACTTTGGACAATGCTACAGCTAATGATGCTATGACTGCTATCTTGACAGAAAATCTATCGTTGCAAGATAGTCTTTTATGTGGGGGTAAGTTTTTTCATATAAGATGTTGCACTCATATTTTGAATCTCATTGTTAAAGATGGTTTGAAGGTGGCGAATGAAGCTTTATGCAAAATTAGAGATAGTATCAAGTATGTGAAGGCATCAGAGTGCAGGATTTGAACCTTTCTTGAATGTGTTAGTCAAGTTGGTGGTGTTGATACTAATGTTAGCTTACGCATAGATGTGTCCACTAGATGGAATTCTACTTACACCATGCTTGAAAGTGCAATTACGTACAAGTGTGATTTTAGTAGTCTTCAGTTGATTGATAGAAACTACAAGTTTGCTCCAACTAATGAAGAGTGGATGAAAGGAGGAAAAATGTGTCAGTTCTTACGCCCATTTTATGTGATCACCAACTTGATTTCTGGGACATCTTATCCAACTTCAAACTTGTATTTCATGCAAGTATGGAAAATAGAGTGTTTTTTTAGAGCAAATGTGGAGAGTGAATATGTGGAAATTCGAAAAGATTCTTTTGAAATGAAAGAAAAATTTGATAAGTATTGGAAAGATTACAGCATGGTGCTCTCTTTTGGGGCTGTACTAGATCCTCGAGCAATGTTGGGGATGATAAATTATTTTTTCTCTCAACTTGATCAATATACTTGCGAAGAAAAAGTTGTTGCTATCAGAAGAAACTTGCATATACTTTTTGGTGAGTATGTGAAGTTGATGTCCTCGATCAAACCAACTGGATGTAGCTCTCAACACTCTTCAACTGACGTTGTTATCAGAACAACAACTAACAAAGGAAAGGAGCCTTTTGTTGATATTAACTTGTATGATGTGAGTATTTATTTTCTTTCAATATCTTTTCATTGTTTCAATTATTCATTTCAATTGTAACCTTGATTGTTTGACAATAATCAAATTATATGCGTCTCACATTTTGCTTAGGTCATGCAAGATTGACAGAGCAAAATACCAAATAGCGAAAATGAAAAATCTGAATTGGATCAATATTTGGACGAGGCTCCACTTGAATTCAAATATCACCCAAATTTGGATGTTTTGGAGTTTTGGAAAAATAAGACAGATCAATGGCCAACTTTAGCACTTATGTCTTGTGATATATTAAGTGTTCCTATCACTACTGTGGCGTCTGAATCTGCCTTTAGCATAAGAGGTCGTGTTCTCACCAAATATAAGAGTCGTCTTTTTGGTAATCATGTGCAAGCTATACTTTGTACTCGTAATTGGTTGCAGGGCTTTCAGGAAGGTAATACTTTTTCAATTTTAATGTTCTATTGGACTAAGAACTTATGTATTTAATGTCCTAATAATTTTTTCTTCAATTTGCTATTGTGGAATAAATATTACATGCCCAAATTGGGCGCCAATGAGTTCCAGGGTTTGATGAGATCAGATTGATCACGATTCCTGCATCATTCAAGATTCTCAATTAACAATTCAGAAACCATAGAAAGAAACTTGTGTTGAATAGTGTGTAGCATTCATATTTTGCTTAATCTTTTTTATTATCTTTACCTATCACTTTCTGTTCTTTTTTATTTATATTTCTTTACACATTTTTTTTTCTGTGCCACATTGGTTACTATTGGTAAGTTTCAATGTGATTGGTGGCCTAACTTCATGCATTCTAGTTACTTTTTTATTTATTTTCTTTTCATGCATTTCTTTTTTTTTTCTTGTGTAATATGGGTGTACTATAGTTACATTTCAATGTGATTGCTGGCCTGACTTCATGCATTTTGGTTATACTTGCACTAGAGGCTTACATGGAATTTCATGTATTTCTGTTAAAATTTTCTAATGTATGTATAAGGCAGCGATTTTGGCATAGTTTTGGATTCAACGGTTTGTTGATTAGAGACTTATTACGAATAAATCATGCTTGCACGCTTTAGAATGATCTTTTTTTTTTTATCAATAATGTTATTGTTTTTTTTNNNNTTTTTTTTTTTCTAATTTCAGGTAAGGATGAATGGGAAGATGATGCTTTCGCCAAAGTGGAACCAAATATAATTGATGATGATGCTTAAGCTCCAGTTTAATCTTTTTAATTAGGAACTTTTAGGCTAATCGTGTAAAGCAACTATGTATGACATTATTATCGCACTCATGTACTTTGGCGGCTTTTTGGATTTTTACGTGCGTTTTAGGGAATATATTATCATGCGTATGAGTTGCAAAATTTGTCTTTTATTTTATTTTAAAGATTACATGCGTCTTTTTATAATTTAATGATTTTCTTTGTGTTTAGCCCGTATAGCCCGTTTAACCCGAAGCCCGCTAGGGTTAGGGTTAGGTCTTTTTTTAGTAGCCCATTTAAATCAAGGCTTTTTAAGCCCAAACCGTTTAGCCCAAATCCCGCTAGGGATAGCCCGAAACCGCTAAGGCTAGCCCGTTTAACATCTCTAGTGGCAGGACGAGGATACTCTTTATTGCTCGAGCAGGTTGATTGCTTTTCACTTGGTGGTGTATTATCGAATTTATTTTTTAACCTCGGTGGCAGGTTGAGTGTATTTATTATTGCTCGAGCAAGTTGACGGTTTCATTTGACTTCGTTTTGTCAAATGCATTTTTTGACATGAGAGGAGTCAGGTCTATCAGTCTTCGAGAGGATACACAATAGACTTGAAGTTCAAATTTTGAACTAGGGGGCGATAGGATGAGGTAACCGAAAAGGTTTATTATTAATAGTCAAAGCAGAGTGTGTAAGTTCAAATTTTCAAATTCAAGACTACAGGAATTGGTCATATGTTATTCGACCTCTATTTTAATTTTCGACCTTAGAGGCAGGTCTTTCGAGTTTCGATCTCAGATGAGAAGGTTTTTTAATTTTCGACATCAGAGGCATGTCTTTTGAGTTTGATTTCAGATAAAGGTATTTTAGTTTTTGACTTCAGAGTCAGGTTTTTCGATTTTCGACCTCGGGGGTAGGTCTTTTGTTTTTCGACCTCAGACGTAGGTCTTTTGTCTTTCGATCTCAGTTTTGGATTAGGATTTTAGACCTCAATTTTGGTTCTCGACCTGGAGGTAGCGTCGAGTTATTCAGTACCCAATCTCAAACACAGGTATTTTGGACCTTAGAGCTAGGTCTTCTAGTATTTGACCTCGGATGTGGGCCCTTGGATGCTCGATCCCAAATGCAGGTCTTTCAGTTTTCAATCTCAAACACTGGTCTTTCAGTTTTCAGTACTCAATCTCAGAGACAAATCTTTTGGCATTCGACCCCAGTTTTCGGTTCTCGTTCTCAGATGCAGATCTTTTGGGTTTCGACTCTAGAGGTGGGTCACTTGGAGTTCAATCTCAATGATCATTTGGCTTTCGATCCTCGACCCTAGCAGAGACAGGTCACTCGATTTTTTATCTTATTGGTCATCCGGCTTTCGATGCTTGACCTTAGTGGCGGGTCACTTAACTTTCGACCCCTACAACCATTCAGTTTTCAGTGTTTGACTCTAGTGGCGAGTTTCTCTATTTTTCACTCTTGGATCGAGTTATGATCACTCGACCAGAGTGGGGGGGACTAGATGATATAGCCACGGCTAGTACTGCCGGCTCGACCGGTAGTATCTGATATAGCATGTCATACCCGACCAGTTTTTATGGATATATATTAAAGAATACGGCTATACATGGGCTAAGACACTTGATATGATAATATGGGCCAAGCCCAACCTAGGCCAAGCCCAACTTGAACTATAAGGTACACTCCTCCTATAAAAGGGGGATAAAGTACTCATTTTAGGGATTCTCTAGTCATTCTCTCTCTCTCTCTCTCTCTCTCTCTCTCTGTTTCTCTCTTTCTCTCTCTCTCTCTCTATGTATATCTCCCTTATAACTTATATGGGAGAGTTAGACCTCTTCAAATAGCGACACGTGTCTCATTTTGCCTATCTCGCTGCTCGACACGTGTCTTTATTTAACCCGAGAATGCCCTTAATGTGGACTGGTAATTACGGAGATGCCACTTTACTGTAGTAGTGAATTTACACGACAGATTTGACAGCAACTTCGCTTTCTTCCTGTACCCTTTTTTTAGGCTGAATTATGTCGCATTTTCTTTCTCCTATCCTTAATTCCCGCACACGCAAGGTTGGGGATTTGACAGGAGCAGATGAAGGTGAAGTTTTATAGCTAATCTCTTTCCCTCTTGGCTGCCAAACTTCTTATTTTCCAAATTCTCATCAGAGCACCGTACATGAGAAGCGATTCATGGAAAAATAGATCCACCGTTTTTATGTCGACTCGAAATTTGGGAGTCCTCATCGTCGTCGAGAACTTCAGGTTTCTACTTGCATCTGTCGTCGTTTTTCATGATGAACTAGAGCGCCATCGGCGAGGGCATCGCTCCGGCCAACAGGTGGAACAAAAAAAAACGGGCCCTGCTCCGCGAAGAAGGTCGAGACCACCGTCATCGGGCCCGCGCTGAACCTGAGACTCCCCAGCCTGACTGCGAAGAACGACTCCGCGGGGCCACGCAGCGGCACCAGAATCATCGGCTCCGCATCTTAGGTAAAAAACAAGAAAAAAGGAACGATCTTTATGTACGAAATTGCTGTTAGTTAGAAAGTTGGGGTTTCTTAGGTAAGCTTTCTGCTTTTAATTTTAATACATTTACAATTGAGGTTAAATTATTAGGGTTCCTGCAGCTAACGACCTTACTCGAATATGTGCGTATTGCTGGGATCCCTCAATTACTACAGGCCGCACACCAGGAAGGATAAAGATGACAAGAACTTGGTGTACAAAAGAGATATGACCAAGGGCCTGCTCATCCAGCAGAAGATAGAGGCTGATGTGACTGGAATCACATTTGCCGTGAGTTTTTTTATTTTGGCAAAGCAATTCTTGAATCTTTTAGTTTCATACTTTTCTTAGTGTTCTTAGTGTTTCATATTTGTACTACTTAAAAACTAAATACATGATTTTTTTTGTCAAACCCGCACAGACACAAGTGCCCTCCGACGAAAGAGAGCAACGAGCAGGTTCAGCAATTAGCGCAGCGGTGCCACGCACGGATGGATATTTCAACATGGACATAGTGCAAATGGTTTCAAGAATAATGGTGGCCTTCAAGAAAACACCTCTACTGCGTCGACATTGACAACAACAGCATTTGTGTGACAGCAGCCCCAAAATCATGAGCTCGCATCAACCGCAAACAGCTCCACCACCATCAAATCGATAGCGATGTACAGCCGCAGAGATTCACCGACCACCAGGTACGCAAGACTCATACTTGGATCTCGCATTGGGTTCATTGATTTTGTGGGCATTTTCATATAATAACTCACCATCTACCTCGACCACTTTTTCGAGTTGTGGATCTGTGATTATGGCTAACTCGACGTCTTGGAATAGCGTACCACCGGCCTCAGCCGCCGGCAATCGCCCTCCTAACCTAATTCACTCTGGTTCAAAGATGGATGAGACAAGAGAATACAAGATCCAAAAATTCTCATCCGAGAAGTTGGCCATGGACATCTCCGAACCCACTAAGAGGAAATTCGTCCGGGAAATTCGTCCATGGACATCTGTGCAGTTCATATGAGGCCAATCATTGATAGTCTTCATGTTTGAATTTGTGATTCTATTCCATATTTAGCATGTGATTCATATAAAAAAGAAGAGAGACATCATTCGTCTTACGTCAAATCTGGAAAATACACGACGACCAATTTCAAAACGAATATCAATAATGACTGCACAAAAATCTGGAATTTGTTATGCAATTATTACATTTCTAACTAATATTTTTGTCGAGATGCCATTTACTCACTCGTCTCTATTTTTGTCACTATTAAACATTGTGGTGTAGGAGAACTGACGAGCTTGTTGATGGACCGAATGCATCTTACAACAGCCCTCTGACAGGTGGGAGGCTCGACTTGAGGATATCTTCAAAGGGTGCCCTTTTGATATGCTCGATGCTGCTTTATCCGACACTGTTACCAAGTTCCCTGTTGACATTCAGGTCAACCCTTGACAAACTTTGACTATTTTCTCAAATCACTAACATAGTGTACCTACTAAATTCGAGTTCTGGCTTAGAAAAACTCGATCAAGAATCTTTTTGTTGCAAAGGTTGCTATTTGCCTTAAAAATCAATGATATTTTACGAAGGCATTTAGTTGAATTCTACTTTTAAGTTATCCAATTCCTTCTTCATTCTTCTTCTTTACTGGAAATAACTCGTTTTGACGAACGGAGTTTTTTTTTCTTCATTGTGCAGCCATTTAAGGATATGATTGAAGGCATGAGGATGGACCTTCGGAAATCGAGATACAATAACTTTGACGAGCGGTATCTGTACTGTTATTATGTGGTCAAGACTGTGGGGCTAATGAGTGTGCCGATTATGGGCATAGCACCCGAGTCTCAAGCTACGACCGAGAGTGTGTATAGTGCTGCTTTGGCTTTGGGGCTCGCGAATCAGTTGACCAATATTCTCAGCGGACAATAGGTGCACATATGGTTGCTTTATGTTTCAGCTATTCACATGCATTTCCTTTTTTTCTTTTTCTTTTTTTGTTCTCTTAAATCTTCGGTTTTGCCAAAAAACCTAATCTTATTTTGAATTTGAATATAATTGTTGGGGAGGTTTTTCTTTGATTATTTCAGAAATCGTAGTGGAGTGCGAGGAGGAGCTCATGGCGGCGGCGTAGCTGAACAGCACGTTGTAGAGACTGAAAGAGAAGAAGCAAGGCGTCGTGCTCGCTGGAGATTGCCGAAGTCGACAGCAATAGGGTTGCAGGAAGGAAGAAGCTCTGGCTGTCCAATAATACATTTAGAAAGTTTTGTGCTTACCCGGCGGGGATGCGACCCGGGGACAGAGAGATAGGGGGAGACCCGCCGGGGAAACAGGCCGACGACAGAGACTGATGGGGACGGGCCGACGACTGTGAGAGAAACTTCTCTGACCACCACTTTGCCAAGTCTAATAGTTTTAAAGAAACAATGAGGGAAAGTAAGTGGAGGCGACGTCTGCGAGGCGAGCCACAGAGAGAGAGAGAGAGAGAGCACTTCTCTGACCACCACTTTGTCAAGTCTAATAGTTTTAAAGAAATCGTGAGGGAAAGTAAGTGGAGGCGACGTCTGCGAGGCGAGCCACAGAGAGAGAGAGAGAGAGAGAGAGAGAGCCGGGACGATGTGTAAGCATCCATTTTCTTCTCTGCCAAAAAATTGTCCAGCTCTCCCGTTTGTCTTCTATCAAACCCTAGCCATCGATGTCAATCGAAACAAAAGAAATCCAATTTGGATTTTCGGCTACAATTTTGCCTACTACATAGAGTTTTGTTAGTAGAGACAATCCTTTTTCTGGGTAACTTTGACGTGATAAAAAAATGGAAAGATATGAGATATTGAAAGACATAGGTTCTGGGAACTTTGGTGTGGCTAAGCTTGTGAGAGATAATGGAAGTGGTGAGCTATATCCAGTCGAATACATCGAGAGAGGAAATAAGGTACAAAATGGTTTTTTTCCCCGTTTTCTTATTGTTGTTTGGATTAATTGGATTTACGATTTCTGCTTTAGATCTTAAAAATGAAGTCTTTGTTTGATGGATGGGTTCTTTGTATAGATTGATGAGCATGTGCAGAGGGAGACCATGAACCACAAGTCTTTGAATCACCCCAATATTATCAAATTGAAGGAGGTAACATATATATTTCTTTTTTAACGATTATGGAATATGATGCCTTTTCTGTTTGGGACTTCTTTCTTGCTTGTTTTCTTGAATCTGCAAGAATTGTGATGATGATTTTTAGGTTTGATATGAGCTAAGAAACAAAATCTTCCTTCCACTCAGGTCTAGGTATGAACAAAACTTAAAGAAAAGTGGCAAAAAATCTATTTTGGTACAACTGTTTTTCTTTCTTTATATATTTTATTGTGAGTAAAATAAGTTTTGATTTTCCTCCTGATTTCTGACTAATATTAAAGAAACAATTAGCTAATCCTACACATTTGAATATTCTACCTCTATAGGTGATAAGTCACAAATTACCATTAATTAATTATATGAATAGAGTAGTTTCCCGCTTTAACAGGTCTTGCTAACCTCGACTCATCTAGCCATAGTAATAGAATATGCATCAGGAGGTGAACTTTTCGCACGAATATGCAATGCTGGGAGATTTAGTGAAGATGAGGTATAATTATTTTTTTTTTTCACTTGCTTCATCAGTTGATCCATTATTTACCTTGTTATTCCCATTTACATATTTGCAATATATTTACTTTCTAATTGCGTGTTCGTTTCAGGCAAGGTTTTTCTTTCAACAGCTGATATCCGGAGTCAATTGCTATCATTCCATGGTAATCTGAGTGAAGAATTTCTGGTTTCATTTAATTTATTCATCATGCTGATTAAAATAAATTTGTATAATTAGATTTGCACTTTCTTTTATGTGGTAAAAATGCAGCAAATTTGCCACAGAGATCTAAAGCTCGAAAGCACGTTGCTGGATGGAAGCCCAACACCATGCCTCAAAATTTGCGACTTTGGTTACTCTAAGGTTGTTTTACTTAAAAACGCATTTTATAGGGAAGATGTAATTCTTGATGTTGTTTTACATATTTTTGTTTGAATTTATCCCGGTCATCGGTATTACATTCTCAACCGAAATCAATTGTGGGAACACCTACTTATATTGCACCGAAATTTTTATCGAGGAAACAGTTTGATGGCAAGGTAACAATTCATCGCTTCAGTATACTTTATAATTTTTTAGCAATCATCTAACACTTTTGTGTTCCTAAAAATTGCAGATGTTTGGTAATGAGGGTCACATTATACATGATGTTAGTAGGTGCATACCCATTTGAAGATCTTGACGACCCCAGAAATTTTTAGAAAACAATCAATGTAAGTTGTAACATTAAGGCTTGTGAGATGTCGAGTTAAGTTTAGTTCATGCACAACAAATTATTGATTTTTTTCCTTTTTATATATATATATATATATTTTTTCTGCAGAGAATAGTCAGGGTTCCCTATTCGATCCCGGATTAGTCCCTTTTAGATTACGGTTGTGCCATTGTTTGGCTATCTGTCTTTGGGCACTCTTTTTGCCTTCTTGTTTACCTTTTTGCCCCTGAATCTTTAGGCGCTCTTTTGGGCTTGTTTTGTGTTTACCTTTCTGCCCCAGGATTTTGGTTCTGTGCAAACTTTTCTCCTCGATTGTACGGTACTTTGACGTTGTTTGATTTGCAATTTCTTGGGTGTAATTTTTGTTGCTTTAATCGTTAATGTTTCTTTCCGTTTGTTTTCTGTTCTTGGTTTGGCGTGGCGCGTCCGTTCTTGTCGTCTTTTCTATCGGGTGTTCCTCGTGGTTCAGAGCATTTGCAGTTTTGGCCATGCCGGTGGTCGCGCGGAAATTTATTTCTTTTCTTTTGCCACTGGTAATTTTTGTGGTCTTCTTTCTTGCGGTTTTTGGCGGTGTATTGTTTGCCGTATTTCTGAGGTTTTGCGTCTTTTTATTTTTGGCACCGTATTGATGTGATCTGCGTGATTTTGGGAACCGGCTCTTCCTTTTGCGCACCTGCGACATGCTTGGCAGGTGTCCTTTTCTTAATTTAGGGGTTTATTTGTGGGCCCACTTTGTCCGTCCTTGGTTGGGTTTTTTTGTGTATTTGGGACTGCTCGGCTCAGTATTTAAGTAAAAACCTGTGATTTTGGTGTCATTTTCGTCTGTCTCTTGCTTGTTGCAAAAGTTGCTGCCTGGAACATGAGCTCTTTTTTCTCCATTTTTTTTTTTAATTTGTTTGATTTACATACCCCTCTTTCTTGTGATTGCAGAATACGTTGATCCTGAGAGCAATTCCAGGTCTAAACGAAATCGGAAAAGCTTTATAGGTGCTGTAAATAAATAGCAGCTTGTGTTAATACCTTAATTCCTTAAGATTTTACCTGTAAATATGAAAAATATCTACGTGTGTAAATTGTAATTTTTCTTGTGTACTGCTGATTGAAATTTAATTCAGGTCTGACAATGAATTGAGCTATGGACTAACTTTGGTTTAATGTTAATATGTTTTCTATTGTTTAAAATCTTGTTTTTTTTTTCATTTTTTTGCTTTTTATTTTTCTCAGGGTTCACTGCAAACATCAATCGTCAGGATAGGTCATGAAGAAGGCTTCCCAAGCTACGGAAGATGGCTTGAACAGACAATGGCCTATGAAACCACGACTTGCAGCAGTTGGATTTTGCTGCCTTATAGGGATTGTCTGTTGTGGGCCTTGTGGCCAATAAATCCCATCCAATGTCTGAATAGATCGAGTCGTGCTTGAATGATCCAACGTCAGAGATTCGAGCACGAAGGACGTTCCCAATTTAGGTGCTCCACTGCATGATATGGATTTGGAGGAGGATAAGTAATTTGGCACGCCACAGTGAAAATTTAGTAATTGACTTTGGTCTCATATATTACCTTGACTCCAATCTCTTAGAGACTGCACCTGTTCATCAAACATTTGTAAACTGAGAAGTATGATAGCGATATGTACAAGCAACTTCAAGCATTGTTTTGAGAGTACCCGCTGGATTTGTAATCAGAGTACCCGATAGTACCAGTGGGTACTCTCCATAATACCCGCTGCATTTGTAATCTATCAACTGCATGCCTTCAATATTTATTTCTTATTGGTCGAATTGGATAATTTACAAAACATGACAATGACAATCAAAAATAAAAGAAAAGTTCAAAACGAAAGTTTAAAATTAATAATAAACAAAATTCTATGGATTCGATAAATCAACTAAAAATTATTTACCAAATGAGATACATAATATAAAGGTACACATCACACACGGACAATCTTAAAGATAAAAAAATATATTCATTTGCTCTTTGTTTTGTCCTAAACTTTGTCCCCGTCGCTTACAAAACTAATTAGCCTTAAACAATACACGTAAGATATAGAATGTTTATCAATCAATACATAAAAGCGTAAACAAATAAATTCGACCACAATTAGTTTGGAAATACATGCGCACATATGCGGATTTAAACAACCACACAACTCATAAACCACTTGTGAAAGTCAAGAGAACAAAATCTTCAAACATTTCCATTAAATAAAAAATACATCTCAACAAATCCAACATACGCTAAAATAAAAGCTACAACAACTTAGGACAATTTTTTGTTGTACTTTTACGTGGGGTGTTAGACCGCCGTGCGTGCACGGCGTCACCAAATCTAGTATATATATATATATATATATATATATATACATACACTCTCATATGGATACAGTTGACTTAAGCATCGGAGGCCCAAAGCCGGGCACCCCTCCCGGGGTCCCCGACTTTGGGTTTTTGCAGGTACGGTGGCCGTCTGAGTCGAGGGAGCCCGAGTGACATCTTTGTCCTATCAGTATATTTCCTGGATAAGTATGATTGAAGCACCACAAGAAAGTCTTGAAGTTCTACTTCTCACTACCTTTCCAAATGGCTATGTGATCATTTTCTGCCTATTGATAAGGAATGCCTCAGCTGGCAAACTTTATTAATACAACTATTACACATCAAAAGTGACATGTATAATATAGAACATATATGTTAGAAGACATGCATCTATTTGAACATACCATGACCACTTTATAACTTTTGTTTGTTGTTATGTGTTTTATATTTAAATCACATTGATTGATGTCTGCGGCAGATACTGATGGACATGGACACGGAAGAATTCAAAACTGTTTTTGTTCTCGATTTAATTATAAGCTTAATAAGAGTTGTTTTGGTCTTCTGCTATGTCTATAAAAAATATGTGCATGACCGTAGACGTCGACGTACCATGTGTCGTAGGAGTCGTACATCTATGTATCGCATGGCTGACCGACTTAATAGTCAATTCGTCATTTGAATCAACTTATAGAAATGAGTGACACAAATTGTATCCAACAACTTTGCATGGATTGAGATGCCTTTGGTCGGTTATGTTTTTTGTTAGAAAATGTTGGTGGTCTCGTAACCACTAGAAATGTTCTAGTAAGTGAACAAGAAGCGATTTTCTTAAGAGTTTTGGCACACCATAGAAAAATAGAGTAATGGAATTTGATTTTAATCAGTCGGACCAAACATTAATGAAAGTATTCAACAATGTGCTTGATGCTGTGCTTCGGTTACATCTAATTCTGACGGTACGACCAACTCCAATCGATGAAGGTTGTACTGATCGAAGGTGGAAATGGTTTAAGGTGATAGTAATTGAATTTAATTATTCTTATAAAAATCTTTTAATTCTTATTAAGTTTTCCTATATCATGAAATATACATATTATGTAGGGATGCCTAGGTGCACTAGATGGAACGTACATACCTATTCATGTCCCATCACAACTTTACCCCCGTTACAGAAACCGTAAGAAGTTTATATCAATAAATATGCTTGGGTGTGTAACCATGACATGAATATTACTTACATTTTAACGGGTTGGGAGGGGTCAGCTGTTGATGGTCGAGTATTGAGAGATGCTGTTAATAGGCCAAATGGTTTGCGTTTCTCCATTGGTTAGTTCCACCTATTTCTTAGTTTTTTGTGTAATCGTAAAAAAAAATAGAATGTTGTAATATTAATTTTAGTTTCTTTTGTCATACTATCATCATGTAATTACTATCTATGTGACGGCGGTTATACCAACGGTCCAGAATTTTAGCTCCATATAGAGGAGTTCGATAGCACCTACAAGAGTATGGACCGGGTGATCGTGCCCGATCTAATCATAGAGAGAATTTTAACCTTAGGCACGCAAAAGCCCGAAATGTCATAGAAAGGACATTCGGTGTGTTAAAATGCGTTGGGCCATTCTTAGGAGTCCTAGTTTCTACTAAATACGTACTCAAAACTGGATAATACTTGCTTGTTTCCTTCTCCAAAACTTTATTCGCACGTTCATCTCGGTTGAACCATTAGAGGGATACATCAATGATGATTTTACTGACCCTGTGCAGACGAAGGGTGATGATCATGTACATCATGTCGATGTAGTACAACTAACTGAAGAGTGGACTATAGGAGAGAAAATTTAGCATTGTCGATGTATAATTCATGGTTGGCTGGAGATTACGTGGCATAAAATTCATTCATATTCGTTTGTAGGAACGTTTAAACCTATTTGTGTCAGTGTGATTACAACAATTGTTCGAACCATTTGGATTATCTTGAACCATTTTATTATTTTATGTGTGTTTCTCCTTAATAAAATTGTAAACGATGTGATTTGTATTATTATCTTCAAAACAAAATATGGTGTTTGGTGCTTCACGTATGGATTCTGAAGGTGCGATTGGCTGTAGAGATTCTAGCTCAATTAGTCTGAGGGTTTGGTCATTGGAGGAGGAAGCAACCTTAGTAAATGGGCTTAAATACCTTGTTACACGTGGTTGGAGTGCAATGGATTTCGGTCGGGATATGGTTGGTTACTAGAGCAACACATGAAACAAGTGTTTCCGGACAAAGACATCAAGGCCGAACCATATATTTCTTCTAATATAAAAGTCTAAAAGAAAAATTACGTGTCCTTGAGCGGCATGATGTCAAAGTCAGGTTTTGGTTTAACTGAAGTGGGGCGCTTGGAGTGAGGGATGATCAAGTATGGAAGGAATACTTAAAGGTGCGTATTTGGATATAATTTTTTATTTCTTTCCAATCTGTAATGTTCGATTTTTTTTATTTTTGTTAAAATTTATGAAGTTTACTTTTTTGTTGCATGTTTTTTCATCACTCTTAGGATAAAACCATGTTCGCTTGGAATAGATATTGAATAATATTTTCATTGCATCTAAGCAACTCGGTTAAGTATAATTTCGTCCATATAACTACTTGCTTGTGGAAGTGAAGTCAATATTCCAAAAGGATTTCATGATTTTGGAGTAAAACTGATTCATGAGTGGTGTCTTCTAGTAGAAAAAAATTTATGATATACCATCAACCAACCAGAGAAAGTACAATGATTAGATAATTTTTTTTATTTTTGTTCTATTTGTAGCATGTGCTTGATAATGTGCTTTGAAGGAAAATTATTAAGCTTCATTTGATCACTCATTTGAGTCCTGAATTTGTATTACTTGTATCTTTATAATGTGATATGAAATGATAGTTGACAAGTATTGAAAGCTCCTAGATTGTATTTTTAAACAAACATTTGTATCTTTATAATGTGATATGAAATGATAGTTGACAAGTAGTGCAAGCTCCTAGATTGTAATTTTAAACAAACAAGGGCTTAGGGTTAATATTCATTTTTCATCTTTTTATAGGGTACCTTTGATGATACAACAATTTTCTACAAATTAGTGATCTCTTTAGGTTACTCTGACCAGAT
>CACSLK010022057.1:14847-32847 GCA_902706635.1 Striga hermonthica | reverse complement strand
CACACTTGCCCACCCCAAGGAATGTTCTAAACAGGAGGTCTTCGACCAGCCTGCCCACCCCAAGGAATGTTCTAAACAAGCGACCACCCAGCCCAAGGGTCTTATTCATGGTGGGTTTTGGTCTTCACACTTGCCCACCCCGAGGAATGTTCTAAACAGGAGGTCTTCGACCAGCCTGCCCACCCCAAGGAATATTCTAAACAAGCGATTCTCAAGTCAATCTATACCATACACATAATGTCATTCAAATCATAGCAACATTCCAAGCATAAGAAGATGTACAATAAAGCAAATAAAATTGGAAAGATCATTGAACTTCATTATCTTTTGAGCAAACTTTGCAATTTACATTTTCATTTGAATTTCTCAGCTTTCTTTCCAAAAGAAACAAAAATTTTCACACATAATATTTTTTCAAATTAGCTATGTTCCATGACCTGGCAAGTGATCGGCCTTCAGCATCCTTCAGCGAGTACGCTCCTCCTGCGTGCACTCGCTCGACCAATTATGGTCTTTCCCAGTTTGGCTCCATCTTTTCCACATGTTTGAGCATGTCGACGCGCTTCCATACCAGGTCTCCCACTTGGAGTCTGCGAATTTTCACTTTTTTGTCGTGAGCAGCTCGCATCCTCTGTTTGTATGCCTCGACCCTGATTGCTGCTCTCCCCCGCAGCTCATCGATAGTGTCCAGAGCGACCATCATTAGATCTTCGTTCTTCTCGATATTATACGCGCTTGACCTCTGAGATGATAGCTCGACTTCAACCGGCAGTAATGCTTTCATTCCATAAGTTAAGCTGAAATGGGTTTCTCCTGTTGTCGATCTCGGGGTGGTGCGATATGCCCAAAGCAGCGAGCTCAACTCATCGACCCATGCTCCTGAGGCCTTTTCCAGCTTCATTTTCAGCCCATTCAGTATGATCCGATTGGTTACCTCCACCTGGCCATTGGCTTGCGGATGAGCAACGGAGGCAAAGTGTTGTTCGATTTTCATGTCTTCACACTACGCTCGAATCTGCTTACCATTAAATTGAGTGCCGTTGTCGGAGATCAACACCTTGGATATGCCGAACCGACAGCAGATGTTGTTGTATAAAAATTTAATTACTTTCCCCTCCGTAATCTTCGCTAAAGGCTCGGCTTCCACCCATTTTGTGAAATAATCGACCGCCACTATTAAAAACTTCCTTTGCCCGGTTCCCTGGGGCATCGGCCCCACCAGGTCGATACCCCACTGGGCGAATGGTATAAGAGCACTCATCGTTGTCATCGCCTCTACTGGTTGGTGAATAAGAGGATCGTGTTTTTGACATTGCAGGCACTTCTTCACCATTGCTTTCGCATCTTCCCTCATAGTCGGCCAGAAATATCCTGCCCTCAAAATCCTTGCGACCAAGGCCCCTGACTTACTGTGGTCACCACTGCATCCTTCGTGCATCTCTCTCAGCACATATCGACCCTCTTCTTTAGTAACACACCGCAGATGTGGTCCCTCGTACGACCGTTTGTAGAGGATACCTCCCTGTTCAAAAAACCTCCTCACCACTTTTATCGTTCCTTCTTTCAGCTCCTCCAAAATTGGGGCCCTCCAATCCTCCACTTCTTCAATTTCGGCAACTTCTGCCTCGACCGCACTCTTTTCGAGATGCAATAAAGTGACACTCCTACTCTTACAATCCACCAAGCTCTGAGCGATCTTTGATAACAAGTCTGCCTGACCATTTTCTCCTCGAGGAATTTGTATTAGCTCAAATGAATCGAACTCCTCCTTCAACCTTCTTATCTCGTCTACATACATTTGCATCCGATCCTCCTTGACTTCAAACCCTTCCTGAAATTGCCCAACAACCAGCTGGGAATCTGAATGCACTTGCACTTTTCGAGCTCCTCCCGCCTTGGCTAAACTCAGGCTTTTGATCACAGCTTCGTACTCGGCCTCATTATTGGATATCTTGAACCCCACTTTGGCTGCAAATTCCAAGTAATCGCCCTTAGGAGAAATCAAGACAATTCCCAATCCTGCTCCGCTTCGAGCCACAGATCCATCCACAAATAACTGCCATAATCCTCCCGACTCCTCTTCCACTTTCGTGCTCTCCTGGATAAAATCGGCCAACACCTGCGCCTTTATGGCCCTCCTCGGCTCGTACAACAGAGAATATTCGCTCAACTCGACCGCCCATTTCACCAACCGACCAAAGACCGATGGTCGGCCGAGTGTTTCTCCCAGCGGCATGTTTGTCTGCACCTTCACCTTATGATTCAGAAAATAGGGTCTCAATTTTCGAGCAGTTACGACCACTGCCAAAGCACACTTCTCGATCTCCGAGTACCTCATTTTCACCCTTTGCATCACCCTGCTCACATAATAGATGAGAAATTGTGCTACTCCTTCCTCCCGTAACAACACCGAGCTCACCGCCCTCTCTCCTATAGAAACATATAGTACCAACTCCTCGCCCTGTACGGGTTTAGCCAATAGGGGAAGGTTGGCCAATACCTCTTGCAACTTCTCGAAGGCCCCCTGCGCCTCCTCTGTCCACTGGAACTTTGCACTTTTCTTCAATGTTTTGAATAATGGGCCACTCTTCTCCACCACCTTCGATATGAAACGACTTAGCCCCGCAATTCGACCAGCTAAGATCTGCACCTCCTTCACATTCGTCGGCGACTTCATCTCCATTACAGCTCGAACCTTCTCAGGATTCACCTCGATGCCTCTCTTGGTCACCAAGTAACCCAAGAATTTCCCCGATCTCACCCTGAAAGAGCACTTAGCCGGATTCACTCTCATCTTTCAAACACCTGCAGTTCTCCGTGGTGTGACCATAATCTCGGTGAAATCGATAGTAAATATCCGACCTGGGTCGAATTGGGCCCGTAAACCTCGTCTTCGTCCAAGTCACATCCTCGCTCGGCATCTTCTGCTCCATGGCCTCGAGGACCTATGTCATGTCTTTTCTCAGGGGCGTGAAGGTGTGGTATCTCTGCCTCTCGAATAACATCGGCCTCCTCTGCCATTCATCTCTCCTTTCCCTCTTCGAATCTCGACTTTCTCTCTGAGGTGATGCCCTCTTCTGCCCACTCTGCTTGGGCGAACTTCTCCTCGGCGATCTCTCCCGTTGTGGGCTTTTCTCTTTTTTTGGCTCTGGTCGAGCTACCCCTCCAGCTTCGCAAACTTCATCTCCATTTCTTCCAAATTAATATACTTCCTGCACCGCTTCAGAACATCGTCATATGATCGAGCAGGGGTCTTGGCCAGGGAAGTTCGATAAGGCCCCGCTCGGAGACTCCTTATCAATCCACCTGCCTTCACCTCGTCCGAAGCCGAGTGCACCTCTAAACACGTTTGGTTATATCGAGCAACATACTTCCTCAATGACTCATTCTCTCCCTGCCTCATTGCCATCAAAGTCAGATACGTTTTCTCCTGCACCACCGCGCTCGAATATTGATTAATAAGCTTGCCAGTAAAGTCCTCAAAGCTCGCAACTGACCCAGGGGGAAGCTGATGAAACCAATCGAGCGCTCCTCCACGTAGGGTCGATAAAAATGCCCTGCAACAAACAGAATCAGAATATCCATGCAACACCGCAATATTCTCGAAGGTCCTCACATGCCTCGACGGGTCAGATGACCCATCATACACCAAGTTGGTCTCCTTGAAATTATTTGGCAAAGGAGCAGCAAGAATCTCCCTCGAAAAGGGGTGTCCTCGAGCTCTCCTCTCTGGCCTCCCCTCCACCTTGTCTTGCAACTGGTGCAACTGCTCCGCCATCCTCTCCATTGGCCGATCTCTTCCAGCTCCTTCTTCGCCATAACTAGACACATCCTCATCCTGGCTTCCGGCCACCGTGGTCGGCACAGTGGTGGCATGAGATGTATGACTCGCGACTTGTTGCACCGCCTGCGCCGCCGCGACCGCCGCTATCCTCTGCATCTCCTCTCGGGTCATCGCCACCATTTGCTGGCCAGGGGCTTGTACAGCTGCTGGCGGGGGCACTCCTCCTTGCACCATCGCTCCCCCGGCCCTTGCGTCGGATCTGGTGGCGGTGGTGGTGGCATCGCCGCCACTGCTGTTGCACGAGCCTCCTGGGCCCGACTGGAGCTGGCATCTCCTCCGGGGATTGTCGTCGTCACTCCTACACCTTGAAGGATAGGTGCAAGAGTAATCGGAGTTTGCGAGGGGCCGAAAAAACCTGGAGGAGGGCTGTGCCCCAACGGCCTGGTCGTCGTCCAAGCTTCGTCGAACGTTGACTGTAAGTTTTTAGGAATTCCGTCTGCCATAGCTGAGCTTCAAACACAACTTTTTGAACAAAGAATCCCCACAGACGGCGCCAATAATGCAAGTGTAAGCGTCCGGGTCCGGTTTGGAGTAGATCGGTTCTTGTCCTCGTCGGTAGAACGCCGGAAACCTGCAAATAACTCTCACACCGGGGGCTGGGTCCGGTGAAGAGCCTCCGATGCTTAAGTCAGTATGTGTATGAGTATACTGGAATTGAGTAATGAATAGAATGTGTTAAGGGAGAAAGGCTCACCCGCTTTATATAAGGGTGAGATACCTGCCCTAAGAGCTGCCCGGATGAGGTGAGCTGGCTGCCCAAGCTGCCCGTCCATACTCTGACACGCCGCGCACATGTCAGGGGTGGCGCAGGACGTTGGGGATTGTCAGAGGTGGTTATCACCATCACCCAATATATTGTCGACACGTGTTCCCCCAGCACATGGGGTAAATATTCTCTGGAGATTTCAGTTAGAGGCTCTTACGTGCGCCTACGGAACACGCGCCCACAACTAGGTCGACTGTGGGTTTCTCGAAGCGATCGACCTGCCGAGGTCGAGTAGTTTGCTCGATCATGCGTCTGGTCGATGCGTCTGGTCGATTATCTAAATATTCAGTCTTCCCGCCCTTTTGGTTTGGCTTCCCCTTGGTTTAGCCTTCTCGACCGGCCAAGTAGGCCGGTTTATTCTTGAGTATATAATATCCCATATCAAATGGGATGTTGGTATGTCTTTTGTCCTATGGACTGTTGCTATGCCTTTTAACCTATGGGATGATGTTATGTATTCTGAGCTACGGTATGCTGTGTTTTGTTGCTTTGTCTTTTAACTTATAGGATGTTATGTATTTTGAACTATGTTATGTCTTCTAGCCCAACTTGTTGTGATGATTTTGAAATTCTTTGTTTTGTTTCTTTATAATTTTGTTTTCTTGTTTTTTTCACAAGAAATGGAACTTTTTTTTTTTTGATTAATTGAGACTATGGTGGCTTTTGTTTGCTTGTTGGGATGTTGCTTGTTATGGCCTCAACGCAACAATTAGGAAAGTTGATGATATGATTTTCATGCTAAGGTGTGCAAAGGTTTGGAGTTCATGTTTAACTATGTCGATTATCAACTTGAATGTGCTGAAAATGTTAGGTACTTGAGTGTGTTATTTCTGCCTCTAATGTGTGTTGCAAGAGTCATTTTTGGCATAATCCAAAATAATTGTAATATTAATTTAAAATAATTTATAATTATAGAAATTACCACTCACAAACTTCATTCAAATTAAAAAGTATATATTTAAACTTCATCTTTCATTAAAGTCAAGTGAATGAGAATGAGTGTTAGGTTCCCACATATTTTTGTTTAAATAAAAAATCAACAAATCAAAGTTACTACCCAGATCAATATTCATCAATTTACTACATCAACACAAATGTAAACATTATTAATTTATTAGTCTATTAAATCGAATATTACTAATATTATTATTATAAAAAAGATATATACACTTCATTCAACAAAAATATTTTATTTTAAACAAAAAATTGAATAAGAAAAAATGGTGACAAAGCTAGTATCTACATGAATAGTCTTGGGTTTACTTGTTTGGGAGAACAAAATTTAATTGTAGGAATGATATGATGGGAAACAACTTCATCATTTCATTACATTAAAAATGTCTTAAATTAAACCAATATACCCTCATCAACTATCAAATAGGTTCCTATATAAAGTGGCTTAATTGTTTGTAAACCAACCACAATTCTTCACTCTCTCATTTCTCTTCAAGGTAGGATGAAGATCATGGTCTCATTTATATTTTAAAAATTAACAAAAAAAGGTTTTGTGTAATGTAGTGTTCTCACGTTTCAGAGGAGCATGGCTAACGAAGACGGCCTTCGCAATGTGGCAATCCATTTTCATGGGGTGCAGTGGATGGAGAAAGAGGAGAAACAATTGTATCGCATGTTCTTTGACAAGTGCCGGGCAATGGCCGAGATAAGCCATTTGTCGGTCTTCAAGTCCATTTGGACCGATCTTGCACATCAACTTTTGGATCCCTTGTATACATCATTCGACAAGAGCAAGGTCTGTATGAAGATATATCTCTTAAAGCATCATATTGAAACCTTTAACCGATTCACCTACACAATGGGCGTCTTGGTGTACCAGAATGGTGGCATGGTTATGGTTAAGCCGACTTAATGGAAACATGTTGGGGAGATAACTTTAGTTTTCCCTTCATACGTATATTAAATTATTTTTTGATTACATTAATTAAAAGTTCATTGACTATCATTTATATTTATATAATCATTTTTTTTCTTTGTTGAGTTATTAAAATTTTTAACTTTTTTTTTACAACGATAGATTTAATATCAACCAAATGAAAGAGTATATACAAATCCACTGCAACAGAACAGAATGACAGAAACACCAAAAATTGTGATCTAAACAAAAGGAACACAAAAAAACCATTTCAAAAAACTATTCTCGGCATGAGCAGAAGTCATGGGGACCAAGATAAGTTAGTAAAATGGCAGTGCTAATAAAAGAATAACAACCCCAAAAAAGTAAAATAGCCACTGAACCCAAGGACCTAGCTAGCTTACCACTACAGCAACAGAAACAACAAAGCAAGCAAAAGGAAAAAAAACAGAGCAACCTAAAAACTAACTAAAGGGAGACAAGAGATCAAGACTGGACCAAATAACCAGATTCAAGCCATGCTGATGAAGCTATTTGGGCTATGGTGAACTCAGGAAGCCAGTGATTTTGGAAGACCCATTCATTGCGGGCTTTCCAAATCCACCAGAGAAGAAAGATGGTTAGCTGGAGCCTTCTTTCAGACATAGCATTTTTCTTCAGTGTGCTTAGCTTGATCCACCAGTGTTTAAAATCAGAGGTGCTCTCCTCAATGCCCTCCCAGTCATTAGCAGCCAGCTTTCAAACAGTTTTTGATTTAGCGCAATGGAATAAAAGGTTCTCAACAGTTTCTAGCTCAGTACCACAAATTTTACACACGGGGTCAATAGTTTTAATCCTATTGTGGAGATTTTCGTTAACAGGGAGAGTGTTTGTTGTTTGTCCTATTTTTATTACGTTTTTCGTGTTTATTTTCTTATTCTTTTTCCTCCATTTTGAGTCGTTTATTTGGTTTTAGAGTCTTTTTATCGTTTTATGTGTATTTTATGTGATAGTAAGCGTTTTGATGTTTTTTTATTCGTTTTTCGGTATTTTTCCCGTTTTCTTCTTGTTTTTGGCGTGCAGGTCGAAAACCCCGTGAAGATTGGATTAAGCTCAGAACTCGATCATTCGAAAACAACTAACTAGATATGTTAGTTGGAGACAAGTTAGAAAAAGCGGAATTCGATTTCGAGTTCGGATGAATCCAAACGAGGCAGAAATGTAAAGTTGAACAAGTTACCGACCCTGTAAAGGTTGAAAATTCCACAAAATTCGTATTCTAGGCAAAAGTGTCGTTTTCAAGCATCATTGGATAGAGGGGTTCGTTAGCTACGCGTAGGAAAAAAATGAAACTCAATTCTGAGTCCAAACGAGCCCGAACGAGCGAAAACCGTGATGATATGCAAGCTGCCGACGTAGTAGCGGCACTAACTAAGTAGCGCCGGGGGAAACCTTTTCTCTGTCGGCATAGTAGCGGCGCTAACCCCCTAGTAGCGGTGCTACTACCCTTTTTCTGCCAATTTATGATTTTTAAGCTCATTTTAGTGATGGTTGGTGCCACATATCATCAATGGCGTAGAAGACAACACAAAGGGGTGATATCATGCTATTATTGCTACAAATCGTCAGCTACAAAAGAGGATTATTTTTCTATAAAAGGGGGACAACTCCAAGCTTGCAGATCATCAATTCTTTCAATAAATTCCTTAAACTTTCATTGTGTTCTTCTTGTGTTTTGTTCTTTCTTGAAGTTTATCTTCATGAATCTTCATGCATGTTCATAAATAAGGAGTGTAAGATTTGTATCTCTTCCGGTTTAAGTTCTCGTGGTGTATAAACCCTTCAATAATAATCGTAAGTCTTCATTATCTTTTCTTAAGTATGATGATGGCTTGGGTTAGTATTGAGGTTTTGGTTTTTATTATCATGAGTAACTAAACAATCTTGTTAGGGAGAGGGGAATAATTGTTTCGGTTTGATGTTAATGAATTGTTGTTGATTGTTCATATCATTTCGAGCTATATTTAATTTTACGGTTTAGTTGATTAAACATCTTCTAAACCTACTTGATTAACTTTAAAACCGAGAGGGGCGAAGTTAGTCGATCTCGGCTCGAAACGAGTAAGCATGTTCGTAATTGTATTGCTTTTGTATTATTTGGTACGAAAATATACTAATTTATGTTTATATTCATGTTACGAAAAGTTATTGAATATAAACCTCTAAATTAATATGTTAATCGAATCACTTAATCGAACAATTAATAACTTAGAATTATCATTAGAATTGATAACAATTATTCCCCGATACCCTAACTCTTCTATAAAATTTCTTTACGAATTTATCTATTTTTTTTCATTAGTAAATCATAATAGATAATCAAGAAAGAACCTTAAAATTGATTAGAGTGTTTAGGTTTTTAATTCATTATTTTCCGTAATCGACTAAATGCATAATTTAATCCAGCTAAACCTTTCTTGTGATCGACTCGGGAAACGAATCTTCGATTCGGTGCTCGGAAAATATAAATAAAATTTGCTACAACAAATTTGGCGCCGTTGCCGGGGAAAGTTTTAGGATTTGATTTATGTGCTTGATTGATTAGTTTTTCTTTTCGATCTTTTGTGTAATCTTGTTTTTTTTTGTGTTTCGTTTAATTCCTTGTAATTACTTATTTTTCTTATTTTTTTAAAATTAGTATTTTCGGAGTGTTTGTAATTTGTTTTTAACGGGTGCTCGTAACAGATTGTTGTTTTTGCATGCGTACTAGGAGTGGTCGAGTACTCATTCCAAGCGACGAATCCATTAACGAGGATTTACGAGAGTTGTTCTCCAACCTTTCCCTTGACACGACGAGCTCTAACAATCAAGGTGAAATGGCCCAAAATAATGAAGAAGAAGTAAACAATCCACCGAGGTACCTTCTTCGAGACATGGCCCAACCAATGATTGGGCCAGTGATTTCTTGCATCCGTTTGGGACTTGCGGCTCAAAATTACGAGCTAAAGACTATCCATTACAATCAACTACCATCTTTCTATGGATTGCCAAACGAAGATCCCCTCCATTTCATCCGGGAGTTCTATAATGTCCTCCAAACCTTTCCATCTTCAAGGGTTAAACGAGGACCAATTAAAGATGAGGTGTTTTCCGCACACGTTAAAAGACCGGGCAAAGGCTTGGTTTATGAATCTTGCTCCCGACTCACTCACTACTTGGGAGCAAGTGTATTCCAAATTCATTGGGAAATACTATTCTCATCAGACGACTCAGGAGCTGAGAGGCCAAATCGTTTCATTTGCCCAACATCCAAATGAGCCATTCCATGAGGCGTGGGAGCGATTCAAAGACCTTCAAAGACAGTGCCCACATCATAATCTCCCATCCGGCTTATTGGTGAGTACTTTCTATGATTCCCTTGACCGGAACCTACAATTTATGGTGGACAATGCCGCCGGGGGAGATATTGGCGCTCATACGGCTGAAAAAATGTTGGAGATTTTTGAGATGATGAGTACCAACTCGTCTCAAAAGAGTTTCCATGGGAAGAGGATGGCTGTAAACGAGGTCTCAACCGGTCAAGATGCTATTGCTCGGCAAATCGCCGAACTGACGGAGCAAATGAAGTTACTCACATCGAGGGGAGTTCAACCAATACAATCCATGGCTGTTAATGTTTGTGGGACGTGTGGAGTTCAAGGGAATAGGTCGGAGGTTTGCCCTTCAGTTTTCGATCAAGATTTTGGCGATCAACCGACAGACGTAAATGCTTTGCAAGGGTACCAGAACCGACAAATCAACGATCCATTCTCCAATACATACATCCCAGGATGGCGAAACCACCCTAATTTCTCTTGGGNTAACAACAACAATGTTCAACAGCCCCGCCAGAATTTCGTTCAACAACAATCTCAGCCCAATTATGTTTCTCAACAGCAAATGACGTCGAACTACCCACAACAGCAGTTCCAACAACAACAACAAAAGGGACTAATGACCGGGATGCAAAACCAGGGGGCCGGACAAAGTTCGTCTCACCAAGACGATAGGTAGGATAAAGTTCTCCAATTCATGACCAATCAGGAGTCATCAATCAAACGCCTAGAAACACAAATAGGCCAGTTAGCCACACGGGTCGGGATCCTCGAAGCTGAGAGAGACAAGGAAAAATTACCAAGTCAGCCGGAGCACGTGAATGTCGTAACAGTGATTATGCAAGACTTGGAGAAAGAAGAAAAAGAGGGCTCGAGGAAGAAAGACAAAAAACCAGTGACATCGCCACCTGAGCCTACCTTGCACAAATCCCCAAACCTGTACAGACTGAGACTCCCCTTTCCAAGCCCACTTTTGGAGAAGAAGGACCGCACGATGATTCGGGACCTACATACGATATTGGCTAATACCAATGTCGACCTATCTAATCGCGATGTGTTGAAGAAACTACCGGCCCATGCACAATTCTTCAAGGAAGTTGCCACGAACAAGAAGAGGTTCGACAGTGATGGGGATTTCATAATTTGTGAGGCAGCAAGTGTTTTGCATCATCTCTTGCCGAAGAAAGAAATAGATCCCGGAGGTTTCGTGATCAACATTGCCTTCGGGAATGAAAAAGAAGCTTTGGGAATGCTCGATCTTGGAGCGGGCATAAATCTCATGCCACTATCTGTATATCGGCAGCTCGAGCTTAAGGGTCTGAAGCCTACTCGAATGCGCTTACAGCTTGCCGATCGTTCACTCCGTCAGCCTGAGGGAATTGTGGAGGATGTGCTTGTTCGAGTGGGGAAGTTGATCGTTCCCGTAGACTTTGTTGTCCTCGATGTGGGGGACATTCGAGCGAATGAGAAAGAGCACACCATCCTCCTTGGGCGACCATTCATGGCATCCACGGACACGACTATTAATGTAAAAGGGAAAAGTTAACCATGATGGTGTTGGGTGAGTCCATTACCATTTCCGTTCGGGAGACCAGACCAGAACTGCAGGAGTACATGATGAGGTCATTACAGGACCTTGCCCATATTAGAAAGGGAATCCACCCCAACCGCCACATTTCACCTTCCACACTGAGTTTGGGAGAGTTGCCCCGATTCCAATAGGGCGAGAGATTTGATTTGCACAATGCCCATCATTGTTTGGGGCCCAACTACCTCTACCCTCCACTAGCACCACCGGACGCACAGTGACTTGTCACTGTGCTTAGTACATTTTTCTTTCTCTTTCTCTTTTATTTTGTACAGTTTGTTTTATTTTCTGTCGGTTAGTTATATGGTCTAACTCTCTTTCACTACGGATCGACAATGGGGACATTGTCTGATTTTAAGGGTGGGGGAGTTTTACATGCTTGCGTGACTATGTGGTTAACCATGTCTAGTTCCTTTAGATTGTTTTTATTTTTTGCTTTTGTTGTGTCTTATTTTGAGTCAGTTTATGTGTTTTTCTGAGTATGAATTGTGGTGGATTTGGAGATTGGTTGATAACTATTGATGAAGTTGGGGAGATATGATGATGATCATGACTAGCATATCTCGGTGAACTTGATTGGTCGTTTTGTTGGACATTTATTTACCTTATGTGAGGTTTGAACCTTAACTTGTTCTTGTGAGATATTGGTCAGAATCGTTTTCTGTTAGAATTTGCCTAGAGTCTACTCTGAAATGAATCAGTTAGATTTATGTGATATGGAAATGATTAAGGCATTCCTTGTATTTTGTTTCCCTTTTTCCTTTATCCGTAAATAATTTCGCTAGTCACCCTCCTTTGAGCCTTATCGGTTTTCTTTCTTTTATAACCTCGTGACGATGATATTATGGAGTTGCGGGTAGAGAATCAGAGGTGATTGATGATTGTTGTGTATAAAAAATGATAATAAAAAATGAAATGAGGCCGAGGGGAAATCTAACACCCGAAGGTTTTCATTCATAATAATAAAAAAAAAATGTGTAAACATTCATATAATGCGAGTAACGTGTTGATTTGTAAGGATATGGGAGGAAACGGTTGATTTATAACAACTGAAGGAGTTCATTTTTATGGTTTTGTGAGTGATTTGGGTTGTTTCGATTTTGTTTAGCCACTTAGCCTATATCTATCCTACCCGATCCAAAGAGCCTACGTTACATCCTTAAAAGTCCTCTTGATTCATTATCGCATGAATTTCACTGTTTTAGAGTAAGAGATATACGATAGGCAAATTTATGATTGGCTTGACTGATGACCAACTTGAGCGTCCCAATTTATATTCATACAGGAACTGAGTGAGGCTTGTACGTATCATATTACCGTGCTTGAGAGTTTGTCTTTTCAAAGCGTATCGTTCGAGTTGTAATTGAGGTATGCTATATTGGTCATTAGAAATCTCCTCGACTAAGTTGATTAATTTGAAACTTATCTTATCTGAAGCTATTATCCATGCTCATTTTCTTGTTTTCTTTTTTGGTTTCTTCTTTTCTTTTTGTTCGGGACGAACAAAGGTTTAAGTGTGGGGGAGTTGTTTGTCCTATTTTTATTACGTTTTTCGTTTTTATTTTCTTATTCTTTTTCCTCCATTTTGAGTCTTTTATTTGGTTTTAGAGTCTTTTTATCGTTTTATGTGTATTTTATGTGTTAGTAAGCGTTTTGATGTTTTTTTTATTCGTTTTTCGGTATTTTTCCCGTTTTCTTCTTGTTTTTGGTGTGCA
Organism: Striga hermonthica; assembly: GCA_902706635.1. Taxonomy (NCBI): domain Eukaryota; kingdom Viridiplantae; phylum Streptophyta; class Magnoliopsida; order Lamiales; family Orobanchaceae; genus Striga; species Striga hermonthica. The sequence continues at coordinate 19,711 of CACSLK010022057.1, read as the reverse complement.
GGTCGAAAACCCCGTGAGGATTGGATTAAGCTCAGAACTCGATCATTCGAAAACAACTAACTATATATGTTAGTTGGCGACAAGTGATAAAAAGCGGAATTCGATTTCGAGTTCGGATGAATCCAAACGAGGCAGAAATGTAAAGTTGAACAAGTTAGCGACCCTATAAAGGTTGAAAATTCCACAAAATTCGTATTCTAGGCAAAAGTGTCGTTTTCAAGCATCATTGGATAGAGGGGTTCGTTAGCTACGCGTAGGAAAAAACGAAACTCAATTCTGAGTCCAAACGAGCCCGAACGAGCGAAAACCGTGATGATATGCAAGCTGCCGACGTAGTAGCGGCGCTAACTAAGTAGCGCCGGGGGCAACCTTTTCTCTGTCGGCATAGTAGCGGCGCTAACCACCTAGTAGCGGCGCTACTACCCTTTTTCTGCCAATTTATGATTTTTAAGCTCATTTTAGTGATGGTTGGTGCCACATATCATCAATGGCGTAGAAGACAACACAAAGGGGTGATATTATGCTATTATTGCTACAAATCTTCAGCTACAAAAGAGGATTATTTTGCTATAAAAGGGGGACAACTCCAAGCTTGCAAATCATCAATTCTTTCAATAAATTCCTTAAACTTTCATTGTGTTCTTCTTGTGTTTTGTTCTTTCTTGAAGTTTATCTTCATGAATCTTCATGCATGTTCATAAATAAGGAGTGTAAGATTTGTATCTCTTCCGGTTTAAGTTCTCGTGGTGTATAAACCCTTCAATAATAATCGTAAGTCTTCATTATCTTTTCTTAAGCATGATGATGGCTTGGGTTAGTATTGAGGTTTTGGTTTTTATTATCATGAGTAACTAAACAATCTTGTTAGGGAGAGGGGAATGATTGTTTCGGTTTGATGTTAATGAATTGTTGTTGATTGTTCATATCATTTCGAGTTATATTTATTTTTACGGTTTAGTTGATTAAACATCTTCTAAACCTACTTTATTAACTTTAAAACCGAGAGGGGCGAAGTTAATCGATCTCGGCTCGAAACGAGTAAGCATGTTCGTAATTGTATTGCTTATGTATTATTTGGTACGAAAATATACTAATTTATGTTTATATTCATGTTACGAAAAGTTATTGAATATAAACCTCTAAATTAATATATTAATCGAATCACTTAATCGAACAATTAATAACTTGGAATTATCATTAGAATTGATAATAATTATTCCCCGATACCCTAACTCTTCTATAAAATTTCTTTACGAATTTATCTATTTTTTTTCATTAGTAAATCATAATAGATAATCAAGAAAGAACCTTAAAATTGATTAGAGTGTTTAGGTTTTTGATTCATTATTTTCCGTAATCGACTAAATGCATAATTTAATCCGGCTAAACCTTCCTTGTGATCGACTCGGGAAACAAATCTTCGATTCGGTTTTAAGCTGGTGAACTTTTTAAGCTCATTTTAGTGATGGTTGGTGCCAAATATCATCAATGACGTAGAAGACAACAAAAAGGGGTGATATCATGCTATTATTTTTTTTTTTTTATTAAACATCCCAGGATGGGATGGGGGGTTGAGGCTGTACCCCCGACCTGTGAATAGAAAGGCCCAGAAAGGCTAAAAAGTCAAAGGTCTACATCCAAGTCGAGAATACAAGTCTAGAATACACATAGCAACAACAAACGCAGAGAAAATAAAGTGCAAAGATCACAAAATATCCAAAGTGGAAAGAAAATAAAATCCTCATAAAAGGTCTTCCTGGTCAGGGTGGCCTGTCCTGGAGTCCAAAATGTCAAAACTAGTCAGGGGCTGGTGGTGGCGGTCGGCTGAATCTGAAGGATGGGTACTCTAACTGATCCATCCGAATGAGCGTCCGAAGCCGGAGGGGGATGTCCCCAAGAAGAAGGGTGCGCCTCTGGGATAAAGAAGCTCCCGTGCTAGCAAGGAAATCAGCGGGCCGATTCCCCTCCCGGTATATGTGTGAGGCCTGGTAATGGATCGAACGAAGGGTGTCTCTGATACGCATAAGAGGATGTTGGATCTGCCATGAGCCCTGATGGCCAGATGTCAGAAGTGTAATGACAGCCGCAGCATCCATCTCTATCCAGACATGAGAGGAGATGGAGGCGGCATGATATCATGCTATTATTGCTACAAATCTTCAGCTACAAAAGAGGATTATTTGGCTATAAAAGGGGGACAACTCCAAGCTTGAAAATCATCATTTTCTTTCACAAAATCTCTTAAACTTTCATTATGTTCTTCTTGTGTCTTGTTCTTCTTGATGTTTATCTTCATGCATGTTCATAAATAAAGAGTGTAAGATTTGTATCTCTTCCGGTTTAAGTTCTCGTGGTGTATTAACCCTTCAATAATAATCGTAAGTCTTCATTATATTTTCTTAAGAATGATGATGGCTTAGGTTAGTATTGAGGTTTTGGTTTTTATTATCATGAGTAACTAAACAATCTTGTTAGGGAGAGGGGAATGATTGTTTCGTTTGATGTTAATGAATTGTTGTTGATTGTTCATATCGTTTCGAGTTATATTTATTTTTATGGTTCAGTTGATTAAACATCTTCTAAACCTACTTAATTAACTTTAAAACCGAGAGGGGCGAAGTTAGTCGATCTCGGCTCGAAACGAGTAAGCATGTTCATAATTGTATTGCTTATGTATTATTTGGTACAAAAATATACTAATTTATGTTTATATTCATGTTACGAAAAGTTATTGAATATAAAAAATTAGTATGTTAATCAAATCACTTAATCGAACAATTAATAACTTGGAATTATCATTAGAATTGATAACAATTATTCAATAACTTTTCGTAACATGAATATAAACATAAATTAGTATATTTTCGTACCAAATAATACATAAGCAATACAATTACGAACATGCTTACTCGTTTCGAGCCGAGATCGACTACCTTCGCCCCTCTCAGTTTTAAAGTTAATTAAGTAGGTTTAGAAGATGTTTAATCAACTGAACCATAAAAATAAATATAACTCGAAACGATATGAACAATCAACAACAATTCATTAACATCAAACCGAAACAATCATTCCCCTCTCCCTAACAAGATTGTTTAGTTACTCATGATAATAAAAACCAAAACCTCAATACTAACCCAAGCCATCATCATTCTTAAGAAAAGATAATGAAGACTTACGATTATTATTGAAGGGTTAATACACCACGAGAACTTAAACCGGAAGAGATACAAATCTTACACTCTTTATTTATGAACATGCATGAAGATAAACTTCAAGAAGAACAAGACACAAGAAGAACATAATGAAAGTTTAAGAAATTTTGTGAAAGAAAATGATGATTTTCAAGCTTGGAGTTGTCCCCCATTTATAGCCAAATAATCCTCTTTTGTAGCTGAAGATTTGTAGCAATAATAGCATGATATCACCCCTTTTTGTTGTCTTCTACGTCATTGATGATATTTGGCACCAACCATCACTAAAATGAGCTTAAAAAGTTCACCAGCTGCAGAAACAGGGGTAGTAGCGCCGCTACTAGGGTAGTAGCGCCGCTACTATGCCGACAGAGGAAAAGTTGACCTTGGCGCTACTTAGTTAGCGCCGCTACTGCGTCGGCAGCTTGCATGTCTTCACGGTTTTCGCTCGTTCGGGCTCGTTTGGACTCGGAATTGCGTTCCGTTTTTTCCTACGCGTAGCTAATAAACCCCTCTATCCAATGATGCTTGCAAATCACACTTTTTCCCAGAATATGAATTTTATGGAATTTTCAACCTTTACAGGGTCGGTAACTTGCTCAGCTTTACATTTCAGCCCCGTTTGGATTCATCCGAACTCGAAATCGAATTCCGCTTTTTCTCACTTGTCTCTAACTAACTTAACTAGTTAGTTGTTTTTGAATGATCGCATTCCGAGCTTAATCCAATCCTCACGGGTTTTTCGACCTGCACAACAAAAAAAAGAAGAAAACAGGAAAAATACCGGAAAACGAAAGAAAAACACCAAAATACTTACAAACACATAAAACACACATAAAACAATAAAAAGACTCTAAAACCAAATAAAAGACTCAAATTGGGGGAAAAAGAATAAGAAAATAAACATAAAAAAACATAACAAAAATAGGACAAACAACTCCCCCACACTTAAACCTTTGTTCGTCCCGAACAAAAAGAAAAGAAGAAAACGAAAAAGAAAACAAGCAAATGAGCGTGGATAATAGCTTCAGACAAGATAAGTTTCAAATTAATCAACTTAGTCGAGGAGACTTCCAATGACCAATATAGCATACCTCAATTACAACTCGAACGATACGCTTTGAAAAGACAAACTCTCAAGCACGGTAATATGATACGTACATGCCTCACTCAGTTCCTGTATGAATATAAATTGGGACGCTCAAATTGGTCGTCATTCAAGTCAATTGGGACGCTTAAATCCGGACCCTGGATTAAAAAGTGACGTGGCATGACGTGTCAGTTTTTTAAGGTTACATGGCGTGATTATGATCTACGTGGCACATCAATTTTGGTCCTATAATTTGACGATTTCATCAATTTTGGTCCTTTTTTATCCGTACCCTGGATTAAAAAGTGACGTGGCATGAAAAAAGGACGAAAATTGATGAATTCGACAAATTATAGGACCTAAATTGAAAGTGGTCAATATAGGGGTGGTTTTTTGGACAGTGGCCAAATTATAGGACCAATTTTGAATTTTTGCCTTTTTCTGAGTATGAATTGTGGTGGATTTGGAGATGGGTTGATAACTATTGATGAAGTTGGGGAGATATGATGATGATCATGACTAGCATATCTCGGTGAACTTGATTGGTCGTTTTGTTGGACATTTATTTACCTTATGTGAGGTT
>CACSLK010021986.1:19459-32446 GCA_902706635.1 Striga hermonthica | reverse complement strand
TGGGAATGCCTTCGTGTAAATTTTTTATCCAATGTAGAATGTTGAGGTACGAAACTACATCCGTCTGGTAAGCGTCTATTTTTCATTTTCAGATTGAAGCAAATATCTTTTGTTGTTTGTTTCCCTCTTTTTTTGTTTTACGTTTTACAAGTAAAGAAAGATAATGTGTTTGGTAATTACCTAGATGTTGAGACATGCAGTGAAAGAAAGGTGGTGAACGTATAGATCATTACACTTTTTATTTTTATTTTTATTTTTTTAGGTTTGTAACAAACGTATTAAAAGAAATATGGGCCGGTTGTGCTAGTATTTATATTATATAATTTATATCATATGCAACACTTCTGATACATGTTGCACGCCATGACGACTACAAAATTTAATTTACAATCCCGAGTGTTGTTTGGTTGATAATTCCACAATTATTTCAACAAACTCACATTATATACATATCTATATCTATATAAAAATGTTCGATTATTTTTAAAATAGCAACTGTTTCCCGCCAAAAAAATCATTTTTACTATTTTGAGATATGATTTTATTTAAATAAGTAATAAAACCAGATTTTTTTAATTTTTGGAAAATTTGCATATGCTTTAGGAAATATTATTCATATTGTCCAGATTTTTTGTTCACATTAATAACTTTGAGATATTGTTTAATTGATGTATTGACATAAATAACTTTGAGATATTCTTTAATTGATTTCTTACAACCAAAATTTATAGTAGTTTTTTTTTTCTTAATTTCCTACAACTACACTACATCTAAAATAATCCTTGCAAAAAATGTTTGATTAAAATTTATTTTCGCCACTTAGTTTTGGTTGTTCCTTTGGGGGCTCAACAGGATATTACTAAAAGTATTGTTTAGTGACCATATCCACACTTGATCATTGTATGATATATATGTTTTAAGTGAGTTGATATTATTTAAGGAAATTGATCGATATATATTTTTTTTAAAACAAAATCTCCTCTTGACCATATCCACACTTGATCAAACATAATTTATAAAATTTATTATATTATTGTAAAGTTCATGATATGTGTGAATTAATGGGTTTTTTTATTTTTTATTTATATATTAAGAAATCTAGTCACGTCATTTTTTAAAAAGAAATTAATGAATTGAGTTTTTTATTTTATATATCAAGAAATCTGGTCACGTCATTGTTTTATTGAATAATCCACATAATACGAGGATGGATAAAGGTATATTAATATTAATTACTAAGGAGAAGTTTTTTTTTTAAAATACTATATTGAAATAGAGTTTTTGAATTAAGGGATATTTTGAAATTGAAATATCTATATATCTATTAATATAAAAATCTATATAAATATAAAAAAGTTTGACATTTACCTGAATAGTAGCTGAATTCCCGCCCAAATAATTCATTTTTACCTATATTAGTAACTTTTTATATATTTTTTGAAAAATGGCGGTCAATTTGTTTAAATTCAAATTAAGAAATCAATGTAATTAATATACACAATCATTTTGGTTAGATATTATGCTATTACCTAATATGCATGACTTATATTTAGTATATAATATATTAGCAATTTATAACATATTTGGTATACAATATCTAATATATTGCGACAAAGAATGTTCCGTTTGCCGAGAATTGGTAGCTTGGTGTCAGCGGAAATATTATCACCCATCTTCACCGTTTGGAAAGGGATTTTGTACAGAAAGGGTATGAACTGTGGGTTTTAAACGGACGGCTGAAGCTGCGGCTGCGGCTCGGAAACCTTGGAGGCGAGCGAAACTTGATGGCGGCTTGGCGGGTTGGTGACGTGTGGCAGCCGCTAGGCTCGGGTTGTGCGTGTTGTGGTGACGAGTTGACTCGAGGCATGAGTGGCTAACGGGGACCGTCGGGCTTTGGCGGCGGACAGTCGGGGTGCTGCTATCGAAGGTGGCGCTTTGGTGAATGGCGTCGGGGTTATGCGGCTGGTTGTGGCTCTATAAGCGGCAGTGTGCTTGGGATCGAGTGATGGCCGGCGGCCAGGGGGTTCCGACGATGCGACCGGTGGTCCTAAACAAGGGTTGCTTCCAAAACAATTTAGGCAGCGGGTTTTACAGGCTATTTTCTGATAGGCTTGGATTGCTAATGGGATTATGGTCTTACAATTACATCAAAATTGATTGTGTGTTGAACTGATTTGGGTATATGTTGATTGTTCAAAGAATCTGTTGCTTTCGTGCAATTAAAAAGAAGCATGAACTGTAGGTTTTTTTTTTTTTTGGTTCGATTGTTTAAGAATGAAAAATATTTTCCTTACTCAAAATGGAAGAAAATGTTATCAAGACAAAAGAGAATGGTATATTTACTCAAATTGTAAGATTTTGGATTGATTCACTTGAAAAAAATATAACTCCTATCCTAATTTTAAAATAGAAAATTCATTTTAAAACATTTATAGTATTTATTATTATAAATTTTGAAAAAACAAATATTTTTAAAGTATTTATAATATATATTAATATATTAAAAAGTTTGTATTTACCTGAAAATAATTAAAATCTCGCCTAAAAAATTTAAAAGTTAATAATCCTGATAATTTTGTTTACTTTTTTTTTCATTTGAAAAGGCAGGTTTTTTTTTTCTTTTGAAAAACCCTGCCTTTGCATTGTTAAATTCGAATTTCAACATACTTTAAAATTTAATTATGGTAAATTTCAATTATGGTAATTGCGGCTGAATAATTAAGGAAATAATAAACGCATAAAAAAATCAGTTTTTAGATCCCTTAAGTACTCAAATAGTAAAATTTATGTTATCTTTTAAAAATCAGTTATGGTAATTGCGGTTGAATAATTGAAGAACTAATAAGCACATCAAAAATTATTTTTTAAGATCCCTAAACTACTCAAATTGTGCTCTGAATTAAACAAATAGTTAACCCATAATATTATTCTAGTTAATTGCTATTGAAATTAAAATTCATTAAGTTATGTTTGATGATTAGATTGTGATTATATAATATCACCAAAACAGTAAATTGATTTCATTTGTTTATGTTTAAAAATTAAATGCAAGGCTACATAAATAATTGATTTACTTTAAATAAGGTTTGTATTTACCTGAAAAAAAACTAAAATCCCGCCTAAATTTTTAAAAGTTATTAATCTTGATAACTTTTTTTCGCATTTAAAAAAAAACATATAACAAATTCATTTTTTAGATCCCTTCACTACTCCAAGCACACAATTTATGGTGTCTTTTAAAAATCAACTATGGTAGTTGCGGCTGAATAATTAAAGAACTAATTAATAAGCACATAAAAAACTATTTTTTATGAACCCTTAACTATTCAAATTGTGGCTCTTAATTAAGCAAATAGTTAACCCATAATATTATTACAATCTTTATATATATAAAAAGGTTTGTATTTTTCTAAAATATTAATTGAAATCCCGCAAAAAATTCAATTATACCTTTAGTAGTAAGTTTTTTTTAAATATTTATTAGTTGCATAAATTTAGTATATTGACAAAATTTGCTCCTATTACCATTATTAATTGCATGATTTAAGATTGGTATATAATATATTAGAAAAAATTTTTAAATTAATAATCAAATAAACAATTATTCATAACTTACGGGTCAATATTTATTTATAGTTTAATAAGTTACTCAACTACTTAAATTTTTTAATTTAGATAGTTTATACAAAAATAAATTCATTTTAATTAATGGAACAATATAATTTTATATTTATACTTATTATTCGCATACATTTTTAAATATATGATCAAATTTTATCAAAATAATTATTTTATGGAATCAAATTATAGTCAAACTGAATTTCTAATTAAAAAATTTGAAATCAGACTTATTTTGAAATGAATATAATATAATTTACCATCAGGTATGTGAACCGCACGAGTTATGTACTAATTTTAAATAGACATTTCTATATAATTTTGCACAAATTAAATTTATATATAACATTTTTAGTAAATTAATATAGGTAAATTGTATTACATATTGATTTCATATTTTTAATTTGTAAATATTATTTAATGAAAATTTTTAATTTGTAAATATTAATGAATATCTTCTACCCGTGCATCGCACGAGATTCATACTAGTATATTAAGCATTTACTAAAAAGTAGTATTTAAAAAAACTTAATCTAAAAAATAAAGTTCTTAATAAAGAAAAATTGTTATTCTTTTTATTAATTGTATACTTTTCTCGGTTTTAACACTTTGATCCATCACTTCCTCTCCCATAGAGGCTTTTACCCGCTCGTAGACTGATATATTACTTTAAAATGAATATAATGTAATTTATTATTTGTTACGTGCACCGCATTGGTTGTGTATTAATTCTAAATGGAAATAATTTATATAATTTTACATAATTTAAATTTCATATAACATTTTCAATAAATTATGTATTACATATTAATTTTATATTATTAATTTTACATATTATTTAACGAACAATTTTAATTTATAAATATTAATAAATATCTCTTGCACGTGAATCGCACGGGATTCGTACTATTTGTAAATTAAATAAATACATGATAAGAAATGTGAAGTCCAAATAGACTCATTATATATATGTCAGAATCAGAAGACCGCTTGTTTACATTTTCTAGAGTAAATATCTCACTCAAAACTCAAATTTAACTCAACTTTAACTCAACCATTATCTCCAATATCACCAATATAATCAAATAATATCAACCAATCATTATTATACATCACATCAACTTTAATTCACTATTCATCCACTCACATAATTTTAACTAATCATCACTTTCAATCATTTTCTCCTACTTTTACATCAAATCAATTTTAATTATTGTAATTTAAATATTATTTTAATATATCAACTAACAACTAATCATACTACTTTTTCTTCAAACTTAACTATAGTTAAAAATAAACTAATTTTTTTACTAGTTGAATTCATATCCAATCACCTCTTACTCACTATGAACACTTTCATGGATGATCAATTATAATAGTTTGTGTAGTTTACTCTAAGTCAAGTCAACCCGATCGAGGGTACATTGGCTAATAATTCCACAATTATTCCACAAAGGACTAAACACGCATTCAAGTATTTCACGATCACATCTCCTTCATGGGAAATTTAACATTTAAATTTTGGTAAAGACTATGAGTATCACTAATTAACAAACTCTTTCATAGATGTTGAAATGAGTGAACCAAAAACTCGTTCCTTAGTTTCTGTAACAATGGGTACTGGGTGTCAAAAATATAAATACACCTGTTAATCATAAGTTTAGTAAATAATTTCTGACTAAAAACACATAATTAAAGTTACACTAAAGTAAAGCTTATTTAGACTAAAGTGCTTATTCAACATTACAAGAGGAACACAACCAAAAAAAAAAAAAAAGGTTTACTTGGAGTCAAGTCAATGCAAGTGCAAGTACTTTTTGGTAATCGGATTTCACTATCATTCATGAAAACTAACCATATATGCGAAATCATCATAAATGGCTATATAATAGAGCCTTATGGTTAAATATACTACTACCAACATCTAGCGAGCTTTCCTATACTTATTCTCAAGCCTGTATCCAATCAATATATATGTGCGTGTATAAAATGGAGAAGATGGTGTTCTCTTCAATGCTCCTCCCCGTCATCTTCTTCTTCTTAATAATGTTTGAGCCCGCCATATTGTGTCTGTCATCAAATAATAATTTTACTTTTAATGATTGCATTCCAAGGGAGAGGATATCTCTCCTGAGGTTGAAAGCAAGCATGTTGGATGGGTCTAACGGGCTTTCTTCGTGGAATAACACCCGATACAAATGTTGTAACTGGCAAGGCATAAAATGTGATAAAGCGACTGGGCATGTTATCGGGCTTCATCTCAAAAATCGAGTTCTAGATAATTATGGGGACCCGAGCTCTGATAGCATGTTACAAAGTGAAACACTTGATTCTTCCTTGCTTGAAATGAAGCATCTCAAGTACCTTGACTTGAGTGGGAATAATTTCAAGGACAGCTCGATTCCATCATTCCTAGGATCATTAAACAAACTGCAATATCTCAATCTCTCAAATGCAGGCTTTGGATGTGTTATCCCTCACCAGCTCGACAACCTCTCAACCTTGTGTGCACTTGATCTTGGTGGACTGTTATCTTCTCTAAGAGTCCACAATCTCATATGGGCTGCTAATCTTTCATTGCTGGAGTCCATTGATATGTGTCATGTCAACCTTAGCACCACAAATGATCACTTTGCGACGGTACTTAGTACATTTCATTCTTTAGAATTATTAAGCTTGTCACATAGAGGGCTTTATAACACATACCTACCTCATACTAGTTGCTTAAATTCCACGCTATCTACTAATATACAACACCAAGATTTGAGTAACAATCTCTTTAAAGGAGGCATTCCATGCTTTCTCTGTAACATGACTTCATTGCATTTTCTTGATCTTTTTTCCAACCAATACACCTCATTGGACCCTCATTTTCTTCTGTCGAGAAATCTTCAATATCTCAACCTTGAAGGTAACTCACTTAATTACAGCACAGATTGGATCTCTAATCTGCTGTGGGATAAATGCCACTTGAAATCATTGAACCTAGGGAATAATCATTTTCATGGAGATATCTCGGTATTATTAATTAAAAATTTATCGAGATGCTGGAGCCACAACTTGGAGAATTTGGAGTTGTGGAGTAATGATTTTAACGGGCAGTTTCCTAAAGAACTTGGTGAACTGAAGCAGCTAAAGGAGTTAGATTTGTCTGATAACAAGTTGACTGGTCCAATCCCAATAAATTTATCAAGATGCTGGAGCCACAACATGGAGAACCTAGAGTTGTGGAGTAATAATTTTTACGGGCAGTTGCCTGAAGAACTTGGCAAACTGAAGCAGTTAAAATGGTTAGATTTGTCTGATAACAATTTGTCTGGTCCAATTCCAACTATTGTGGGACAACTTTCAGATTTGGAGTGGATTGACATATATGGTAATACCTTTGAAGGTACGCTCATAGAGGCCCACTTTAAGAAGCTATTCAAACTTAAAGGATTTAGGACTGGGTCTAACATGTTAACATTCAGAGTGGGAGATGATTGGACCCCTCATTTTCAACTAAAATCCCTTTATATGTCATCCATTGATATCGGAGGCCAATTTCCACAGTGGCTTTAAACACAAAAATCACTACACTATTTGTATCTATCTAATTGTAGCATTAGAGGCATGTTGCCGAAATGGCTCCATTCCATAAAAAATATGACTGATTTAGACATATCCAACAACCATATTGATGGATCTATTTCAAATCTTCCTTTCAGAATCCAAGTTTGAGATCTATCAAATAACGTGATAATTGGTTTGATATCCCCTTCCTTATGCCAACTGAGAGGTTTGTTTTACCGGCGTCTCTCCAAGAATCTATTGTCAGGTCACCTTCCACAATGTTGGGCTAACTTATCTTACTTAAGGGTTGCAACATTATCATCTAATAAGCTTTCTGGGCCCATTCCAAACTCCATTAGTGGAGCTTACTCGTTGGGATGGTTGCAACTGAGTAACAGTTTTATAAGGAAACTCCCTCCAAATTTGAAAAATTGCACCCAGTTAATGGGTTTGGATATTGGAGACAACAAGTTATCAGGGAAAGTTCCAGAATGGATTGGAAACAATCTGCTCAATCTGGCAATTCTTAGGCTAAGGAACAACAAATTCTACGGAGACATTCCATCCTCTTTCTGTCAGATGTCCTCCTCGGCCAAATCACCGATAAATCATGAAAATCCTTCGAGTAAGTAAACTTAACTAAACATGAATTAACATAACATGAATGAATACACGCAGCTTGCTCGAGAGATCTTTGGATCAAAATGAATATGCTCGGCATGGACTATACGCACGTCCGAACACAACTTATAACCGTATTGGGAACATGACTTAAGCAAACTGATCTAACATGTTTTTAACATGATCAAACAAAGCTAAACCGAGGTTACCTCTCCACTTCCTCGCCTGATCGCACAAGGTGCTCGCGACCACTCGTAGCTCGGTGCTTCCGTGCGTACGCGGCTCTCGGGCGTGCGTGCAACTAAGCTCCGTGTGCGGTATTCTCATTAAGGTAAGCTCTCTCTTAAACTCACACTAACTCTATGCCTAAAACTTAAATATAGGAGCATATAAGGTGCTGAAATCTCCCCATTTCCATGTTATATATATGATAGCCGAACACAAAAAGGGGAGGTGAAGGCTTGGTGGTTTTCTCATTTTGTGCCACTTGCCATCACTAGGAGTATTTTGGATGCTACCTCACCCCCTAACTATCTTAGTCATCACATAAAGCCTAAAATAAGGACACCTCATACTTAAAAAAATGAAACAATTCTCCCTAATTGCTCACAAAATGCACACGGCTTTTTACAAAAAAAAAAAAAATGAATGAAATTATTCATGATTTATAAGAAAAATGCCCACGGCTTTTGCTTAGTTGAACATGATTAATTACTAATTAAGCATTATCTATATGCTTAATTAATTACTAAACATGATACTTAATTACCAAAATTATTCCGAACACAAACGTGACTTCGAAAATAATTTCGGGTAATCTCGTCTGAAATATTTAATTCTGGAAATAATAATCGATAATATTATTATATCGGAACCAAACACATGATTTATATTACTAACATGACGGGATATTACACCCTGTCTCAAATAAACCCTCAACAACATCTGGGGGTCTCTAATTCTTCAAATATGGCACTTGAGGATACTCAGCCTGATAATCAAGACCTCAGTGAAAATAAGGAAATGGAAGTGGAAGATATCTTGATAAATGCCGCAAAGGAAAAATCTATCCAAATCTCGGTTGCTGGTAAATCTAATTATCAGCCAAAATTATGAAAGAGATCAGAATCCAGAATGGGAAGGTTGCAAAGACAGGCTATTTTATCTTCTAATCTGGATGACTCATCCTCTGTAAAAAGGCCAAGAGAACCTGAAGAAAATCTAAAGGAAGGCAATCTTTCTCATGAATCTGTTCAGGAGGACAACAAAAAGCAAAAGACTGAAGATGGTAAGGTGGGGGTGGCCAGCCTTGAATGGCACCCAAGTGAACGATGTTAGCTGCGGTGTGGAACTGTAAAGGGCTGGGTGGGCCCTCTACAGTTTCCCAAATCAGAGAGACCATTAAGGCTCATCACCCTTCTTTTTTCTTTATTTCAGAAACTAAAAAAAATTCTGCTTTTGTTAAAATTGTTTGTAAGAGGCTAGGTTATGAAGATAGAATGGCTATTGTTAATCCCCAAGGTCTAAGTGGTGGCTTACTCCTTTTCTGGAATTCTAATGTCATTATTCATCAGCTTATCTGTCAGGACTTCTTTATTGCTTCAGAATTCCAGCTACCTCAATCTGATAAATAATGGGGTATCTTTGTATATATGAGTGCCTGCAGGAACAATAGAATTATTCAATGGGAAATCTTGGAATCTCTTAAACCTACTTGGGGGCTAAATGGTTCGCAGCAGGCGATTGGAATGACATTTGTTCAAACTCAGAGAAGATTGGTGGAATTATTAGAGGCATCTCCAGTTTTCAGGGTTTCAATTCTTTTATCAATAACATGGAGATGGAGGAAATTCGAATGATTGGTTGTCAGTATACTTGGTGCAACAACAGGAACTCAGAAGAAGTGGTTGAAGAAAAACTGGACAGAGTTTTTGGCTCTATGGATTGGATGCTTTCTTCTCCAAATGCCAAAGTTCTGAATATTGTCAAAAGCTCTTCTGATCACTCCTTATTATTAATCAACTCAGGAGATCATAGCTGTAAAACCCCTAAGAGATTCTCATTTGAGAAGAGATGGATTGGCATGACAGGGTTCTCTGAAACAGTTCACAAAGCTTGGCAGACCTCAGTGGAAGGAACTCCTTTCTTCAAACTCAAAGAAAAGGTCAAGTTCACTAGAGTGGCATTACTACAATGGATTTCCTCCTTTCACTCCAAGAATCAGCTTATTATCAAATCCCTTACTCAAAAGCTGGAAGATCTCAAAGCAAATAAGACAAACTCAAATTGGGAGAATTGGGTGAACACCAGGAGAGATCTCAATAAAGCTCATTTCTTTGAGGAAAGCTTCTGGCATCAAAAAACCAAGATCAAATGGCTGAAGGAAGGTGATGGGAACACTAAATTTTTCCATGCCTATGCTCAGCAAAGGAAGAGAATGAATGCTATATCCAGATTGGTTTCTGCCAGAGGTCAGGAATTTTGTACTCAGAAAGAGATGGAATATCATATCACTGAGTTCTACTCCAATCTCTTTTCATCTGAAGGAACACTGGGGGGTGATGCAATCATTCACCTCATCCCTAAAACCATCACAGAGGATATGAATCAAACTCTTCTGCTTCCTGTCGAGGATGCTGAGATCAAAGCCACTCTCTTCAGTTTGGAGCCTGAGAAGTCCCCGGGGGAAGATGGTATGCATGCTCTTTTTTATCAACATTTCTGGGATTTAATTCAAACTGATTTCACTTCTGCAATCAAGAGTTTCTTTCACTCCAAATAGTTGCTGCAGTACTGGAATCACATTGTTTTATCATTGATTCCTAAATGCTCTCTTCCTGAATCTCTGAGCCAATTTAGACCCATTGGGCTATGTACTGTAATTTACAAGGTGCTCTAAAAAATTCTTGCCCAGAGGCTGAAAAGCTGTCTTTACTCTTGTATTAGCATTTATCAATCAGCATTCCTTAAAGAAAGACAATTGCTGGACAACGTGATCATTGCACAGGAAGCCTTCCATTATCTCAACAGACTTTTCTCAGGCAAACACTGTTTCATGGCAATTAAACTGGATCTTATTAAGGCCTTTGACAGGGTGGAGTGGCTTAGCCTGCAACAGATTATGATTCAAATGGGATTTCACAAGGATTTTGTGTCTCTTATTATGGTTTGTGTTTCTTCTTCTACTCTCTCAGTGAAGGTTAATGGTAGAGTTTCTGGATTTATTAAGCCAACCAGAGGGATTAGACAGGGGGATCCTCTTTCCCCCTATCTATTCATTATCATGGTTGAACTTCTTTCTGCTCTTATTCTTGATGCTGTGAATTCTGGCCTGTTGCATGGCTTAAAACTCTCAAAAATGGTCCTTTGCTCTCACTTGCTTTTTGCAGATGACTCTCTTCTTTTCTGCAAGGCTGATGCTCACCAAGCTGGAGTGTTGATGAATATTCTGCATAAATACAAACTCTACACTGACCAGGCTGTTAATCTTCTCAAAATCAGCTGTTTTCTTCAGCAGAAACTCTCCTGCTCACATTAAGTCCAGAGTTTGTTCAGTGCTGAATGGTATCTCTTGCCACAGATCCACCAAATACTTGGGCTTACCCCTGGGTATGTGGAGATCTAAGAAAGAAGCCTTCTCCTACCTGGTGGAAGCTGTCAAAATGAAACTTCAAGGCTGGAAATCTAAATTACTTTCTTCTGCTGGTAAGGAAGTTCTTCTTAAGTCAGTGATTCAAGCACTACCTATTTTTCCTATGTCCTGCTTCAGACTACCCCGGTTAATTTGCAATGAGATCTCTAGTCTTTGTGCAAGATTTTGGTGGAACACCAATGACGACAACTCCAACTGCATTTTCTGGAAAAGCTGGAACAAAATGACCCTCCCTAAGCAGAATGGAGGCATTGCTTTTATTGATATTCAGTTATTCATTGTTGCCTTGATTTGTAAACAACTTTGGAGAATTTCTTCTAACCCTGAGCTTCTTGTCAGCCGAATTCTAAAAGACCGATAATATCCTAATCATCCATCCTTCAAGCTGTCAAAACTCACAAAAGCTCTTGGTTGTGGAGCTGCTGGCTTGGAGTATTGCCTATCTTCTCTAAATGGCTTAAAACTGAAATCAGAGGAGGTGCTGAAACTCGGATTGAAGAGGATAATTGGATTCCTAACTACACAAGATCCAAACCAGTTATGTTGGAACTTGCCAGAGGCCACCTCATATTTGTTAAAGATCTTATTATGCCAGATGGAAAAGAGTGGAACCAATGGCTGGTTAAACAAGTCTTCTCAGCAGCTGATAGCAAGGCTATTCTAAGTATCTCTTCCCTGAAGCCAGACACAAAAGACAGATTATATTGGGGTTTTGATAAGAAAGGTAGATTCTCAGTCTCCAGCATATATTCTCACTTAGTGCAGCAGAAAGTACTTTCTCTTGATATGCCTGAATGCAGCACCTCTTTGATTCCTATGGCCAAAACTCTATCTAGAAGCTGGTCTCTCAAAATTCCAGGCAAGATCAAAATTTTTATCTGGAAATGCCTCAGTGGAGCTCTGCCTACTCTGATTAATCTCAATAAGAAAGGGCTTGATATTGACTCTATCTGTAAATGTTGTGGTGAAGGGCAGGAATCAGTCGAGCACTTGTTTTTAGAATGTAGCAGAGCAAAAAGACTTTGGGAGATCGCTCCTATTTCCTGGAATGGCTTTATGCTCCAATCAGGCTCCTTCAAACACTAGTGGCAACATATCTGCTCTTTATCTAAGTCTGACACATCCAACTTCAGAATCCAACTCACTACTTATCTTCTTTGGTGGATGTGGAAGACTCGTAATCTTTGGATCTTCAAAAGACCCTTATCCCTGTCCAGATTGTTGTGAAGTCTGCTCACTCGGATTGGCTCAACTTCTGCAAGGCTCATGATTCTTGATCTTATGTTTTTCTTTTAGTTTGGCTGTTTTATTTTGATCTTTGGGATGTAGCTAGGCCTGTTGGCAGTGGTGTAGTCCTATTGATTGCTTTTAGCTTGCTGTAATTGTGAGTTTCTAGGCCGTTTCTTAATGTGCCTCTAAGTTTTCAGTTTGTTGTTGTTGCTTTAGGTCTTTAGTATTGAACATTATTTTCTGGTTTTATAGCATTCTATCGTTTCAGCAAAAAAAAAAAAAGAGCACAATTTGAGTAGTTAAGGGATCTTAAA
>CACSLK010021934.1:1937785-1949016 GCA_902706635.1 Striga hermonthica | reverse complement strand
AAATAGCTTTTATTAAGAATGGCTTGAACAAGGAATCCCTGGATCAAACCCTCCAACGAATTCTCGATACACATCCCAGTGGATATGTGCATCAAGAGCTAATGTCTTTATGGGTCTGTTTAAAGAATGAACAGAACCGCTATAGTCTCGAAAACATTATTGCTAAGGATCCTGTTTGCAACAGCTATCTCTGATAACTCCCTTATAAAAAGGTATTTATTTCTTTTGATAAATGTAACTCATTGAATGCTTAACTGCTCCCCTGTCTGTTGCTTCTGCCGAAATCAAACATTATAATACTCATTCTCTTTCTTTAAATAACCCATCCTTTCTCCATTTGAGTATCTCTCTACTCCAAATGGAGACTCCTGTTTCTTCTCAAGTCACAAAAGTTCTTCCATCTATGAAAACCATTTGTGTTCTTGGTGGTTCTAAACTTTTAGCTTCTTCTCAAAATATTGATATTGTATCCCAACTAGTAAGAGAACTGGGAAAACAAAAGATCAATTTACTGTATGGAGGAACTAGCCTCACTTTCTTTGGTAGCCTTCTCTTGGCTGGAAAAGGCTTTGATATTGAAGTGAAAAGTGTTCTACCATTCCATAAAACTCCTTCAAAAGTTCTCAAAGATTCTACCAGTCTAATGCTTTCTAACTCTATTTATGATTGCACTATGTTCATGGTGAACCATAGTGATGCTTTCATCATACTTCCTGGTGGTTATGAAACTTTAATGACCATGTTTACTATTGCTTCTTGGGCTGACATGAAACTGCATAACAAACCCATTGGTCTATTAAATTCTCATCATATCTTCAATGGCTTTCTTGGTTTTCTTGATGATAGTGTAATTCTGACTTTTATTTCTGATTCTACTAGAGATATCTTCAAATGTGCAGATACTGCTACAGGACTTATCAAGAAACTTCAAGAAAACATCACTTCTCAAGATTATGTGGAAACTCATAGGGTTAAACGAAAGCGAACTTTCGATCCAACAGATTTATCTTTATAAACTCTGATGTCTGATATGGGTGGCAGAGTTAAGGGGTATTAGACCCTTGAGACACACCCTTCTTATATATATATCTTGTATTGGTTGAGGATTCACTTTTGCTATATCTGCATTTCATGAATCTGTAATAGCTTCTTTTGTAGTTGTGTAATCTTCAACAGTGTGTGCTTGAATAAAACTTGAATCCTTTCAGATCTTTCAGATATTGACGAATATAAATGAAAACTTTAATCATCTCTGCCTTATTAAACAGACTATCTTCAACTTTCACATATCCAAATAACTTTTACTTTTAAAAATTCTTTCGAGAGACTTAACCGATACTCTCAAAATTGGATTGTGAAACTTGAATAACTGATGTCTGTCAAATTTCTAGGTAAACTCGGATTAATGACTCTTTTTCAAGCCTCCATAATTTACCCAGCTAATTAGCTATTAAAACAATTATTCAAAATGTTATGAACATTGATCTTTATCTGATAATTACCCGGCATTGTGAACTCTAATTTCAAGTCGCCATGATAATAATGAAAATACTTGACTTATATATATACTGATACTTGCAACTCATGCTCATTAACTCTATAAAATGTACTATGTAGGACTGGTCCTTGTTGTACTAATAACTTGTTCATAAACAGTGCTTAATAAAATTTCTCGGTATACTTTTATTTCTGACTCTAAAGATTGACTGCTTTCTTAAACTTTACTCGTACGGTTCAGTTTCAAGCCTCCATGGTATATCTGGACTTATGGTTCTTATTTGAAACCTCCATGATAAACCCGGACTTATGGCTCTTATACACTGAAAAACCGTTACTTCGAATCTTTAATTTATGTACATCGTACATACTCAAAATAATTCAATTTCTAGAGTCAGAATTCAACTTTAATCTGATGTATTTATCTTTAAAATGTTCAGATAACTTTCTTGATCTCCTGAACTTTAGAAAAATTTATAGTCACAAAAATAGCAACTATATCTGAATGCATATCTCATGTAAAACTTTACAGTGTGCCATCTGTATACTTGAATCTGATCAGCATTTAAATACGGAATTCTTGAAAAGCACAATTTCTTAACGAGTTATCAACTTGATAAGCTATAATTCAACTTGAATTCTAATATAATTCTTATTTCGGATATGAGGACATATGATATTACTAATCTGAGCATTTTTTTCTGATTTATAAGGTTCGGATAATTGAATCTTATTGAGCACAGACTTAGTAATTTGCGTATATTTAAGAAAATAAACTTTTGCAAAAACTTTAACAGCACTTACCTGGTAGTCGGCGAGGTGTGAGCGTGGTGTGGTCGGTTTTTCCTGAAAATTTTCTTTCTGAAACTCAAACTTTTAGTATACAGAGCGTTTGAACTTTAGCTCTGATATCAACTGTAACACCCCGCTTATCAGAGTAAATTTTTCGCAACTTATTTCGAAAATACTTATTAATTTTTCGAAACCTTCTTAACTCGGGATGCTACTAACTTATCTATTTTAAAAATCTGTATACTTAAACTTCATCTAACAACTAAGTTAGACATAAATAAAACAGATTTTAAACATTGAACAAATATAAAAACTTAACAGTTCATACAATCAACTTGATAAATTAACCTTTAAAATCACACTTAAAATCACACTTGTTCAAATCTTAAAGAAACGTAGCGGAAATCTTACAAGCGTGGTTTACAAACCGAAACCTTATTGAAAATTCTCAATGGAAACTTATTCACATCCACGACCACCACAGCTCCTCACACCTGCGCACCGTCTTTAATTCCTGAAAAAAATGATAGTAGTGGGGCGTGAGTACTAATCAACTGTACTATGTAAAAACTCATACTAAAGTAAACATCAATAATAATATCAATATCATGATCTTTGGTATGTATCTAAGCTTAATCTTTCGGTATCTAACTGATAATTTAACTTGAACTTTGCAACTACCGGTAACTTGGGCTGGTTCTCATGTGATCACATTCTGGGGGTCGCCTCCCACATAACCCAGTCTTGACTGAGCGAGCTTAATACTTTACTTAACTTTATACATACCTCGAACATGATAATAGCTATTATACTCAATGTAATACCCAGTCTGGGTCCCCACCTTTTCTTGTTGAAAACTTTTGAAAACTGTAAGTGCTGTACTGATAGTTGTATCTGCAACTACATAAAAAAATATAAACAAATATACTAAGTACTATGCTCATTATACTTACTAAAATACTCGGATACTTACATCTATCAGATAACTTATCCGAATATAAAAGAATACTCTAGAGATCATACTAAGTCCGGATTTAAATTGGTATACTTAAACTAAACCGAAACTTAATCATTTTCATACTCTTCAAA
Source organism: Striga hermonthica (assembly GCA_902706635.1). Lineage (NCBI taxonomy): Eukaryota > Viridiplantae > Streptophyta > Magnoliopsida > Lamiales > Orobanchaceae > Striga > Striga hermonthica. The sequence goes on along the minus strand of CACSLK010021934.1, from coordinate 1,945,638 downwards.
CTTTCACATTAATTAATATAATGAGAAACTAAAATCATATGCTATAACTCAATTCACCTCATTTTAATCTTAACTTTAACATATATATTCTCAACATATATATAAAGTTACCTTAAAAAATTTCACTTTAAAATAATATTCATATCTTGAGATATATTATTTCAAAGTTGAACTATATCAAAACATTCAATTTACTTGCATACTTGTTTTTAAAAATCTATATCTCATGCTACAATTATCTAAAAATTCTAAAACTTTATATCTTAACTCTCAACTAAATGAAGAAATATTCTGTAAATTTTCTCATAAAAATAATAACCATAAAGTGAGATATGAATTTTCAAATAATGTTTGTCTTACTGAACTTCGAGATTTACTCACTTATTTTCATTATTTTCTATAGCATCTTAAACAAGTCCAATATATATAAAATTTAAACTGAAAGTTTTTAACTAATATATGAATTGACCATAAAATTTCCAACTCAAAATAATATCAATAGATAGGGTAATTCAATACCACAAATCATCATTACTACACAGATTTTTCACTGAACAACACCTTAATAAAAAATTTTTATAAAATTCATTTTAACTTAGACTAATCTAAAAATTTCCAGTATTATTCTCACATAATGATTATCTTATATAAAAATTTTCATAATTTTTGGAACTCAATAGCTTGGTAAAAAACAAACAAACATAAACTGCAACATCATGAACTTTAAATAATCTTGTTTTATATACTTATATATATAAAAATTATAATTTCTTAACATAATAACATATTAATAACGCATATAAACACTTATAATTCTTAACTATACTTGATGATATTAAAGTTGTATAACATACCTCTTCCAATCTTGAGAAAACAAAGCAATGAAACTTGATTCACATTCTCTCAAAATTGCTCGATTCCTCTCGTAACTACTCTTTTCTTACTATTTCTTGCTCTTTGAATATTTATAAAATTTTTAGTGCTTCTAAAATCTGATTCTAAGGCCCTCTATTTATAGGCATAAGAGCTCTTCATTGTTGATAAAACTCCTCACCAAATTTGCTTAGAAATTAATATAAAAACTTAACTAGAATTAATATAAAAATATGATTTTGATGGCTCATAAGTACTCTCTAAAATAGGACAAATATGCTGATTAATGATGATAATAATGCTCCCATAGCTGATATAAAAATTGGCCCCATTTTTATTTAAAAACACTTAGAAAGTTTTTTAGTAAAAATGATGACAAAACATCATTTAATGCTTTATTTATTTATTCATTTCTTAATATTCAGCTCTTAATTTTAAAATAAAAATAATACTTCATAATTATCTTGTAATGTGGTAAAAAAAACAAAAAAAATAAAATTTACGGAACCAAATTTGGACTTAAAACTAACAATTACCGTAAAACCGAAAATTCTAAAAATTCGGATTTCTCTCTTTTGCTTTTGAATTTTTTTTTTCATAATTACTTTGAGATTGTGATATTTTCTCTTGTAAAAACCATACTAACTTAATCTTGAAAATAATTTACTTATCATATATAAACTATTAATAACTTTTACCGATTTACTGAATAACTTCTACTGATTTACTGACTTACTAAAAATATGGGGTATTATATGATCTAACTCATGAATCATAGACTGATAGGGGTCAAGAACCGCGAGAAGGTGGAGGGGGAGGGCACAAAGGGTGCTCTTGATCAGAGCAAGTTGGCCTCCGAAGGATAGGTGTCTGTGCGACCAGCCAGAAATCCGATCAATCATCCTCTGACGGACGTCGATGAAAAGCTCATGGGAGAGATGGCCCTTGTACAGGGGGGCCCCAAGGTTAGGGATGGGTAAGTCCCCACGAGCAAATCCAGTGCGCTCGTGAATCCGGTGGGCCCAATGGTCTGCAATGTGGTGGTCCATAATAAAGGTGCTCTTAATAACACTGACTAGCTGGCCAGATGTCCCACTGTAGTGGTCCAAAAGACTCATGAGATCTACTAGCCAATTATCATTCGCACGAGTGAAAATGATAATGTCATCCGCATAGGAGATGTGGGAAATGGGAGGCCCACAGCCACGCGTGCTGTAGGTCATCCTCAAAAAGTCGCGAATGAAGCCGTCAAGGCAGCGAGAGAGATAGTCAGCCACCAGAATAAAAAGAGAGGGGGATAGGGGGTCCCCCTGACGAAGGCCGCGGGTAGAAGGGAAAAAGGTCGTGGGACTACCATTAATCAAAACAGAGAACATGCAGTACTCCACACACGCCTCCATAAAACTAATCCAACGGTTAAGGAATCCTATCCAAAACAGTAACTCTCTGAGAAACGACCACTCGACCCTATCATATGCTTTGGCCATGTCTAGCTTCAGCACGAGGCTCGGGGTTCGTGTTCGATTCGCATGGGAGATATCGTGTATCATCTCCTGAGACAAAAGGATATTATCACTAATGACTCGATCTTTGATGAATCCACTCTAGTTCGGAGAGACAAGGTGGGGGAGGAGAGGGGCGAGGGGCCCGTTGAGGATCCTAGAGATGATCTTGTTAGTCACGTTGCATAAGCTGATAGGTCTATAGTCGGACCAAGAACTAGGTCCCGATCTCTTCGGGATCAAAATGATGGAGGTTGCTATGAAGGACTCTGGCATCTGGTGGCCAGAGAAGAAATCCCTCACAGCTTCCACTACGTCAGTTCCCACAATCTCCCAGCAAGACTGGAAGAAGAGGGACGAAAAACCATCCTGTCCGGAGACGCTGTTGGGACCGATCCCAATCACAGCCTCCCTGACTTCCTCCTTACTCGAAAGGTCACAGATATCGACGAGGTCGACTGACTGTGGAATGGTCGGAAAAAGGGCCGGGTCGGGGTGCGTAAGAAAGTCCCACTTAGAGGAAAAGAGAGAATGGAAGTAAGCCTTAGTCGACTCCCGTATCTGGGTCTCCTGGGTCACAGATGACCTATTATTCACGATACTATGGATATATGACTTGACTCGCTTCTGCCTCACCAATCCCTGGAAGAACTTGGTATTATGCTCCCCTCAGCCACCCAACACACAGTAGCCTTTTACTTCCAGAAATCCTCCTCCATGAGGAGGCGCAACTGGTACTCAGCATGACAGCGGCGCATCTCGGACCTATACTCTGGCAAAGAATCCAGATCATAGGTTCGTTCTGCCTCTGCATACGCAGTCTAAACTGCAATAAGGCGCTGAGAAATATCACCAAAAGTCATCCAGTTCCACTGTTTCAAAACGCGTCGGAGTCTCTTGAGCTTCTCCTCCAGGTTGCGCATCCCATAGAGGTGCGTAGCCTGCTGCCAAGAAGCTCTAACAATGTCGTAGTAAGAATGGTGGCGAACCCACATGTTCTGGAAACGAAAGGACGCTCGTCGAGGGGATATAGAGAACCTACAACGAATCAGAAGGGTAGCATGGTCGGATCCAATTCGAGGAAGGTGCGTTACAACCGTGGTCGCAAACACCCTCGTCCACGCATCTGAGTAGAGAGCGCGGTCGAGCCTCTCCTTGACTCCAGCCCTCTCCCACGTAAAGGGAGCCCTTTCGTATCCAGCGTTGATGAGCTCACAATCCGATACAGCATGCGAGAAATCTAAAATCTCCGCTGAGCGATCCGATACACCACCAATGCGTTCATCGGGATGCAAGAATATGTTGAAATCACAGCTAACCATCCACGGTAATCCCTGCATACTCCAGCAATCTCACGCATGGTGTCCCAAAGGTCATAACGACCAACCCTCGCACAGCTGACGTAAACCAAGGTGTGGAAGATCGACTCCGGAAGGTGGGCGGCAGTGAGCTTCACGTGCAAGACCTGATCAGTATCTCGAAGGATCTGACAAGTAAAGTCACGCGAGTGGAAAAACCAAATCTTGTTAGAGGTATTGTCCATCCCGGCATGAACGCCAAGGCGGCGCGAGTATACGTCAAAAGAGGGGTCACGAGTCATAGGTTCTAAAAAAGCCGCAAAGTCAAGGTTATGCTCACGGATGAGAGATTTAACATGAGCAAGGGTGGTCTTATTAGCCAGACCACGGGGATTCCATGTAAGTGATGTGACTAACATGTCAATCGTCATTGTATCCGCCAAACTGGAGCTGTCCTTGGTTAGGCTGTGTCTGTATGTATGATAGAGACAGAACTCGGCTAGCAGAGAGCTGCGCAGTCATCGATCAGGTCTATGGTCACTAGTGCTCTAGGATCTCCTGGGAAGGGCCCTCTCGCATAGAGGGAAACTCCTGGGGTAGGAGGATGAGCTGTAGGTGCTCCAAGCCATCAGAGCTCTGCGCCTGGCCCTGTAGGGAAGACAGACCAGACTCGATAGTGGGGAGTGGGGGAGAAGTGGAAGGAAGGGTCAGAAGGGGTCGAGCTGGTGGGCAAGGGAGAGGCTCAGGCTCAGACAATGAGGTAAGGTGGCGGGAGGGCTCTACGATCATGAGCTGAGGAGGAAGGGGAGTCTCGATACACAATGAGATGGAAAGAGACTCTATCTCATCCACTAATAGATCATCATCATCAAAAGGGGAGCTGGTCGATGCTCCCAGATGGTCGGAGGAAATGTGAAACTCCTCCTCCAACTCTGATTCAAGCACATAGATGCAAGAATGGGTAGCTATGGGAGCTGACTGGAGGGACTGGTGGGGGAAAAAGCCTGTAGCTTTGGACTTAGGCCTATCGAGGTTAACCTCCTTGGGCTGTGTGCCTTTGTTTATTGTGTTTTTGTCGTTATTTTCGTGTGTTTTGTGTGCTTTATTTTGTAGTTTTTAGGCTCGTTTTAGTGTCGACCAGTCCATTTTATTGTGTTTTGTGTATTTTTGTTATTGTATAGTGTTTTCGTATTTTTTGCGCATTTTCTCTTTTGTTTTGGTGTTGAATAGGTCCAACTTGTCGAGAATGAGGAAACGAGCCGTCGGAGATGACCAAGCCATCCAACCTGGAAAATCCGACCAAGCCATTCCAAGACGAAGAGAATTCAATGAGGAGAATTTTGGTCCAAGTTTCGTGCAAATCGGAGTTGTGTGCGAGAAGTTAGAGCGAATCGAGCGTCAAGAGGTCACGGGACCATTTGAAGCCCGCGAAAACGGATTCGCGCCCGCGAAAAGCCCCTAACCCGCGAGTTTCAGCCCCAGCTGCGTCCCAGTGCCCGCGAAAATCCTTTCACGCCCGCGAAATGGCCTAGCTCGCGAGTTCTCCATCCTCCAAGCCTTACACTCGCGAGAGAGCTCTATCCCGCGAAAATCCGGCCCTTGCTCGCGAAATACACCTATCTTGCTAGTTTTTCTTCATTAAATGTGTGTGTTTTAGTGTGTGTTTGTGGTGTAGCTATAAAAAGACATTATGCTTTGTATTTTTGGGAAAAACTCTCATTTCCCAACTTTTAAGTTGGGAAAATCCTCTCTATTTTCTTTTTTTCCTTTTTTATGCTTTGGTTTGGAGCTTATGAATCAAGTTTACCGGTGAATTTCCGGCGACGTTGTTTCGAGTAAAGTTTCGAGCTTTTGACCTCGGTTTTCTTCCCAAGTGCGTGTAAGAGTGGGTACTTAGTCTTAAGCCTCATTACTTCGTATATCTTTGTTTGCTTTTGTGAAAATCGATATTGTGCTTGTGTTGCTTGGAGGAAAAGAATGAATCTTTAGATCGTGAATGCTTGACTAAGTGTGATTAGGAGTTGAATACTTGCTCGTCTTGTGCTAGAGTTGGGTTTAGCTTCCTAGGGTTTTAGCTAGCATGGCATTGTTTGGTTATTTGTGCGTGTTTGATCATAGTGACTCCGGCGAACCAAAATCCCTCTTTTCCCCTTGATTTCTCTCATCTTGTTGCGTGCTTAGTTAATTGCTTTCAATTCTCTCATTTCGTAGATTAATCTAGTTAAATTCAAACCCTCAAATTGCGAGTAGAATGTTTAGGACCTTTTCGGTTGTGTGACTTAGACGACTAGGTAATGAACGAAGCTCCGAAGAGCCTTCCTTTGAGAACGACCCGAGTCGGGTAGCTCGGTTACCACATGCCCAAAAATACTACAAACAAATGGCGTCGTTGCCGGGGAAGGTGAGTAGGACGCCAAGTTTACTATCTAGTTGTCGTTTGTTTCCGTGTTTCTCTTGCTTTTTGTTGATTTTGCTCATTTTTGCGTGTTTCTCTTGATCTTGTTTTGCCTTTCGTGCCCGTGTAAATATTATGTGTTTTTAGTTTCGCTTTTTGTTATTCTCTCTCTTGCCTCGTGTGCCTTGGGTTGTTTTTCTTGTTCTTGTGCGAGATATTACGCTTGAGGAGCCCGAATGGATCCCTATTCTCACTATTATGTCGGGAGCTCATTTTGTGGATACCCCGACAATTCTCAAGGGGAGATGAACTCATTTGGCCCGAGCCACCCTTATTCCACACCGCAATGCGATTATTATGATCACTATCTGGCTTATGACGAGACGCCTCTCTACTATCTTCCACCTCCCGGTTTATATGATGTTATGCCTCCACCCGAGCCGACTCGGGCCCCTCCAACCGAATTAGAAAAGATCGTGGCAAAATTGGAGGAGGACGCTCAATCCCTTCGTGCTTCATTGGCCTCCCTATCCGAAAAAGAAGAAACCGAATCCTTCACTTCTCCCTCTCCGGCATTTGAGCACCCATCAGTTGGCCAACCTCGTTTATCTAGTCTTGGAGCTTCATTTTATTCCGAGGTTGGGCCGATCGATCGTCACCAAGAAGTTTTGGCGAGAACTCAAGATGCCCTCGCGAGCCTCGCGTCGATCATCGAGGAGTTCAATAGTTGGAGGTGCATCCCGATTCCATCCGCTCTCCATGCTACACTTGAGAAGTTAGACTCCACCGTGGTGTCTTTTCTCGACTTGGATTCATCTTCTATTCCGCTCGGTAGATATTCTACTCTATCCGCAAAGATTATTCGAGAGAGCACTCGATTAGAGAGCGAATTTCGGGTTATGGTGGATCGATGTGCCTCCTTGAAAGAGGTGGGCCTCACTCCCGTGTACGATGGGACTCAACCTCTAGATACGAGTGAGGACACCGATGAGCTTATTTTCGAAGAACTTCCTCCTTGTGATGACGTGGACTTGGATTCTACACTAGGTACGTCAAAATTTTCTTTCGTTGATGGTGCTTCGGGTTTTGATTCGATTGTTGAGGAAGAGAGTATCGTTTCGGAAGTTGATGTTGAGGATGGATTGGGAGATAATTTAATTGAGAGTTTGAGTGAACCGAGGGGTAATGAAGGTGTTGGTGATGATGAGGAGGAGGATGATGATGGTAGTGAGAAGGAATCCGAGCATTTAGATGTTGTTGAGCCGGATGTGCCGTGTGTGGATGAGATGCCTTGGGATGTTGAGAATGAGGTGGTTCCCATGTCCTTTGGGTCGTCGTTTTGTGTTATTGAGGACCGTGACCATTTGGAGTAGTTTAGTGTGCCTACACCCGTGCTCCCGATGCTTGAGCTTGATGATTACACGTTCGAGATAGTGCAAACGATGCCCGGGATTGATTCGACGTGCTCCACGGATATATTCATATTTTCGGAGGTCGACTATGGGGCCGTGATGCGTAAAGATCTATCTCTTCTCTTGTTGGTTGTTTAAATCTGTGCTCGGTTTCACAAGAACGCGGCCACGAGAGCTTACCTTGCCCGCCTTTGTTCCCTGCTACCAGATCGGCTTCTCTTGGAAAATACAAAGGCGTGACATGATCGACATTTTTTCTTGGATCCCGGTTGATTTTCGTTGGGAACGTCGAGCTCAAGACGTAAAATGAGCGCTTCGTGGGAGGCAACCCACGGTTTTAGTGTTTTTTTTTTGGTTTTTCGTTTTAGTTTGA
>CACSLK010021934.1:1892284-1905980 GCA_902706635.1 Striga hermonthica | reverse complement strand
ACCCGAACCCGGTGATGGGTAACCGGGTAACGGGTCGGGTACGGGTACGGGTTTTCCTTGGCGGGTCGGGTACGGGTATGTCAAAACCCATACCCGACCCGACCCATTTACATCCCTAATTATGAACCGTCAAACATATATTTTATAAACTATAATAAAAAATAAAGGAATTAAAATATAAAAATAATAAGCTTGTAATTGTTTGTTTATATTAGGGCTGAACACGAGACTTGGAGAATTCTGAACCGTTCCGAAAATCGAACCGAAATCACTTCGACTCGAAAAATAGCCGTTGGTCGTTTGACTTTCTCCGAACCGAGCCGAACCGAAAAAATAATTGGTAGGGTTCTGGAGATTTCACAAATATCCATACCGAGAACCGAACCGAACCGAACCGAATAAATGAAATTAAGAACCGAATTAATAAAAATAGATGTGTGTTATTAATATATTTTATATCAACTTTGATCCTATATAATTTGAGAATTTTTATAATGCAAATAAAATATAGTAATAACAATTAAGTTCCACTTAATTTCATGTTTAGTAATACTTGATATACAATTAAATTTTCTGTTTAAAAAAACAATATCCCTCCCTATATATTAATTCAAAACGTGTTGAGCCTAGGTAGCAGATTCTCACGCTTCGGATACTGACATGGCGAAAATCTATGTTTCGTGATGTTGTTTTTATATTATTTTTGCTCTGGAGTTAGGTTTGATATTAGACATTAATAACTAAATAAATATTTTTTTTAAAAAAAAAATATTCAAACTTTAGATAAAGTTGTGGAATACTAAGTCTTATTCTATCTTATAATTAACATAGCATGGAATGTTAAAGAAATATTATTTTAATAATTTTTTTATTATATTTTGTTTGAATTTTAAATTTTAAATGTTAGTTGCACAAATATGACACACCTAGCCTGGAACAGACCCCTAAGAGCAGGAGAGCAAAGTGAAACTCAACAAACGAAGCGAGCGACCCTTATACTAGTCCTATCGATCTAACAAGAAGAAGGGATGCATCTAACGGGGGAAGAGAAATTTATTTAAAAATAAAATCTTTAGTATGATGAATGTTGGATTTAAAACAAAAAACACATATACAAATTAAAATATAACTAGGTGGTCATTCAAAAAAAATTAAAATACTTAAAAATCTTCGAATATCCGAACCGAACCGTTCCGATATTCCCGATTATCGATCCGAACTGAACCAAAAATAATAATCTCCGAACCGAATCGAATCGAATTTTCGGTTTCGGAGATTTGTCAATTTTCAAACCGTATCTACCCATGCTCACCCCTAATTTATATGGTGCAATATACTAGTATAAAGGCTCTAAGAAAAAAAAAAAAAAAATCGCATATTAAACTTTCAGTTATTCGTATACTGATCAATTTTTAATACCATATCGGGGGTCATACCGGTCTAGTCACCGATGTGCGGTATTACCGGTCGGACAGGTAATATCGATGGTATTACCGGATTAGCAAATATAATTATATATATATATATATATATATAAATATACATAAAAATATATAACACCAAATGCAAAAAACTAAAAAAGAATAAATGACCATAATCATTAATTTCAACTTCTCAATGAGATAAATAAATTATTTTAACTACCAATTTAAATTTTTTAAATTAAAAAAAAAAATGTTTTTCTTTTAATTTTTTTTATTGGACGGTATTTTGCAGTTTTTACAGTATGATCCTGATACAAATCGATATATTCGTAAATCCAGTATTTTGAGTGTAATTGTACCGTACCAATAGCCAGTATCCATTACCGGCTGGTACGGTACGGTATTTAAAACATTGATACTGATGCCCGACCTTCCTACTGCTATTAAAAATTTAAAGTAGAGATTATGTCAGTCTCGTTAAATATTGAGTGACCAATTTCCTACATTTTGTTGCTTTTTCTTATTATTTCTATATATGTTAATGTTGGTCTTTCAGATCTTATTTATGATCATCATACTTTAGTTAAATTGATGGTTCTGTTTCATTTTGAACCGCTAACGTAATCCTAGATAGATCTAATTTTACAGTTTTAATGAGATTAATCCATAAATCAACATAAGGTCACAAAAAATGAAAAACTTTAGCGATTCAAAATGAAATAGAACCATCAATTTAACGCTGTAGAAAACGGAAGTGAAAACGTTCAAAAAGCTATTGTACATCAACTCCCACTCAAGTAAGGTAGTATTCATAGTAGTACCTATATGACCAATATGCTCATAAATTACCTCAAGTGTAAATACCTTATTATACCTTATTTAATGGAGTCATGAATTTTCTAGCATAAATTTATCCTTATATGCTCAATAAAAATCACCAGGATGTAGAGCTAGGGCAGTAGGAGTTGAGTAGGAGTTGCAGTAGGAGTTAAGCTATGGCTCTCGGTTGGCCTGATAAACACTTGACTTGGAGGCAAGTAGGCCGTTGACACGACCTGACAGACAAAGTCCTTACGCGGGAGCTTGAAGTAACCTAGGTCACAGGATGTTGAGCTGGTCGCACTATTAGACCGTCTAATAAGGTAGACTGATGTGAACACACTACTTAAGCGATAAGAATGAATGATAAGATCCACACGCAGATAGGACCACGTGGCTTAACAAAATTGGGCAGTTTGGGCGCCTGAGCAGTAAAAATGGATAGCTTGGGCAATCGAGCAGCCCAACGGGCTGTTTTAGACAACAAGGTAACACCCTTATATAAAGGGGTGAGGTATGATCACACAAACTCTACAAACTATTACATACATACATGTTGTATATTTATTGATCATCGTCTTCATCCACATATTGATTTGATCGTCGAAGTCTCTACGTCGGGACAACTCCTGATGTCATTTTGTAGGACTACTGAACCAGTTGAGAGCAGATCCATGTCGTTCGAGTCCGCTCAAGGTCGTTTTACACACCATTTTGGCATCGTGCGTTGGAACTTCGTTCAAAAAGCCATCTAACCACCATAACCATGGCAAACAGAGAAATTTGGAGCCCACCTTCGACGAGGCTTGGCTCTCAAGATGTCCACTAGAAGCAGGCCCGCCATTGGGATTTTCAAGGTCAAACCATACGTTGGTGGCCTTGATCATTCTTTGGGTCTAGGGGGTTCATCGGTGACCCTTGTAGCCGATAAACTAGATAAAAGTTGATCGTGTGCTGAAGTCATTCTTGTACATCCCGTCCAGCTAGATCTAGTCCAGGTCGAGCATGTGGGACCACCTGTTTGTGGAGTTGTGTCCTCATGCCTGCATGTCATCACCCTGACAGAAGAAGAGATCAACGTTGATTGTTGAGACTCTTGCCACTAGGTGTGCCCAATAACAAGTGTCGAACAAAGTAAACACTACTACGACGACAAGAAAGGAGACATAGGTTGCGTTCTCAAGCAACACAGTCAGAAGAGCTCATTGTGAACTAACGGTGGAGAAAATGGCAAAGCAGATCTACGAGCTGCAAGCTGAGGTCGAAGGAAAAGGGTGAGAAGATCTGGTGGGCATTATTATTCTTAGGCGATCTTATTTGCTGATTTGCCAAGTAAATTTTGAGAGTTTAACATCACTTACTGTTTATTGTGTTTTTGTCGTTATTTTTGTGTATTTTGTGTGCTTTATTTTATAGTTTTAGGCTCGTTTTAGTGTCGACCGGTCCATTTTATCGTGTTTTGTGTATTTTTATTATTGTATAGTGTTTTCGTATTTTTGCGCGTTTTCTCTTTTGTTTTGTCCAACGTGTCGAGAACGAGAAGACGAGCCGACCGAGCCATCTAACTCGAAAAACCCGACCAAGCCATACCGGAACGAAGAGAATTCAATAAGGAGAATTTTGGTTCAAGTTTCATGCGAATCGGAGTTGTGTGCGAAAAGTTAGAGCGAATCGAGTGAAAGCCATATGCAGAACCTCAATTCCGCGCCCGCGAAAATGGCCCCCTATCTTGCGAGTTTGCTGTAACCCGCGAATTTTGGCTAGAGCATGTTCAGAGAAGGAATTTCGCGCCCGCGAAAATAGCTACCTAGCCTGCGAAACTCCTCCAACCCGCGAGTTCTCCGTCAAGCCGCGCCCAGTGCCCGCGAAATGATTTTCGCGCCCGCGAAACCTCGCTAGCCCGCGAGTCCGTGTCGTGCTGCCTTGCCCGCGGAATGTGCTCGCGAAATCTCTCTTGTTGCTCGCAAGTTTGAGCTATCTTGCGAGTTTTCCTCATTAAATGTGTGTGTTTTAGTGTGTGTTTGTGGTGTAGCTATAAATAGACATCTTGCTTTGTAATTTTGGAGAATTCCTCATTTTTCTAAATTTTTTCTCTTCTTAGTTTTTCTCTCCCTTCTCTCTAACTCTCTTTCTCTCTCTAAGGGCTCCAAGACCCTATTTTTATTGTAATAATTCTCCGTCAAGATTACAACTTTTCGGCTTATTTCTTCTCGTGGATGCATTAGAGACGTGGAGACTTCGCTTAAGGTTCATGATTTCGTTAGTTTTGCTTGTCTTTACTTATTGAGTTATTCTAGGGTTAAGATAAGCACATCCATGAGTCGATTATGCTATCATCCTCGTAGGCTAGGGATTATGTGATATTGTTATTGATTGCGTGAGCGAGAATTGATTGAGAAATTAATTGATCACGAGTGACTATTGCTTGGTTGCATGTTCCCGAACCTATGAGGGCCTTCTTTCCATCTCGGGTCTAGGAGTACCTTGTTCTTTTTCTCTTTATTTTTCTTTTTATTGCAAATTGAGGTCTTGCTTGCGATATAACTTGAATCTTGCTTTCGTTTTTGCTTAAATGCGTTCTTAGCTTAATCAAACCCCCAAATTGCGAGTAGAGTGTTTAGGAATTTTATTTTATTTTCTTGTGTGAGTCGATCGTTGTTTGAATCCGTGTCCGAATAGCCTTCCTTTGAGAACGACTCGAGTCGGGTAGCTCGGTTACCACATGCCCAAAAATACTACAAACACTTACGATGGGTCCACATATCCATCTCATCATACAAGGACGTTTGAGAATATGGTCATTGTACATGGTTATACGGACGATGTGAGGTGCAGGACATTTCTCTCGACCTTGAGGAGATGAGCTCAGAATTGGTTTCACTAACTTCCTCAGGGTTGGTCAGGGATTTATGAGGACTTTGAAAACATTTTTCTCAGCCAGTTCGCTAGTGCGATGTCGTAAGAGAAGACCTATCTGACGCTGATGGAGATGAAACAGCAGAAGAATGAAACTCTAAGGAGCTATGTTGGTCGTTACACATGAGCCTACATGGAGGTTTCTTTAGCCTCTGATAAGGTTAAGGCTGAAGGACTAATGAAAGGGTTGCGAGCTGGTCTGTGCACAAGATCACTTGCTAAGAAACTAGCATGAACATGCGATGAGGTTATGAATAGTGTAACAAGTACATAAACATGGAGAGTCCAAGATTGAGTTTGCCAAAATGGAGAAGTTAGCTCGGCCTGAGGTAAGAAGTTACAAATTCAATATCTAACGTAAACCTATGCGTAAATGTATGAAACTTACAATTAAAATTTTGTGAATCTGACGGATTTTAGTTGACTGATAAAAGCACACGAACAGGAGCTGGATCACACGAATGGATGGAGGGGTCGGCTCGTGTCGCGCGATCGAGTCATGTGGAGTTGCCGGTGTCGGGTCGCAGGGCTGGCCGGTTCGCGATCAGTGGTGGTCGCGGCTTCTCCTTTTCTGTTTTAATCTGTTTTTGATTCGTTTCGACCCAAACCTCGAATACTATTATTTTCGGGACAAGCTCTCTGGCTTAGCCTTCCTTCATCACAACGGCGTCTCGTTGGCAGTCGGCGGGTCGCAGTTTCGGGTCGTGACTCGTTGGCAACAGCTGATCACGATGTCAGTTACCTCAGGATCTTCTACTGTATGACTCGTACACCTCTTCAACTTGTATCGGTGAAGCAACAAGAAGAAGATAAAGCTCGAACAGAAAACTGAGAGAGAGAGAGAGAGAGAAAGGCACGTGTGATGTATTACACACGTAGGAGAATTATAATCTCTTCTTCTCTTTTCCATGAGCCTAATGATGTATATATAGAGCTACAGTATGGATCCTTAAGAGATTAGGAAAAGAGTTTCTTAAGTAATGGACTAACTGTGGGCCTGACTCACTCTTCCAATTACTTAAATAATATTATGGTCACTAACATAATATTATTGTATTTCATTTTTCTAGCCCAAATTACAATTGAGACTCCAATAATATTTACCCGAATTACCCCCATGTTTAAGATATAATGTCCATTAATTAATTCAATTACTGATAATCAAGAATTAATTATTATATTATTATTTCACTGAAGCTAGCACTTGTTCATCACATTATTACTATGCCGGAATTTAATCCACCTGCATGGTTTAGCATAATAATCCTTCATGAACTCACTTCGGGGACATCATCAAACTAAACGTACGTGGTGACCACAAATATCCTAACAACACATCATACGTACAACAATATTACCCAAGACAATAGGAATATGAATTCAGCGAACTGAACCTCACAAGTGAATCAAAATAATATATACTGCACATATATGTCTGTTCAATATCTTACGGGTTTAGAAAGCGCAGTAATTAATCGAGGCCTAGTTCGTGTACGACGATCAGCATAAAACGAACTTCTCCTCTCTGGGATCCTGTTCAATACGTAAATGTACTAGTGCAACTAATCAACAAAGACCAACTTACCGTTGACACTACAAACGTTCGGATGGGGTGTTCATTTCATCTAGGTTGTGAACCACAATTTCTTGTTTCATAAGTAACTGATAGAATGATCTTCGGTTCGCCCAACGACGACCCATTCTATCTAAGTGCAAAACAACAGAACATAGAACTTGATTAATCTAACATGATTCTCATTCATAAAGGATAAAAGTGCAGTATCATCCAAAGCTAAGCATTTAGTATATAACACCAACAAGTGCTCGCCTAGAAAATAAAGATTGGTAGGGAAAAATTGAATAATGCTACTTGTACCAAGTGGTTTACCACATGGTTTACACATCCCTTGTACAAGTACCAATGTACCCTTAATGCACAAGGTACATTGGTACTTGTACAAGGATGTGTAAACCAAGTGTACTTTGATAAGGGTTTTTGTCCTCAATAGCTTTACGGTCGAGGACCCAGAAAATCTCAAAGCTTTGAGCTGCTCCTCAGTCAGATCTAGTGCAAAATCAAAGTACTGAACAACAGCTGGAACAAGCTTGTGCAAGTCCTCAACGACCCTCTCCTTGTGAGCCGCTATGAAGGTAATCCCCACTCGAATGGTGTTGAAGTTAAAAGCTGTTGGGTATGATTTTAGTCAATCAGATTATTACAATTTCCTTTCTGTGAAGGGCACACCTGATAGGTTTTTCTGTCCTACAAGATATAGATTAAGTCATAATTGGACAAGTTGTTCACTATTAAAGATCTTGGAGCAGCAAAATACTTCCTTGGATATGAAATTTTTCAGACATCCCATGGTTCTCATCTAAGCCAAAGAAAATATATTGGTGACATGGTTTCTTATCTGGGATTGCATGATTGTAAGACAATAGTTACACCTTTTCCTCATGGTCGGAACCTCACAGTGACACACGACTCACTTATGGTGGATCTTGAAAGATACAAGAGACTTGTAAGGAGACTATTGTATCTAAACGTGTCCAGACCAGATGTCACCTATGGTATACAACAGTTGAGTCAATTTTTTAAGGCACCTGATGAATCACATTGGCTTGCAACACTATACTTGGTAAAAATATCGTAAAGGAACAAATGATTTAGGAATGTTCTTTCCAGCTCGATCATCTTTTACACTTGATAGATATTGTGATGCTGATTGGGGAACTTGTGCCATAACAAGGAAATTTCTCACTGGCGATTGCATCTTCTTGGTAGATGCTCTTATTTCTTGGAAAACCAAGAAGCAAAAGGATGGTGTTTTCGGTCTTTGGCTAAAGCAGAATAAGGAAGTTGTTGCTAAAATGGTGGGTGTCGTTAGGTCCATGGCTACAACTGTCTGTGAGCTTCAATGGATTCATGGAATTTCTTTGGATCTTGGAGTGCACATTAGCACACCTTTTTCCTTCTGGTGTAAATAATAAGGCTACTCTTCATAGCACTGCTAATCCGGTCTTCCATGAGATAACTAAGCATGTCGACATCGACTGCAATGTGGTGAGGAACAAATACAAAGAAGGATTCATCTATCCTCAACAAATTTCATCCTCTTTGCAACCTGCTGATGTTTTTACTAAGTCGTTTGGTGGTACTAGTTTCAGGTCCTTCTTGTTCAAGTTGGGAATGATTTCCTCTTATCACATTCCCACTTTAGGGGGGAGGGGGGAGGGGGAGTGCTTGTTCTACATCTATGTTGGAGTTCTTGTTCTTCATGCAGCTCGATCAATTCCATTTGATGCAGAAGTCGTTTCTTATTTTGCGTTTTATTTCAGTAAAGTCGCAACTCTTACTTAAAGAGTCGCGCGTCTTCTTTAGCCTTTTATCTTGCATTTTTTCGTTAGTTATAATTGTGTTCGTGGACTCTTGTGATTGGTCATTATGGCATGTAAATCTCTTGTGCTTATATAGCCATGTGATCGTCGTCTTCCTCTTGTACTGAACATTTTGTTGAAGTAAAAAATAATACTCCAACTTTGTCATCAGTCCGATTACATCCAAACGATTCCATTGTTTACCTCTTAAGAATTCCAATCAAAAGTCATTTCTCTGATAATTTTCTTTCTTATATATGAATTCCATATTATTATTTTATATATTTTATATAAACTATGCCTTTATTGCACTACATAGTATGAAAGATTGGCTAAGTTAGCCAATTGTGTAGTAAAAAAATATTGATGATATGAATTATAAAGTATTTAATTTTAAAAAGTTCTTAGACTTTCATTAACTATACTAGTACAACACCCGTGTATTACACGGGTGCTTGTTAAAAAATTATTCTTAAATTTAAAATTAATGAAAAAACTATATTAAATTTAGTTTACTTTTTTACAAAAAAAAATATATTACTATATATTTTAGAATGATATGTGTTACTTATGACTTACATGTGTTATATTATATTAGTTTTTATAACTTATATCATATAACTACTTGAAATATAAATATATTAGTTGATAAATAATTTTATTTTTCTAACTAATATTAAAAATAATTTTATTATTGTTATAATGATAAATATAAATTATTTTTTATACATACAATATGGATGTTAAATCGAAGCTCATCAAAAGAAGATTAATTTGATATATTACATATGTAAAACTGATAAAAAATACAAAAGTTATTAACTTTTAAAATATATATACAATTCAATAGTTATAATAAGGAATGATATTAAAATACAATTAATACATGTAACATGATCATAAATAATCAATATATTTATGGTAATCCGAACCTAATAATTTTTAGTTTGGAATTAATTTAAAATTTACCCAAGCCTAATAAGCGAAACATGTAATTTTGTCACATAGGATTCCGAAGCACCAGAAGCAGCCACGTAGGCTCAACGCATTCTAGATTAATATATAGGGGAGGGGATATGTTACTTTTGAGAGGCATGGTTAAATTTTCATAATTTAATGCCCAAGTGAGGAGGCGTCAGTTGTGACATCATTTAGAACACAAAGATTTTTTTAATAATTTGAGGTCAATTATTTATTTCAATAAAAGATAACACCTTTGTAAATAAACAAATTAAGTACATATATAATATGATTTGAGGATTGAAAATAGTAAAGTGATTTAAATAGATAAATATTTTTAGTACCGTTCCCATCCATTGGATTATTTTGAATGTTTTAAATTTTGAACTCGATTTTTTCAATAAAACAACACTTTTGTCAATAAACACTGTAGATACACATAATATGAAAATTGAAACAATTAAAATAATTGGACATTGTGATAATTTTGTATTCGATCAAATATATGGAATTTTTCAATGGATTCCAACAGAAATTCTAACGAAAATATTCCGTTGGAATGAGTTTTCCATTGGAATTTCCGTTGGATTTTGACGATTCCAACGGTGGATTTTCCAACGGGGGTGGAAAAAAAAATTCCAACGGAATTTGCATATTTCAACGGAAATTCCTACGGTAAAAAGCCGTTGGAAATATAGCCGTTGAAATAATCAAATTCCATCTAAAATTCCAATGAAAAACGCATTCCAACGGGATATTTCCGTTGGAATTTCTGTTGGAACTATTCCAACGGAAGCTATTCCATTGGAATATCCGCTGGAATTCTATTGGAATATATTACCATAGGATGTTCTGTTGGAATATAACATTTATTTTGTAGTGTTATATATGAATTCCATATTTATTTTTATATATTTTATATAAACTATGCCTTTATTGCACTACATCTATATATATATAATTACTAGCTCTTCTACATTTAAGAAAACCTCATAAATTATACCTAGGTGGCACTTTTATATTTTCCCTCCAAAAATCGTTACTTTTCATTTATTTAACCTAATTAATAGATAATCAATACACTAATCAATTTAAAATACAAAAATCACTTTAAACTTTTGATTAAGTCGTTAACCATATAATGTGTTACCGTATAATGTGATTAGATATTATTATTGTGGTTACATGTAAATTATTTTTTTTGGAAAATAAATAAGTATATGAAACTCCTAAATAAATTATAAATAATTTTTAAAAAAATACATACCAAAATATACGTTACATCCAATCTAATAAACGCAATTTAAAAAAATTAACTCCTTTAATTGTAAATTTGGCTGCAAATTAAAACGTGAAAGAAAAATAATTAATCATTATATGCAGATAAATAACTCACAATATTTTATTTACATTTGTGCAAATGCACAGATAAAATACTAGTAGTATGAAAGATTGGCTAAGTACCAATTGTGTAGTAAAAAATATTGATGATATGAATTATAAAGTATTTAATTTTAAAAAGTTCTTGACTTTCATTAACTATATATGTTACTTTTGAGAGGCATGGTTAAATTTTCATAATTTAATGCCCAAGTGAGGAGGCGTCAGTTGTGACATCATTTAGAACACATAGATTTTTTTAATAATTTGAGGTCAATTATTTCAATAAAAAATAACACCTTTGTAAATAAACAAATTAAGTACATATATAATATGATTTGAGAATTGAAAATAGTAGTGATTTAAATAGAAAAAATATTTTTAGTACCGTTTCCATCCATTGGATTATTTTGAATGTTTTAAATTTTGAACTCGATTTTTTCAATAAAACAACAACACTTTTTGTCAATAAAACACTGTAGATACACATAATATGAAAATTGAAACAATTAAAATAATTGGACATTGTGATAATTTTGTATTCGTGATCAAATATATGGAAAAGCATTCGCTTCGGGCCCATTTTAAAAAATAGTAAGTCTAGTAAAAGATATTATCCAATCCAAGTGTATGTAGAGTGGGTCATGCTGACGTGAAAACAAGAAAAACAGAGTTGGTCTACTCTTAAATCAATTTTAATCTCAAGTAGAGATCCAATCTGTTTGAATTAAAATGAATTAACATTTTAATATGAAACATCTTTGATTTTATCAATAATGCACCAAACCAAATTTTTAAAAGAACCATGTTGTGATTCACATATTATAACAAATCTCATATTAATTAATAGACGAGAAAGGAAAATTTAAAAATTTATAATATTATAAATTTTAAGAAAAAATAAAAATAATATTGATGTAATTAAAAATTAATAATTGTTTTAAACTTCAAAATAATAGTTATTACAATCTTTTTAATTAAGTGTTAGATTTGCCACAATTTTTTAACCCTAGTCTAACTTATTTAGAAGTCTAAATAATATTTGTAACAAAGTGTTTTGCGAGTATTATTTATTGTTAATACTTGAATATGTTAATTTTTCATTATCATGTAACTAGGATGTAAAATGACAACTATTTTATAACGAGTGAAATAAACATATAAATCATACATTAACATAAAATAAAAAATAATTATTAAAATTCAAAACTAATTTATATACTAATCAATATTTCTTCATTGCTTTAATACATACAATTTATAAATACTTTCTTCATTGCTTTAATTGAATTAAGTTTTGAGTTGAATTTTTGAGTTAAGTATTTTTTTTAAAAAAAAAAAAAAAATTATTCAATCTGTCAAAACCGATTTTTACTGATAGCGAATCGGCCCTCTATATTGTCACGTTAATCATTTCAGTAAAAAATGAGAAACAATTAATTTTTTTGGATGAAAAAAATAGATATGATTTTCAGAATTAATTTAATTTAGGTTGAAAATGTTTGTGTGAAAGAACGGATTTGTCTGTACGACTGATAATAATTTTTGAATGGTGTCGATATTTAGGATCAAAACAAATCTCCCAACTAATTAAACCGAGTGTAAAAGAGGAAAATGAAAAATGGTTGTCTTGGTAGCGGCGGGCCTGCCTATAAATACAACTACTACTACTACTACTCCATCTTCAGCTGCATACAATAAATTGCAATTCCACATTTGTTGTGAAGAAGATGAGTGGGAAGAGGATGAGTAGTGCTGCCCCGCACACGCTCACGCTCACGCTCACGCTCCTGTTGATGATGATTTTTCAGTTTCAGTTGGGTCACGGCTTCTATTTTCCACCTCAGAGGACGCACGTTGTGGGGGGCAACATGGGATGGAGCCCTGCTGGTGTAAAAAGCTGGACCGATCCCAACACTTTTTATGCTTACGACACCGTGCGTAAGATGACAAATAAATATTGAAATATGAGCATGCAATAATTTAATCTTGTATATTGTTTAAATAGGTATTTAAATTAATCTCTTAATCGGGTTGTATAAGTGTTGAATGCAGCTTTCCAGTACGATCCGAACAATCACAATGTATACATATATTGTGGACTATTATAGTTACAGGGACTGTGTAGTTCCAAATGGTGCGCACGTTTATGCAAGTGGAAAAGATTATATAGAGCTTGATAAGAAGGGGTGGCATTACTTTATATGCGGCTATCCAAAGCAATGTGCAAAAAATGGCATGAAGATTGCCATCTACGTCCATAAACGTTGATAGCCAGTTTATTGCTTGCAATGTTACATGTTGCACTTTCAGACACTGTTATTTTAAGGGAAAATATAGTTTTTTGCTTCTCTCACAGATCCTGTTTTGTGTTTTCGATCCCGAAAAATGTTCACTTTTAAAAGTGATCCCTCTATTGGATATACTACGATTATAGGCGCCGAGCTATGGGGCTTATTCCAAGGTCTCCAACTAGCTTGGGACTTGGGATATTGGAACGTTGTCGCGGACGTTGACAATCAAAGTGTAGTCAATATGGTCACGGGGACCCCAGTGGAGAGTTGGGGGGTGCACGGCGCGATTGTTAGAGCCATTCGAGAAATGGTGTGTCGAGACTGGACAGTGCACATTGAGCACTGTTATCGCGAAGCTAATTTTGCTGCGGATTGCCTGGCTACGCTAGCCCACTCATGTCCCAATGGTTGTCAGCGATTGTTCGTACCACCGACAGAGGTCAAACCGTGGTTAAAGCCTGACGTCTTTGGCGTTGCGTATCCGTGAAACACGACTCTTTAGAGGTGTTAGGCTCCAGCCTCCTT
>CACSLK010021934.1:1860120-1875538 GCA_902706635.1 Striga hermonthica | reverse complement strand
AAAAAAAAAAAAAAAAAAAAAAAAAAAAAAATGAGTGGACCAAAATAAAATAGACGAAATACGTTTTTCTAAAAAATAATTAATCAGAAAAACATATTTCGAGAATACGTTTTATAATTATTTTTGTAAATTAAAAAAAAAATCCTTAAAATTCAAATATTAAAAAAACAATAATAAATCTAAAATGTATTTTTATAAAACGTATTGTCAAAATAGGTTTTTCATAAAACGTATTTTGAAAATACGTTTTAAATAAAAAAAATAGGGAAAAATGCTTCTGAAAAAAAAAAAAATAATTGTAAAACGTATTCTGAGAATATGTTTTACAATTAAATTGTCGGTAATTAAGTATATAAAAAGAAAATCTCTTCCTCTTCATTTCATTTACGCGAACAGAGAGCTGCAGCAAGCAAAAAAAAAAAAAAAAAAAAGCAGAAGAGTTTTCATTCGGGAAAAAAAATTCGATCCAATCTTCATCCCGGCGTGAACCGACAACACCAACATGAGCCTCATTTTCGATTAATTCACTCTCACGAGGTATATTGGCTTATCTTTACTTTTTACATTATTTGAAGTTGTTTGGAGATTGGGGATTGTTATAACATGTTTGAATGTGGTGGTGTTTGAAGATTGAAAATTGCTAATTGATTATCGATTATGTGTATGTTAAATTGAGGATTGAAATTTTGTGTGTAAATTGTCAATTGTGTATTGTATGGTTGTTGTTGGGGTTAGGGTTTTTCGAAATTAGGGTTAGAATTAGGGCTTTCTATTTATCCGAATTATAGATAAATTTTATGTTATTGTTCGATTATGAGTATTAGGTTTTGGAGGATTATTTGATTGAGATTTTTTTTAGGTTGGAGTAAAAAATTGAGTTTTAAATTTTAGGCATTATGTGTTGTTGTAATTGGAAATAAATGAAAGTGTTTTTTTACAACAGGTATAAAATGGCGTATTCTGGTCCATACCTTGTTAGTTTGTACTGGCATTTGGGGAAGGAAATGTTAAGCGATTTTGTTTCATTTAAAGATTGTCCGAGTGGTTCATTTATTATTCTGGGGAGGATATCATATGAACAGTTGGTACAGATGATTAATGCAAAATATCAGTTTGGAGAAGGTTGGACAATTGGGGAGATTACTTTAATGATTAGTCAACCTGATGATTCGTGGAATCCCGCAATACTCAAAACGATAGTTTTGAATGAACTTATTACTTTTCTCCTATGTCAATGGTGTATTTGCATTTATCGTTGCAGGAAAATACACTCGTTACACAATTTGAGGATGTTACTCCTTGTTACGGGGGAGTGTTTGATGTCGAGGGTACATCGACTTCTCATCTACCTAATTTTGGAGAAGTGGCATCGAGAGAATGGGCGGCGGATGAGGACGGAGAAAATATTGATGACGATTTCATTCTCGGTGAAGATGATTTCACAGACGAGACCTCATTCGAATCAGATAGATCGGTAAATGAGGAGAGTGAACCCGAGTTCATCGAAGAAGAACACCCATTTCCCAGTGGTGGTCGGCACATATACTGTGAGATGGGTGAATGTGACCCGTCCAGGATAGATGCGAACGAGTATGTTATTCCACTTTGGAATGGCGACATTGAGACCATACGTTTGGGTACAGTTATCCGGAGCAAGGAAGAAGCCCAAACGGGTCTAATGGCTTGGAACGTCGATAGGTTGCGGGAGATTCATACAAATGATTCAAATAAGAAGTCATTTAAACTGGTCTGCAAATCAAATGCAGATGTGCCTTGTCTGTGGAAGGCTCGGGTGAATAAGTCCAGACGGCGTGATGATTTGTGGGAAGTAACTGAATGGACTGACCAACACACTTGCATGCAACAGGTAGACAGAAATGACCACAGAAACGTGACCGCCCATATGATTTCGAATCTTATAATTAATAAAATTCAGAAGAAAGTGGACTACAACGTTAACATAGTCCAGGTTGATGTGAAGCAGTGTTAGAAAGTCTATGTCAGTTACAAGAAGGCATGGCACGGCAGGAAAAAAGCAGACGATCGTGTGTACGGCAGTTGGGAATTGAACTTCGCAGAACTCCCTCAGTAAGCAAAAATTAATTACAAATATACGTGTTTTTTGTCGGTCACTATGTTTAATTATTTATGAAATTGTTTTGTATTGTACAGATATTTTGTCGCGCTTCAAAGAGTGAATCCCAACACAGTTGTAGATTGGGAATTTCAGGGTGGTGATATGGCGCGACACGTTCCAGACAGAGAATTCAAATTAGTGTTCTGGGCGTTTGGTCCCGCGATTCAAAACTTCCAAATGTGCCCGCCGGTTATTAGCTTCGATGGCACACATTTACGTGGATCTTACAAAGGAAAATTGCTCGTGGCCGTAGCACAGACTGCGAATAAGCGGCTATTGCCAATCGCGTATGCGATTGTTGACGAAGAAAGCACGGACAGTTGGTCATTTTTCCTTAGGAATCTGTGGCGATATGTTGTATTCGACAGACATATATGTGTTCTTTCTGACAGGGATGTGGGCCTATGCAGTGCGATTGAATCATTAGACTATTGGCAAGAACCCGCTGCGTATCATCGGATTTGCCTTCGACACCTTTGAAGCAACGTGGTGACTAGGTTCAGGAGTAAGAAAATCCGGGATTGGTGTTGGGATTTGGGTTCGCAGTTGTCGAAGCGAAAGTTTCGACAGACAAAAGAGCGACTTCATGAATTTAATCTCGACGCATACAATTACCTTTTCAAAATTCCTTTGAACCAATGGACCCTGTATCGAGATGAAGGACGTAGATGGGGCACCTTGACAACGAATATGTCGGGCTAAACGTGTTCTTTTTCCTCGAAAGAGTTACAACAACGTCCTGAAAGGGGTTAGGTTCCTGCCGTGCAGAGCTTTGGTAGACGCCACATTTCACAAAACTCTGGATTTGTTTCGACAAGAACAAAACAAGTCCAGCAGATGCAGGAGTCCCATTGCTAGGAAGCACTATGTCGCATTTTTGCAGTTGGAGCAAACAACCGCAACTCACGATGTGGAATTTACGGACTACGACAGATCAATGTATGCGGTGACAACCGGTCTACGTGCTAGTGGAAAAGGGCAAAACAAGTAAGTATATGTTTTTTTTTTTGTTCATTCAATTTTTTTATTTTGTATATATATAAATCAATGTGGAAATACAGGTATAAGGTTGATTACCCCGAAAAACGTTGTACTTGTCGGAAGTGGCAGACACATAGAAAATCGTGTTCTCATGCAATAGCCGTCTGACGTAGAATTGCGGGTGACCCAAAACTGCTGTACGATGGCACTTTTGGACGACGACCTGGGTAGCTCAATTTACTAATTGAAATTTTACTCCGATTGGTAATCCGGGATACATGGCCGCCGGTGGGATTGAATTTGACACCGCACTGGGAGAGGATCATCTTGAAGCCTGGACCCAGTCGCAAGAAAACAAGACGCTACCGCATGCAAATGGATCGTCGGGCACGGCAAAAATGAAAGGGGGCATTGTACTAGATGCGGTGATCCAAAGCATGTTGTGGATGAGTGTCCGTCCTCACATCCTCGCAGCGATAGGTCTAGATTTCTTGATGTGTGGGGAAATTAGATTTTTATTGTTTATTTGGATTTGTTTGGATTGTTCATTTGGATTTGGTTGGATTATTTATTTTGTTTTGTTTGTATGATTTATTTGGATTTGATTTGATGGTATTTATGGTAGATTGGTTGATTTGTTCGTGTAATTTTGGTTTTAGTTGGTTGTTTTGAATATTTAAAACAGGTACATCCGAGTCGTGTGATCATCACCAAGTTTTTTTTCCCAGTTTAAAACGTATTTCTAGAATACGTTTCACAAATAATTCAGTATAAAATGTATTCTCAGAATACGGTTTACAATTAACTAAGTGTAAAACGTATTCTGAGAATACATTTTACGAAAAAAAATAATTGGTAGAAGGACCCCGGATTCGGGACTCGAACCCTGTACATGTGGGCGAGTCCGTTTTCTCCGGGCACACCTCCTACTATTAGGCCGCGCTAGGCTATCGCTATTAATTTTGCGCAAATTTTATTCTTATCCTTCAATATCAATATATTTTATAATATATATATATATATTTTTAATATATAGTATAAACATATATATATATTATACTTTACCATAGTATATAGAATTATATTACAAACAATATAATATATACTATATAATACCATTGAAGTCAAATTAGTACAATTGAAGTCAAATTACTACAACTAAAATCAAATTCGTACAATTCAAGTCAAATTAGTACAATTGAAGTCAAATTAGTACAATTGAAGTTAATTTCGTACAATTGAAATCATATTAGTACAATTGAAGTCATATTAGTACAATTGAAGTAAAATTCGTACAACTGAAGTCATATTAGTACAATTGAAGTCAATTTCATACAATTGAAGTCATATTAGTACAATTGAAGTCATATTAGTACCACTGAAGTCAAATTAGTACAATTGAAGTCAATTTCATACAATTGAAGTCATATTAGTACAATTGATGTCATATTAGTAGAATTGAAGTTAAATTCGTACAATTGAAGTCATATTAGTACAATTGAAGTAAATTTCGTATAATTGAAGTAAATTTCGTATAATTGAAGTCAATTATAGTGTAATCAAACTCGAGTTAGTACAATTGAAGTCAATTTCGTACAACTGAAGTCGAATTAGTTCAATTGAAGTCGAACTAGTTCAATTGAAGTAGAATTAGTTCAATTGAAGTCAAATTAGTACAATTGAAGTCATATTAGTAAAATTGAAGTTAAATTCGTACAATTGAAGTCATATTAATACAATTGAAGTCAGATTAGTACAATTGAAGTCAAATTAGTACAATTGGAGTCAATTTCGTACAATTGAAGTCATATTAGTACAATTGAAGTTAAATTCGTACAACTGAAGTCGTATTAGTACAATTGAAGTCAATTTCATATAATTGAAGTCAATTATAGTGTAATCAAACTCGAATTAAGTTGAAAAAAACGAGTCTCTCAGAAAAAATCCCCAAATCCATCGTCTGCCCTAGTCGATCGTCTTCTCCGCGAGAGCCTCTCCTCCAGCGGCTCTAGATCTCCATAATTCCGGCGAGCATCTGTCTCTTGCTGGGCCCGGCGGCGAGGCTGTGGCGTTTTCTCTCGTCTTCACCTCCCCGAGTGGTCTCAATCTTGTGTCGATTGCCATGTCGGGCGAGGATGACGGGCGGTGCTAGCGGCCTTTGTCCGGCGGATGTCGTGGGCGTCATTTCGACGGTCGTTGGCGGTAGTCTAGCTGTGGTTCCTTCCTTGGCCGGTCTTCCCTGGTGCTTTGAAGATAGGTCCCTCCGGGAGCAGCTGTCCAGTAGAGAGGCGGCACAGGGGGGGTGCGGAGTGGTCCAGTTCAGGTTGAGTCTGTGGAGTATCGGGCGGGCGGTTGAGGTTTGTGGTCGGATCTGGTTAGCCCATTAGGGGAGTTTCTGGGTCTTTGTGCTTGGGCCGTGGATCTCGGTGTCTTGTCTCCATAATCGCGCTGGGTGTTTGTCGGGGTGTGGTGGTTCTGGGCTTTCCCGTCGGATGGGGAGGCCGTTAGCTGTTTTTTTGCTCTTGGTTGTTATTAGGTTTTTTGTTTATGTGTTCGTGTTTTGTGTGGTCTTGTTCGTGTGCGTTTTGTGTTTTTTCTATCATTGGGGAGCGTGTAGTCTCCCGTTGAGGAGCCGATATTCTCTATTAGTGGAGCTTTTTAGTTTTTCTGTGGTTTTGTAGTGTTTGTGTATTAGGCTATCACGCGCCGGTAGGCCTCCCTTTTTCGGCTAGTTAGTCGGTTGTAATTACGTGTTTTTATATTAATTTATCGCTTGAAAAAAAAAATCGAATTAGTACAACGAATTGGTTCAATAGAAGTCAAATTAGTACAATTGAAGTCAAATTAGTACAATTGAAGTCAATTTCGTACAATTGAACTTGAATTAGTCCAATTGAACTCGAATTGGTCAAACTGAAGTCAAATTCGTACAATTGAAGTCAAATTCTTACAATTGAAATCAAATTCTTACAATTGAAATCAAATTCTTACAATTGAAGTCAAATTCGTACAATTGAAGTTAATTTTGTACAATTGAAGTCAAATTAGTACAATTTTTTTTTCCAAACGATAAATACTATAAATAAAACCGGAGAACAACCAGACAGTCAAACATACAACCATGAGAGACACACTTAAAAAAGTGGTCTAGAGACTCAACAGAAAAATTCTTACAATTAGTATAATTAGTACAATTGAAATCAAATTCTTACAATTGAAATCAAATTCTTACAATTGAAGTCAAATTCGTACAATTGAAGTCAAATTAGTATAATTGAAGTCAATTTCGTACAATTGAACTCGAATTAGTCCAATTGAACTCGAATTGATCAAACTGAAGTCAAATTCGTACAATTAAAATCAAATTCTTACAGTTGAAATCAATTAGTAGTGTAATCGAACGCGAACTATATACTATAGTTTATACTTTATATTAAATTTTTTATATAGTATATACTATACACTATATAATATATTTTAGATTATTATAACTAATACACTATATATTATATAGTATAATATTAGATTATATATATTACAATTTATTCTATAATCTATGTATATATATATATATATATATTGCACAAAAATAAACGGAAAGTGTCTGCCGACATAATGGTAAGAGGTGCGCCCAGAGAAAAGGGACTCAACCACTGACCCGGGTTTGAGTCCATAATGTGAGATCCTCTACCATTTTTTTTTCTCGAAAAATAGATTCCGAGAATTTGTTTTTAATTAATTTAAATGAAAAACGGATTCTCAGAATTCGTTTTACAAACAATTCAATGTAAAACGGATTCTGTGAATCCGTTTTACTGTTACTTAAAAAAAAAAACTTTCTCCTTCTGCACTTCGAGCAGAACCGAGAGAGAGAGAGACAGAGAGCGAGAGAGAAGAAGAGAAGAGAGCGAGAGCGAGAGAAAAGAGGGATTCATCACCAAATTCGTCAATCAAGGTATCATTTCTCTTCATTTTTCTTCTATTTTCACGATTTGAAGGATGAATTGAGGTATAGATGGTGTGTTTGTAGCAAAAACATGATGTTAGGGTTAAGAATTTGCTCTATTTTTTCATTTGTTTTTCTATTTAATTTGTGAATTTGTAATGATTGAGATATGTTGATGAGTTGTTTGATATGTTTGTGTGATAAATTGATGGGTTATTTTGAAATTGATTAGGGTTTTGTAGTTTGTTTGGAAAATAATGTTTTGAAGGTGTTCGATAAAATGCCTCAAAGGGATTGTTGTACATAATTGCTTGTAGTTGGATGATTTGAACGGTTCGTTTCGGTTATGTTAGCCCTGTTTCATCTGGGATTATGTTAGCCTTGTTTGGAGCCGTGAATAATGATTTGAATTAGAGATTTTCGTATTGATCCCAATTGTGTGTCGATGTTGTTATTTGATATGAAGTTTTTGTTGTGAAAGTATAAGAAAAGGAAAAATGCATGATATGTTGCGATTTTTTATCCCGTTTGATGTGGTTTATTTGATTTTTTGATATTCCGTCTATTTATTTTATTTTGTTGGAAATTATGATTTCTTATATCTAATGATTTTATTTTTTATTTTTTATTTTGTAGAAAATTGCATCCTCCTCACAACCGCAGCGCTACAGCGTACATCCCGGTCCGATGGATCGGTCCCTTCTATACCTTCAGGACGACCACCGATCGAGAGCGGTATACGACGATGTGCAGGGATATCGTCACGGCATCGTTAGAACCCGTCGTTTCTACAGTCAGTTTTGGAAGGCCTTGGAGGTACAACATTACAAAGTCTAGGAGGTGATCGATAAGACAGGTTTCGGGCCGCTTTTCAGAATGGGCAGAGTACCGACGAAAAACAGCCTGATTACATGTTTGGTGGAGAGGTGGCGTCCGGAGACGAATACCTTCCACTTTGACTTCGGGGAGGCCACAATAACGCTGAAGGACGTACAAGTCCTTTTTGGTCTCCCGATCGATGGAACGCCTTGTTGGGGACAGACATATGACCACACAGCCCAAGAATGGCAAGAGGCTTGTATCGATTATCTAGGGTTCAAGCCCACAGTCCAGGTAAATTTTTTCCTACATTTTTTTTTTATGTTTATTCCATTCATCAATTTTGAATATATATAAAACACTCTCAGGCTGACGACGACCTGAAGGACAACCCCGACACATCAGAAATTACAGGCCAGTATTTGAAGACCTCGGGGTTGGAAAAGGAGTGCTATAGAGCTAACAAATGAAGAGTCCCTCTCTCACTACGAACAGAGGGCGAGGGCTCTTATACTCTGTTGTATCGGTTCATTCTTCTTCCCCGACCAAAGGGCGAATGGCGTCAACTTGTATTGGTTGCAGCAGTTGCTCGAGATCAATGAGATCAAGCAGTACAACTGGGGTTCAAATGTCCTGGCCGGGGTCTATAGAGCGCTCTGCACGAGCGCCAGATCCGGGGAAGCCTGGATCAAGAACTGTGTTCAATTGATTCAGGTAAATAAATGTACTTACTTGTTATTACTCCATTAATTTTTTCACTATACTTTAGCCTAATATATATTAACCAAATATTTATGTCAATATCTGTAGGTTTGAGCATGGGAACTTATCCCTCGTATTAGTCCAAGAATGAAGGATACAAACTTTGACAGAGTCCATGGTTGTCCCTTAGGAGGAAGGTAATCACATTTATTTATATTTAATACTTAGAATATTTCAATTATAAAATTTTGTGATTACAATTTTTTTTTTATTATGTGATTTTTAAGGTGGGTGGGACGGAAGAATATGAAACACATAGGAAAAGGAACAACCGCTATCCAAGATCAATTAACAGGGCTGAGAGAGAATGATGTAAGATTATTATTAAGTAATATTAATTATTATTTATATTTGTGTTTTGTTGTTTTTTTTTAATAACTTAATTCCTAGTTATTATTATTATTTTTTTACAGTTCAATTGGGTGTCATATAAGCGCCACCTGGACGAGGGTACTCTCCTGGCCCCGTGTATAGAAGGTTCAAACCTCTAGATGTAAAGAGGATGGATCTTCTGTTGGAACAATCGTGAACCGCACCTGCCTGATAGGGTCATCCGTCAGTTCGGGTGTCGGCAAGCCATCCCCGACCCTCCGATCATTACGGATTTGGCCGAATACCAGACACACCATCGAGGCCAAGGAATGACTGGGAGGGCATTCCATGATTGGGTGGAATATCATGGAGCACTTGGGAATGTTTGGGTCCAACAAAGAGCCAAACATGTCCTCCCACATTACCCTGTAGAGTCGTTCCTTGAGCCTGAGCCGGGTTACCTTGATTGTTTTCACTATAGGACTGTGAGACTAATCAGTAATCCTGGCAACAACCCGGTGGTCCAACAGGAAGGAGGCTTTCGTCCACTGTTTGAGCAGGGGATGTGCAGTGTAAGTGTTCATAAATTGTGTGTTTTTTTTATTATTATTATTATTTTTTTTTTGTGTTTAATAGTAATAATTTTCAATTTAATTTTCAGGCCAATGTCATGGAGGAGGTTTATAACTTGTTATCGACTCTTGACTTTAATACACTCACTCCAGAGCAGCAGTCCATAATCGCACAGTCCCAAAACATGCTCTACTGTGGACTTACTGTCGGAGGACAAGGGGTCAATATTGGTGGCCAAACGACCCCAAACGACGCAGTCGCACCGGGCGAGGCATCGACCTGCTGCCAATATTGGTGGCCATAGAAGACGCCATGTCCGCGAACTCGTTGCCAACACCATGCCTGCCAACACCGTGGCTGAGGAACAAGAAGAAGAATGTCAGAATTTTTTACTTAACTTCAATATGATTTTTAAATTATTTATTTATTTATTGTCAAGTAGAATTTCTGATTTTTTTAAATATCAATTATTCAGATGAAGAAGAAGAAGCTGCCACACCCACAACCTCGTCTTCTTTAGAAATGTACCAGCGTCAGATGGGCTCCCGACAGCGCAAACCTCCGGATCAATTCACTCCTAGCAACTATTAGGGAAATTTATGGACATTTTTGTTTTTTTTTTTCTTGAATTTTGTGTAATTAAATTCAGACATATTGGTATTTTGAATAAATTATTGTGGTTCAATTTTGTTTGTGGAATTTATATATTTTGGATGAATTTTGGTTGTTGAATACTGGTTGTGGAATCGATTTCGACAAACAGGTGTGTTTTCTTTTGTTTTTCTTGTAAAGTTATTGTTTCTGCACAGTAAAACATATTTTTAAAATACGTTTTAATTTTTTTTTCAAGAAACCGTATTTTGACAATTTGTTTTAAAGAAAAGCGTATTTTCAAAATATGTTTTTCGTTAAAAAAATCAGTAAATAATAAATTTATAAATTTTTTTATATATATTTATAATATATAAAATTTATTATATTCATAAACTTACTTTCAAAATACGTTTTAGTTGGTAAAACATATTTCAAAAAGACGTTTACTAATAAACATATTCTTAAAATACGTTTTAATTTGATTTAATTTACTTAATCACGTTTTATATTCATTTAATTAACTTAATTACGTTTATAATTTTAATTCATTATAAAACGTATTACCGGAATACGTTTTACTTTAAAAACATATTACCAGAATACGTTTTATAAAGTAAAACGTATTCTCAGAATACGTCTGTTATATTTTGGTCCACTTGGCTTTTTTTATTTTTGTCCAGTTATTTTTTTATTTTTTGATTTAAATAAAAAATCGGACAATTTGTCATGTCTCATGTATTAATTTTTGAGCTCCATGGATTTGTTTGAACTATTGAGTTGCCAAAACTATATGAACAAGACACATGAATAGGATACTGTAGAGTTAATTGCCTAAGGGGGCGATTGTTTATGTTTTCAACAGTAAAAAAAATCAATCAAAACTCAAATTTAACTCAACGTTAACCCAATACCACTATTTCCCATATTATTAATAAAATTAAATAATATTAACCAATCATTTTCACACATTACATCAATTTTAATTCACTATTCGTCCACTCACATAATTTTAAATAACCATTACTTTCAATCATTTTTCTCATACTTTACATCAAATTAACTTTAATTATTTTATTTAAATATTATTTTAATATATCCACTAACAACTAACCACACCACCTTTTTTCAAAATTAACTATAGTAAAAAACAAACTAAATAAAAACTAGTTGAATCAATAAACAATCACCCCTAAATGTCTGATTATTTGTGGTGATTACCCTTTGTAAATCTTGTGAAATGACAATTTGAAGTGATTTTGTTGGCCTCTTTAGAATTTATTTTGATAAAAATATTATCAATCATCATAAGAGATTTATATGGTGTTAAAGTTTTTTCTATGTCCTGCAATGAGAAATATTTCTAAACATGGTTTAATAACTGAACTCATGACTTTGTTAAAGAAGAAAAAGAGCTTTTGGATACCACTTGAAAGAAAATTATTAGTTTTAAAACTAATCTTTGTAGTCAGTATTTTATTGTTTTATGTTTTGTAAGTTTCACACATAAATATCTGTTTGCATTTTGTGTTTTTCAAAGCTAATTGGTAATGTGGCTCGTTGATTGCAATGTGTTTATTAGGTAACATATTCTAGATTTTATTGTGGGCATATCATGTAAATTAGCAGCCCTAAACTTTATGTAAATTAGCAGCCCTAAACTTTATGCATTTAATATTGATCGAAGTATTATCTGGTTCAAGTGTTTGTAAATTTAGGTGTCTGTGGCAATGGTACATTCATCACAAGGAAATAAAAAAGTTCAGAGATACGAAATATGGACTTCTGAAGAGAGTAATGAATTGCTTAGACTCATAGTTGGTACAGCCAAGCGCGGATGGTGTGATAAGTCCGGAAATTTGAGTAAAGTAACTGTAAAGAAACATATATTGCCCTCTCTTAATGCAAATCTTGGAACTGAGAAGACGTATTCTAAATATAAAAGTAGTGTAAAATGGTTTAAAAACCAATACGATAAATATGCCAAGCTTGTGCGACATAACTCGGGCTTTGGCTGGGATGACGTGTCCAAGAAATTTACTGATGATGAGCATGTGTGGGACGAATACTGTTTGTTAGGTTTTTGTGTGTTTTTCGTGCGTTTTTATTTGCTTGAGTCGAGTATTTTTAAGTTCGGTTTGTGTGTCCCGGTCCATTTTTGTTCGTTTTTGGTAGCTTTTCGTTTTTGAGTCGCATTCGTGTATTTTTCTATCTCCTTTGTGCTTTTGGTGTTTTGTAGGTCCGGAGGAAAAAAATCGATTAACAGAGTCAAGTTTCAAGTCAAACGGAGTCCCGTGCGACGAGTTGGAGCTTTAAAATCGAAAGTCATCGAAAAAATTTGAGCATCCAGCTCAAAGCTCGCGGGCGCGGACACAATTTCGCGAGCAAAGGCCATTTCGCAAGCTACCAGCAAGAACAGAGAAGAAAATTAGAGCCCGCGAAAATGCACCTCTATCCCGCAAATGATCCGTATCCCACGAGTTCGGAGTCCATGCAGTGTACCTATCCCGCGAGTTTCCCTACCTATCCCGCAAATTTTCCTCCTATCCCGCGAATGTGTGCTATCCTGCGAGTTCACCCTATCCCGCGAGTTCACTTCTGCGCATGCTAACCTGCGACATCTGCCTTCCTAGCAAAATTACCCAGCGAAAATGATGATCTACCCTGCGAGTTCGACTCATCTAGCGAGTGTTTCATTTAATGTGCATTTTTTTTAGTGTGTGTTTTGTCTATTAGTATAAATATATTTTATGCTTTGTATTTTGAACATCCAACCTTCATTATATCATTTTTCCTTTTTAGGAACTTAGCTTATGTTTTAAGTTTTCTCTCTAGACAAGTAGCTTATGTCGTTTTCCGAGAGTTTCTCTGGCGACTTTGTTTTCATTCAAGTTTCGAGCTTTTGACTCCGTTTTTCATCTACTATGCAATAGAAGATTGGGTACTTATCTTTAAGCCTCTTTACTTCGATTTTTGCCTCGTCTTTAATTATAATGCTTATTAAGGTAAATGTGAGTATTGTGGATGATGGAGGAAAAGTTGGGACTTGGTGATTTTTATTGCTTACATGAGTATTAGTAGGGATTAATTGTTTGCCTATCTAGAAGGGTTAGGACTCTATTTAAAGCCTAATCACTTAGGTTAGAAGGCTAGGATTAATCATCTAGCGCTAATAGCTCGTTTATTCCTCGTCGTCATTGATTTTCATCTTGTTGTGTTGATGGCATGAGAGTCCGATAGTCTAGTTTTGCTATTTGCTTGTGATTTGTTATTGCTTGTAATTAATTGCTCTCTTAGTGTTAATCCTTGCCAACCAATTGATTAGAATGTTTAGGACTTTATTTCCCCTTTTTTGTGTTATTTGAACAATCGAGTAGTAGATAAAGCTCTGAAACGTCTTCCTTTGAGAACCACTCGAGGTCGGGTAGCTCGGTTACCATCTACCCAAAAATACTACAAAAAAATACTTTAGGGTAAGCATGTTTTATTGATAGTACTTCATATGATAAAAATATTTCATACCATAGTGCTTAAATGACTTTTTTTTTTCTTTTACTAGTCTCATCCTAAGGATAGGAGTTAAGACAGACACTTTTTCTGATTATGAAGATCTGAGAATTGTTGTTGGATGTGGAATTGCTATTGGCACAAACTCAGTTGCAATAGGCGATGATGTTGAAGAAACGACTTTTGAGATGAAAGAAAGAATGGAAAATATTAATTCCATAGCTGACCCGATGCTTGATCCAGATTCTGAGGTGTTCGTTAACACTAATAACCCTCTTGACCATATGCCATTATCTCCGATGCACTCTCCACCTAGGGTTGTCAGAAAAACCCACCGGGTGGGTAACCCGAAAAATTGGGTCGGGTATACCCGGTAGTGGCGGGTTTCGGGTCGTGCTTGGGTTTTATTTCTATACCCGCGGTCCGGGTCGGGTCGGGTACAGGTTTAACAAAAAAACCCATTACCCGACCCGTTTACCCGGTGAGTTTTTTTACCCGACCCGACTTTTTACCCTCCCGATTACCCGCACACCTAATAACTATAGATACAAATAAATATACAAAAAATACATATTCCAAAAATATTAATTTAGTAACTAAAATATTTTTAAATTTTTATATATATTGAAGAATGAAGATGGGGTATATTCATATAATTTGGACATAACTTTTTGTTACTTCTTCTATTTTTATAAGTATGAACATCATATATATAAATATGATCAATTTATAATGTTTATACAAAGAGAATAGCTCTAATTATTAGAAATAACATATATATAATAAATAATAATAAACTAGATAATAAGTTTATACGTGCATAGTTTGTTCTATATATCTACATTTTTACAACTATTACAAACTATGAGTAACTAAGTATTATTCATGTAATATTCTATGAATAAATCAATGGAGTTGTGTCTATTTGTGAAGGTATGATAATAGTTCAAATGCATGCGTTTTTTTATGTACATGGTCGGGTCGGGTCGGGTCGTAGGTAATCGGGCGATATTCGGGTAAACGGGTAAAAAAACCCGAACTAATTTGACCGGCAATACTTATTCGGGTAACCCGATTACCCGACGGTTACTCGATTACCCGACGGGTAAAACCCAACCCGAACCCGGTGATGAGTAATCGGGTAGCCGGTCGGGTACGGGTACAGTTTTTAACTGGGGGGTCGGGTACGGGTATGCCAAAACCCGCACCCAACCCGACCCGTTTACATCCCTATCTCCACCATTCGCTGAACAAAAAAGTTCAGAAAAACGTCCATCCGTTCGAAAGAGAAATATAACTAAATTTGAAGCAAACCCCAAAAGCACTGCATCTGATCTCACAGAAAGTGCTAACAAGATTGTCAATGCTCTTGAGTCTGTCGACACTAAAGAGTATAACTGTTGGGGCATTATAAAGGAGATTCCAAACTTAGACGACGATTCACGCTTCAAGGTCCTTGATTTGCTTAATACTAGAGCAAAGAAAGTAAAGTTTTGGAATATGGCACCACAAGAACGTTGAGATGGATTGCATATAAATTAAAATGATATATTCTAGCTCCATGTGACATATAAGTGGTTGATGTTTTGAACTTTGATTTTTGACATAGCATTTGTTATTTTCGCTTAAGAATATATATGCATATGGAATTTGAACTTTGTTTGGGGTATTAACCAATCCAATGGTTTTTTATTTATTTATTATGTAGATAATGTTTTGAAATTAACATTATTGTTATTTGATAAGCCTTTCATATCATTGATGATGATGTTTTTTTTTTTTTTTTTTTT
>CACSLK010021934.1:1817088-1827337 GCA_902706635.1 Striga hermonthica | reverse complement strand
CGCCATGGAAGCTGCTTCGTACGACGGCGACCTCCACCGAGCCTCCGCCATCCACCGTCAACACAACGACCAGCTCGCCATGGAAGCTGCTTCGCACGACGATGACCTCTACCGAGCCACTGCCCTCCGCCGTCAACACAGCGACCAACCCACCATGGAAGCTGCTCCGTACGACGGTGACCTCCACCGAGCCTCCGTCCTCCGTCGTCAGCATATCGACCAGCCCGCCATGGAAGCTGTTTCGTACAACTGTATTGTAATGGAGCAGCCCGACATCCGTGGCAGCGCCGCCGTCTAACTCGACTTCGACCAACCCCGTTATGGCGGGATGCCGCCGGAATCGAAGTGGTCTGTAACTAATAGACACGCAGCTTCCTCGGAGAAGAACAAACGCGTCGGGAGCCTTGAGAGCCGCTGTCGCATCAGCGGCGACAGGGAGTGGTATCACTGTAGGTGGCAAGAAGAGTGCGGTGCAATGGATTTCAATTTTCAATTTAGGGGTTTATTTTTAAAAATTTGACAACTTTGAGGGACTTATTTGCAATATCAACAAATCTTATATATTACATTTTAAGCCATGGGCCTAATTTGTAATTCATAAAACTACAAGTAATATTATAATATTTTGATTTAATAGTGCTGAAAATAATAAAATAACAATAATGATACATATAATAATAATAATAATAATAATAATAATAATAATAATAATAATAATAATAATAATAATAATCGAATAATCGAATAATAATAATAATAATTTTTATGTAGTTCGATTGTTCGGGTATTTTTGTTATTTAAATAAAATCAAAGAAAATGTCGATATCTAAACGACATAATCGATTTTTATGAAAGTAAAAACAAATTATTAAAATGAATATAAAATTTTTAATTGAAATTTTTAGTTATGACATAATTGATTTAATTCATCGGTTATCATAAATAACCAAAATAACAGACAGATCAAAACTTTATTCTTGCAAGTGATGAACGGAAAAAACCCTAAGTTCGCGACGGCTTCCATTCAACGCCTGTCGGATGGCCCACACGCCGATCCTCCCGACCGACATAATTTTCACTTCCCTGGCCTGCAGCAAGCCATTCTTTTCCGCTGAAGTACTCCCGATCTCTGAAGTGCTCTCGTATGCAAAATACCCTCGACGGGAATGTCGATTTGACCAGCTCTGACTTACCGGCGCCTATGGCGCCTCCGGTGGGGCCGATTTTTCGTGATATGCTTACCAACCACCGGAAGCATGTTGACCTAATCTCTGATGACGAATAAGATGCTCGACTTGAACTGGCATGACATCTGTACTTAACTTGCATTACTGAAACTGATATGACTATAATTACAACTATCATGTTTAAGGTATGTATCATGTTATGTATCCGCTTAGAATGGTGGCCAGTCCAGGTGCCGTAAGTCCATTCTGAGTTCTAGTGGTTATATCTGCCCACTAGAGTGTGCACATGGTGTCCAACACATTGGTGCTGCCAGATTCAGTTACGCCACAGCCATGCCATGCCATGTTTATTGTACCGCTACTATGTCATGTTTATATATGCCATTGATCATGATATTGTTATTATTATCACTGTTTACTTTAGTATGAGTTCCTGCGGAGAACAGTGGCTTTTAGTGCTCACGCCCCATGTTTACCTATGTTTTTCAGGTCACAGGGTCGGACAGGAGGTGTGAGCTTGGTCGGTGGATCGTGGTCACAGATTTTGGGCTAGCTGCCACTTGTACATTGTTGTAAATATATTTTGCCACGTTTTGACTTCCGCTGACATTTTACGACTTTTTCAAACTTATATGTCAGTTTTAAAGTTTTGATCCGATTTTACAGTCGGATTTTATACATATCACATGCCAGTTATATTTAAACAAAGGCATCGAATTTTATGGCACTGAATAGTTTTTAGTAGCATCCTGATTAGGATTTCGCAAACTAATACGTTTTATTTATACAAGTTTTTGTGAAAAATTTACTCTGATAATTATGACGTAGCAGGGTGTTACAATTGGTATGACTGTGGATGACAAGGACGATGACGTTACTATTGATCGCAATGGGTCAGTGCCGGATATCAAGTTGAAGGACATCTTTTATGAGACATTGCTGCACTCCTAGAAAAATGTGGTGGTGGTGAAGGTGATGGGTGCGGTTTTGTCTCCTCCTCTGTTGTACAACAAGTTGGTGAATCTGTGGCGTTTCATGAATGATTGCAATATGATCGATTTGGAGAATGGGTACTTCTAAATTCGGTTTAACACACATGAGGATGCCATCAGTGTGATGGTAGACGGACCGTGGATGGTCTCGAAACAATACAAGAAATTTTATGTTCATATCCAGCCATGGAGTGATGAATTCGAAGTCACTTGTAATCAAATTAAATCCTTGGTGACGTGGATTCGTTTACAGGGGATGCCCGTGCATTTGTACCACAAAAAAATTTTCTGTACGATTGGAAATGTGGTTGGAAAGGTAGTGAAAATAGATCATCAAACCGCTGCTCAAACGAGGGGCAAGTTTGCTCGTCTAGCCATGGTTTTGGACTTGAATAAACCCTTATGCTCCAGCTTTACTATTCGGGGGAAGTTTCAAAGGGTGGAATATGAATCCCTTCCGGACAATTGCTTTACCTATGGCTTTTACGGGCATTCCGCGGCCAATTGTTCTGCTGGTGAGCATGTGAGTACCAGTGGCGATGTAAGTGACGAGAGGGGCCAGGTGAGCGATGGTGATGGTGCGGGTAACATAGGCACCACAACAGATAAGATCGGCGGGAGTGCATATTCATGGTTAGTGGCGAAGACGTCCGGTCGCTTTCAGAACTAGCCAGAGAAAGATGGCGCTGCGATTGGTAAGTCTCGGGCTGCTCATACCACTGGTTCTAGCTCGCGCTTCAGCATCCTTAGGGAGGACGGGACTGAGGTCGTTCACCCTTCTCCTCAGCCTAACTTTGGCGGCGCCTTTGCGGCAGACAAGGGACGCAAGGAGTTTTTCGAGGGCGCGTCAGGGAATACTAATAATGGGTCTGAGTCTGGCTGGTGCACGATGACTGGTAAACAGAGGCGTGGTCAGGGAAAGAAGGTCATGGGCATCGCTCGGGTGGACCACAATGAGACGTCTGGTGTAAAATCAACGGTTGGGGGTAAAGCTACGCCTGAAAAGGTGGTTCAAAAGCCGCTGGTACGTGGCCGGGAGTAGATGGGATCCTTTTTTATGACGACTTCCGGGCACTCTCCGACACCATTCTCCTTTACCTCTATTGTCAACCCAGTGGCCTCAACGTTGGATTCGACCAAACATAAGGTGGTACGAGTGGTGGAACCGTCAAACCAGGTCCCTAACAGTGGAGATGTGGAGCTCATAGACCCTGGCGACTCGTCTACGAAGGAACAAGCTATGGTAGTGGACTCCCAAAGCCCTAGCCGTAACGCAACCCTCAGGAGAAGCCCCCGGATGACCCACATCCAACCCCTTAGGCACGGGACCTTAGCATGGATGAGGATGGTGAGACTATGATTCTGGCCACTGGTGGCCCCCGTTTGGCCTGATGATATGGCCTTTCCCCTCTGCGTAGTTTCTTTATGAATTATCTAGCCTGGAACGTGCAAGGTGAAGGCTCTAGCAATTTAGTAGAGCCTTCTCTACAATAATTCATCAAGACCAACCGGATGTTGTGGCAATGTTTGAACCTTGAATCAGTGGCCTTAATGTCGATGAGTTTATCCGTAGGTCAGGGTTTCACCGCTCTTTTCACGTGGAGGCATCTGGCTTTTCAGGTGGAATATGGATCTTGTGGAGAGAGAAAGTGAAGGTGACCATCCTGCACTGCCATAGGCAGTTTGTCCACATCCGTGTCCAGATTAATAGAAGGGAATCTTTAGTTACGTTTGTATATGCCGCACCGAACCTGATGGGCTGACGAGCTCTTTGGCGCCTTTTATCTGAGCTAGCCTCGTCTATAACCGACCCTTGGCTGATTGGGGGTGATTTCAACGGCATCCTGCGGCCCTCGGAGCAATCCGGTGGATCTCGGCGGAGTGGGATAATATGCAATGCCTTATCGGATTGGAATTTTGATCATGGTCTGCATGAAGTGAAGACCGATGGTACTCCTTTTACATGGCGATGTAGGGACTTATTGAAGAAGCTCGACCGGTTTCTGTCTAATGAGGCATGGAGAGATAGATATCCGGAGGCTTTTGTTCTTCATGTTCCGCGTATACAATCAGACCATAACCCCTTGTTTGTCCATTTCTTTAGTGGGTCTCAGCCTCGGGAGGACAAGCCATTTTGGTTTTTAGCCCCGTGGCTTTTAAATGATGGTTTCCAAGGGGTCGTCGTGAAATGCTGGTCAGCGAATAGGGGCTTTGTGGAGGCGGCCTCCTCTTTCTCCATCGAGGCTAGGGAATGGAGTTACCGAGTCTTCGGAAATATTTTTTCGAAAAAGAAACAGTTGTTAGCACGTATTGGAGGAATCCAGCGGGCTCTACAGAACCACGAATCCCATAGACTATCTCGGCTCGAGCAAACCTTGACAAATGAGTTGGAAGAGATTATGCTCCAGGAGGAAGTCCTCATGATACAAAAGTCAATGCGGGATTGGGCCCTATTTGGTGATCGCAACACTACTTTCTACCATAGGCAAGTCAAAGCTCGACAGCACAGAAATAAAATTGTCGCTTTGCGAGACACCCATAATAATCTAGTTATGGACCCGGCCGGTTTGCAACACATGGCGGTATCATACTTTCAGTCTATCTATGTGTCGGACATGATGGTTCCTTCACCAAGGGTAGCCTGGTCCAGTTTTCCTTCTATTAGCCCCCAGACTTCATCTCTACTTCAGCGGAATGCCTCAGATGATGAGATTTCCCGGGCTCTTCATAAAATGGGGTCCTTAAAGGCGCCGGGGAGTGATGGCCTCAATGCCTTATTCTTCAAAAGTCAGTGGGATCGGGTTGGTCCGTCTGTATGCCAGCTAGTCCGTGAGGTACTTAGGGGAGGGGATATGCCTGCTA
This sequence comes from Striga hermonthica, assembly GCA_902706635.1. NCBI lineage: Eukaryota > Viridiplantae > Streptophyta > Magnoliopsida > Lamiales > Orobanchaceae > Striga > Striga hermonthica. Next base: position 1,822,296 of record CACSLK010021934.1, on the reverse strand, counting down.
ACGTCAACAAAACTCTTGTTGTCCTTATCCCGAAGATTGCACAACCGAAAACGATCAAACATTTTCGCCCGATTAGTCTCTTGAATGTGGTTTACAAATTAATGACGAAAGTGCTAACCAACCGGATGAAGCCTCTCCTCCCAGCTTTAGTTGGACCGGCTCAAGCTAACTTTGTGCCGGGACGACAAATCCACGATAATATTATTGTGGCGCAAGAATTGATACATTCCATGAGGAGCAAGATGGGGGCTAGAGGGTATATGGTAATCAAAGTTGACCTAGAGAAGGCGTATGATTTCCTTCGGTGGGATTTTGTCAAGTCTACACTTCTTTTAACAGGCTTTCCTCGGAAGTTTGTGTCAGCCATCATGAAATGCATTTCATCTGCGTCTATGCAAATCCTTTGGAATGGTGCCCTGACTGAAGAATTTTGGCCAACAAGGGGATTGCATCAAGGAGACCCCATTTCTCCTTATTTATTTGTCCTCTGCATAGAACGTTTGGCCCAGGCCATTCAACGGGCTATAGACGACGGGAAGTGGAGACCTATCTCTGTTGGGCAGGGGCGAGTACAGATTTCGTGTTTGTTGTTCGCGGATGACCTCCTTCTATTCCTTGAAGCATCCAGTGAGCAGGTCGACACATTGAAGGAGGTCCTGGAGGAGTTTTGTCGTGACTCGGGCTTGAAAGTAAGTGATCCAAAAACAAAGTTATCTTTCTAAGAATGTGTCGCACGTGGATCGGCAAACTTTGTCTAATTTGTTGGGTTTTAAATTGGTGGATGACCTTGACCTATATTTGGGCGTCCCTCTACTTCATCGCCAGTCCACGAACTGAATGTACGAATGTATTCTCGAGAAGGGGGAAGCTAGGTTGTCAGGATGGAGAGCAGCTTCTTTATCCATGACGGGTCGTGTGGTGTCATCGCAAGCTGTGCTTAGTGCTATCCCTTATTATACGATGCATTCAGCCCGATTGCCTACCGCCATCTGTGAAGGACTAGAAAAGCGGTGTTGAAGCTTTGTATGGGGAGTTTCGGGCGATACACGAAAGCTGAGTCTCGTTAAAGGGGATGAAGTTTGTCAGGCCCACAAGTGTGGGGAGTTGGGCTTGAAACGACAGCGTATGATGAATGATGCCTTGCTGATGAAGTTGGGCTGGAAATTTCTCACGGACCATAATGCCCTACGGGTTCGCGTTTGGAAAGCAAAGTATGGTGATGGCCCACTTTTGCTTATTCCCGGCCACCGGTGTTCGGCTGTCTTACAGACTGTGAAGAAAGTGTGGAGTCAAGTCGTTACAGGGCCCCATAGGCCGTGTGTGATGGTCGCACGGCTAAGTTCTGGGCGGATGGATGGCTCCCGTAGGGTACCATTCTGTTAGATGTCGCTGTGAACGAGGTCCAAGCTTCTTTATTGGAAAAAACTATTCATTTTTTTATCTCGGATGTTGGTGCATGGAGATGGGAACTTTTTTCGGGCTTGATTTCGGCGTCGGCTCTTCTCCAGATCGCCGCTACTCCGCTGCCGCAGCCTAACTTCGGTCAAGATTGCCTGTTTTGGGGTCCTTCTTCCACGGGTAAATTTACAACCAGGTCGGCTTATGAGTTTGTAGCAGATGAGAGGTTGCAGAATTCAGAGCTAGCGGATTCGAACACACAGCAACTATGGCAGGTTGTGTGGCGTTGGCCGGGTCCTCAACGTATACAGACGTTTCTCTGGCTCCTTGCCAAAAATCGACTGCTAACTAATGTAGAGAGAAGGAGGCGCCACCTATCAGCCGATGCAATCTGTGGTGTGTGCTCCCAGGCGGATGAATCAGCACTGCATGTACTCCGGGACTGCCGTTTGGCCACCGATATTTGGAGTAAACTATTACCAAGTGAGTACCTTGCTCCTTTCTTTGCACAGCAACTAGACTCTTGGGTTATGTCGAACCTATTGCCAAGGCCCGGTCATGGGGTCGCACAATGGGACCGTACCTTTGGGATAGTCGTGTGGAAAATTTGGAAGTGGAGGAATGAACATCTCTTTCAGGGAAAGACTAAAGATGTGGTGAGTGGGTTACTTGAAATTACTTCTTATATTGAAGGATTGGACAAGGTTCGTGCGTGTGACAAGAAACTTGGTGGATCGGGACACACTAGGGTACCTTGCTGGATAAAGTGGGAGAGGCCTTCGACGGGTCGGGTTAAGATCAATTCTGACGTCTCATTTAATGGGACGTCGGGCATAGGCTGCGCTGGAGGACTGATTCGTGATGAGCTAGGTCGCTGGCTTGGTGGCTTTACTATGAAGATTGGGATATGTTCGATAATGGGTGCGGAGCTCTGGGGTCTTTTTCAGGGTCTTCGCTTGGCATAGGATTTGGGATTTCAGAATGTGGAGGCAGAAGTTGATAGTGCGGGTGTTTTGGAGTTCTCTGCATCATTAGAGGAGGTGCCTGGCGTACACGCCAGCCTCATTTTAGGTATTAAAGATCTTCTGGGTCGCCCTTGGCAGGTTAAGGTGAAACATGTATTACGTGAGGCGAATTTTGCAGCCGATTATTTGGCCTCTTTAGCGACGAAAGGAACTTTGGGGTATCACTTTCTTCGAGACCCGCCTCATGGGGTACGGACGTGGTTGGCTCATGACATTAGTGGAGTTTCGTATTCACGAAATGTTTGTAGTCCAGTCATAACGTAATCGCGTTAGCGTCTCTCTTTGTACCAAAAAAAATAAATAAATAATAAATAACAGACATAAATTATTTTATTTATTATAAAAAAACATATTTGTTATTAATATTTATTTATTTGGTCTTTTATATTTTTCACTAATAAAAAAACTAGTATATATGTAACTTCTATATAATGTGCAATGTAACAGACATTAAGGTGCAATATGTACAACACTACAGTGCACATTGTCGGTCTGCATTGTGCATATTGAACCAACTCAAATCTTGTCCCAACTTAAATATAAATGAACATAATTTATTGATTTATTCGGTCCGGTTAACCGAATCATCTTAAAATAATCAAAATAATTTTTTGTTTATATTAAAATTATATTTAGTATGTGATAAGTTTATTTATTATTTTTATAATATATTCGGTGGAAACAATTTGAGTTCAGTCGGTTGCGATCTCTATTTTTATTATATGATAAAGTGCAGAGTGTTGTTCTATAAATTGCAACATGCTATTTTACAAAGTGCAACGTGTTGAATTATACAATAAACCAATTGTGGTAGTTTCGATAAAATGCAACGTGGTGTATTATACAGTGCACCGTGTTGTTTTATAAAGTGCGTTGTATTGATATATAAAGTGAACGAATTTATATGATCGCATATAATGATTGCGTTGATATATAAGGTGCACAATAACATTAGACGAATTACACATTAATTGTTATCATATTACACAATAGGGAAAAAATTTCGATTTGAATTTTCATATTTCGATTCGACTATATGCTTTAATTTTAAATCGCATATATACACAAAAATATTGTGCAATTTACTTATAAAAAATATATGAGTATTTAATATTTTTTTTATAATTTCATATAAAGATTACAATATTTATTTTAAGTGCACAATATTGTGCACCCTATATATCATTATTGTACATGAAATAATCTTTCATTAAATTATAAATTTGCATCACGAATTAAAATATACTTAAAAGTAAAGTTCCTAAATTGCAAGTTGGTCATTTAACTCCGTCTAATTTCCAAAACAAGACCCACATCCCAAAATCACCATCCCTTCTCAGATTCATTGCTTCATCTCAGATCCGTTCGCTGCCAACACCGCCAGACCGCCGGATTCGCCATCGTCCGCCCCACCGCCACCATCCCCGCCGCCGCGATGTGGACCGAGCTTAGCCCTAAATCACATAAACCTTAAAACGTCCCCAATCACCCAAGGCGGCGGCGCCGTGTATTCTTGCAACAATTGCTTGTCGCTGAAATTCCTTACGCTCTGGCAGTAGCCGCGAGCCCTCTGCTTCTGCCGCGTAGGTCCACTCTCTGGCATCTCCTGAGGGAGAGGATGCGGGAGCGGCACCACCTCAGATGAGCTCGATGCCGCCAACGACGATCGAATATGAGAATATCGACGGGAAGATGCCGACGAGACTGGTTGTCGATGCACGACGGAGGCACGCCGTCGTCTCCTGTGTCGGGATTGGCGGCGGGCGGCAGAAACACGACCTTCATCTCTAGTGTCGAGGCTGGCGGTGGGCGGCGGATACACCACCCTCATCTCCTGCGTTGCAGTTGGCGGCTGGCGGCGGAGGAAAGCGGAGGCTGGAGGCTCTCTGTGTGTGTGTCTGCAACTTGCGAGGAGGAGAGAGATGAGGGTGATATATGAGAGAGAATAGATATTTACATGGTGAGTGGGTCCCACTTTAAATATATGTGTATTGATCAATTTACCCTTAATTATTGGTCAAATACAAATATTTGACCCACTATGATCAAATAATTACTATAATGCCATTAATGATTGACCATACTTTTACTTCATCTTAACCATATTAAATTAATGATTGACCATACTTTTACTTCATCTTAACCATTGATATGATTGATCACATGGTCAATATTCATTTTTATTTCTTTCACTATCTATCATTATATATCTGACTTTTTTTTTATGCCGATAAATTTTGTAATGTTCTCAATTTTAAATTATATTGTCCACACGTTTTGCTGACTTTTTTTTTCGAAACGATATAATTATATTAAACGAAAAAACACATACTTACAGCTAGCAGTCAGCTAGAATAGCCAAGCAGCCAAACAACTGAATCTAGGAGGCCTACACAAGATAGCATAGAATCGTCTACACTAACTCACTCACGATACAACAACAATACACGCTCCCAACTGGAGAATAAACACGCTCCTAAAAGGAGAATAACATGCTCCCAAAAGGAGAATAACACGCTCCCAACGGGAGAATAACACAATACCAACTGGACAAAACACAACACAAACACAACAAAAGCACCAACACAACAAAAACACAAAACAAACAACACAAAAACAACACACAAACTAAAACAAAAGAAAACAACTCAAGGCCCTTCCCCGAGTAGAAGATCCAAGCCCGTAACACCAGCAAACCCAGGTCTACCACCAAAAGGACAAGACCGAAAACCGAGAACCTGCTCCCGAAACTGCCAAACGCCTAACTGAAGCCGGGACTACATAA
>CACSLK010021934.1:1781452-1801015 GCA_902706635.1 Striga hermonthica | reverse complement strand
GCAATCTAAATAATGATTCATATATAAGTAAAATAATTTATAATTATGGTTCGGTTTTAATAATTATGAAATGTATTAAATGTCACGTGCCTATTATATAACTTATAATTATAAATATAATATTCATCCATATAACTTATGATTTTTATTTCCATTTATGTATGTGCACAAGATTAAATACTAATTATCATATAATTTAAAAGGATTGGTATTTAAAGGTCTATCACCACGAAGACTGTTGCGCAAATTGCCCTTGGACCCAATTTGAGCCGCAATTCCGATTTGAACCAGCTTGACGTCTCCGATGACTTGAAAAATACCAAGAGAGGTCCTAGCAGAAAACACTCTGGCACTCAAGTCAGTTCACGTTCAGCGACAATGTCGTAAAGTATTTCGTGCATTTATGTGTGTTGTGTAAAAAAATGATAACCTGGTGCCCTTATATAGGTAAGGTTGTGTGTCTATCAAGGAAATCTTGATAGGACTAAGATTTCGAGTCAGATAAAACGTCTTCATCCTTATCGAGTTCCCAATATCCCAAATCTTGAGTCCTTGACTATATACCTCTCTAGACTCAACCATTTTAGTTCCCCATCTCTACCCAACTCTCAACAAGAAGTTACCACTTTACCCCCCAGGTAGGCCTTACTAGCATGCGTGCCAAGATCGGCTTACTGGTTGACTTCAACATCGTGCTCTGCCACTCGCTCGGCTCGAGCCTTTTATATGCTGAGGTCCCCCTCTCTTAGGACAGACTTCAGTTATAGACCCGGGGGTGACCCGCGGGAAATACCTTCTCAGATCGTCCTCGTGTATAGATCGCCGAGGTATCAAGTCATAGACCTTTTTTCCAAGCTTCGTTGTTCCGCTGCATCACTTGTGGTGGGCTCCAAGTATTCTCTATAAAGAACATTTTGTTCAACCCAAGCACCTTCAAACAAATGTCGAACTCTACCCAAGCCCGGCCTACCCCACTTTTCTACGAGCTACTCATGTGCTATATCAAAGACCTCACTACCTTTTTTTCGATTGTATATAGATTATATTAAAAGGTGAATTATGATTGAATGGGGAAAGTGAGTTAAAGTGTCGAAAATACTATTTTTTATGGACGAATGAAATAATTTTGAGATAGCGAATTAATATAAGAAAAAATGTAATAATTGAAGTTGATGTGATAGAAAATTATAAAACAATGTGTATAAACGATTGGTAGTTATAATAAATGAGAATATGAATATTGAAGTTCATTTTAAAAAGTATGTAGTAAAAATTAGTTTTTATTAATATTGACTGAAGTTCATTTTAAAAAGTATGTAGTAATAATTAGTTTTTATTAATATAGATTGTATTGATTATACTGAGGATAAAAAGTTGGATTAAAAAAATAATAGTTTTTTGAAAAAAAAATTGTATTCATTTGTAGGTTCATAAATAATTATCCTTCAAGAAGACAAAAAAAATCCGATCGAATTGGAACAGAAAAATTGACGCTATACGCAAATACAGCGTAATCATTGATTTTTTTGGTTGGATCAACAGATACTATGGTATTTATGCACCGAGAAATTTTCACTTAATTTACCTTTTTCTATTTGGTAGGATTTGTTATTATTCCAAATATTTAATCAAAAATACTTAATTATTACAATGTCCAATTACTTTAATTATTTCAATTTTCATATGGTAATATTTCATTTTTAAAAGATATTATATGAATATGTACATAAAATTATAAATATAATTATAACATAAATATTTAAAATCAATTATGAAAAATTTATTATGATATTCATCACGATGGCACAATAGAAACATACTTATCAACATTACTAACAAATCAAAGTGATTTCTTATTTATTTGGTAACAAACCATATACCAAATTATTTTCGTTGTATCTTCAAAAGATCATTTAATTAAGAGGATTAGTTTAGCATTTTTTGATTTATCAATAACTCAACAGTTTATGTTTTTCAAAAATTATAAACTCAATTTTCCAAAATATCAAAAGAAATTCAAATGTTCAATCTTTTATTTTTTTTCCTGGAACAATAGATAATATTATACAAATGTGCAAAGCTACAACCCCTGGTTGAATAATACAACCAAAAGCTAAATAAACTTGGAGGACATGTCTGAAGACCGCCTATAACCGACACTAGCAAAGCTAGAAACCAAAAAACAAGACTCACGACACGACAGACACAACAAGCACTAATAGAAACTACAAAGCTCCCAACAGAAAAATAGAGAAGATCCCAAAGAGATAATGCCCGCTCTCACTCGGGCTTAACAGAAGCTAAATGCCCAAACAAAAAACACAAACCTACCATACAAAGCAAAAAACAACACAGAAACAAAACAAAAAATGACACGAGCCCTTCCACAGCAGCAATTCCAAGCTGAACAGCAGTCACCAAGTCGACCCAAGCCAAAGCCCTACGCCGAGAAAACCAACCCCGAAACTGCCGAAAACTGCCTAACTGAGTCGTATCCCAAGCACTGGAATGCACCCAAAAGCCGACTCGCTCCACAGCCCAAAAAACACCAAATTTCCCCTCCGAACAACCGCTAAGCCGAATCGGCTAACACCACTAGCCAATTCAACAGCACTAGGCGTCCACCACTGAACCCAACACTAGAGAACAGGGGTTGAAGAAGCAAGAAGGTGCCGCAGCCTCGGCCACTTCGACTCAGAAGCCGCGAGCTGCCTGAGCCACACCCTACCCACCCCACAAAACCGCACCACACCCCGCCCAACTTCCCCACAACACCAATGAAGCATGCCATAGGAAATTTGAGCCGACACCTTCAAGAAGTCGAAATCGACCACAATAGATCCACCACCATCAGGTCTCCAAGGCGAGAAGAGGCGCAACATCGAGAGGAAGATCGAGCGGCCAGGGGGCAAGAGAAGAGTGGATAACTTTAATGTTAAAACAATTTTTTATCCTTAATAGAAAATGATGTCTTCTCCTGTTTTGTTGGGTATGGAATCATATGAAAAACGAAGTATGCATGAGAACATTGCAAAATATAAGTACAAGATAAATTTAGAAATCAATTGCAAAAATATTATTGATATAACTAAAACAACACTATAATTGAATTGATATCTCAATATTAATAATAAATAACTTCGATTTTCTACTCATTTTGTAATAAGCCATATAACAAAAATCATGTATTCAAAGAGTTCAAAAAGATCCTTTGATTTTATCAATAAATGTACCAAACCATTTTTTTTAAAAAAAAAATACCATGTTGCGATTCACAATATCATAACAAATCTCATATAAATTAATAGACTAGAAAAAAGTTAAAATATTTATAATTTTATAAAGTATAAGCAAAAACAGAATAATATTGATGTAATTAAATTTAATAATCATTTTTACTAATACTTTATAAAATTCTATTTTTGCTTATTTAGAAGTCGAAATCGGCCACAATTTTTTAACTTTAGTCTTACTTATTTAGAAGTCGAAATAATGTGTTGTGACAAGGTAGTCTGTGAGTATTATCTATTGTTAATATTTGAATATGTTAAATTTTTATTATTCTTAATTATAATCAGGATTTAAAATGACAACAATTTTATAATGAGTGAAATGAACATATATAATATATTTCAAATTATTTTTTCTTTTTCCGGAACGATAGAGGTAATATATAAGAGCACAAAAGTGCAAAAGGAACAAAGTACAAGACCCCAACAGGGTAATCTAAAGGCCCCAACAGGGTAATGAGACAGGGACCAACGGCCCAAACCAAAAACACACCTAAAAACAAACAGGAATAAAAACCGAGAGGACACGCACAAGGCGGCCTAGAGAACTCCAGAACGAAAATAAAACGAAAATGAAAATCAGAACCACTGCACAATGCCTAGCCTGACTTCATTTCTGAAACAAACCAAAATACGGATACTAGACACAAAACAACACGAACTAGACTACACACCACGATCAAACACAAAGCAAAACAAGAATAGACAAAATAAACACCTTCGAGAGCCCTTCCCACAGCGCAAAGCCACACCGAGTACAACCGTGGCAGAGTCGAGCCCAAAATTCCAAACTAGAAACAGCAGAGACGCCTTACTGAAACGAGGATCCACAAGTTGGCCCAACCCTCGTCCAGAAGAACAGACCCCACTATCACCCAGAGAAATGACATCTGGCCAAACAGAAAGCCTCAGCCCGACGTATACCAACGACTCTGAACCAGAGCAAGCAGCCCAACTCGACAATCGCCGACAACCACACTGCACAACCCCGACCCAACAATCACCGACGACCTCACCATCTACACGCAACACCGTACCTGCAATTGTCGATTCCCCGTGGCTCGAGCAGAGCGGCTCAGCCCGACAACCCGACAATCACTATCAGCCACACCTCCAAATCAAACCAAAAATCGCCGGCGACCACAGAAACGGGGCAGAAGAAGCAATTTGACCGGATCCCATCTCCACCCTAAACCCTAAATCGGAATTTGGGGTCGCAACCCCCTCCAAAAGAGCATCAGAGGGCCACCAAATGGACAAAACCGGAGGAGAAACGACCACCCAAACCTTGATTCCAGCACCAGAGACGGATGCCAGAAGAACAGGGGAAAGGCGTGGTCGTATCCCCGGCGAAAAAGAACCCCCTCCCCCGCGCGACGCTACTTTTGGAAAAGGGTTGCGAGGCTCAGGGGAGCCGCCACCCTGCACTCGTCGCGCCCAACCGGGGAAGGCGACGGCTAATCGACGGAACTCATAGGAGGGATGGAACTGATGGGCACCGAGAGAGGTGGACGGATGTTTGGTATTTTTCTTTTCTCTCTTTTTCTTTTTTCATATATATCAAATTATAATATATCATAAGATAAAATAAATATAATTATTAATATTCAAAACAAATTAATCTATACTAATCAATATTTTTTCATTGTTTTAATATATGCAGTTTATAATTGCACCCCCCTACATAGCACACTGCACCCCCCTACATAGCACGAGCTACGTAGTAATTGAGAAGAGCTTAATTGGATTAAATTTCAGTAGAATTTTTTAGTTAAGTATTATAGAAAAAATTATTCAGTCTGTCAACACTGATTTTTACTGATAGAATCATGCCTTCATATCTTCGTTGTTAATCATTTCAATAAAAAATGACAAATAATTAAGTTTTGGATGAAAAAGATAAATATAATTTCTGAATTAATTCAAGTTAATCCTTTCAATAAAAGTCCTTTTGCCGTAGGAGAGTAGTATTTAATATAGTTTAGAAAATCGAACAGGATCGACCGATCCGACTAGTTGAAATAAACCAATTGCAAGTAAACCAGTCAGAAACCGGTCAGCGACCGGTTGAACCAGTCAAATCCGGTCAAAAACCATCCGGTTTGACCTGTCAGTTCTTTTTGTGAGGCAAATGAAATTTCAGTACATTTATATAGCAATTGATTTACTACTTCAGCCCATGTGGGACAAGCACTTCCACGAGATGAAGATGAAAATGCTATTGAAATGCGTGGATAAATAACTAATGCATGGTATTTATTAAGTCAAAAAACTTGAATATTGATCATGAAAAATAACTGATGCATGGTATTTATTAGGTCAAAAAACTTGAATATTGATCATTTTCTGTTGGAAATAAATGGGCCAATAAATTCAAAATTAATTAATTTTATTATTACAAATATATCACTCAACTTACAATAGCACTCAAGGAAATTTACTTTATCACAACACTTTTCTCACTTATGTACAACACATACAATATCTCACTCACTATTTTATTATTAATCTCTCACAACACTCAAGCACACACTTTTTATTTTTATTTTATTTTTTTTTTATTTTTTGGTACATACACTTTTTATTTTATTGTACACTTACTCTCTTTTTCTTTCTCAACAATCACGCAACACACAAGCACTCTTTACTTTTTCTTGTTTTTATCACTCTGCTCACACACACCACACTTGCTAGATATACCTATATTTATACTAATTAAGAGAAGTGTCTAGTACACATTAAATAATTAAACTCTCACCTAACTGATTGATTATATATTAAATATACTAGATAATTTAAATTAATTATGATAGATATTTTAAGAAGCTTCTTGTATGTCGGTATTGATTTAATCAACACTCCCCCTCAACACCGACATCCTCTTGAGTTATGATTTCTTCTCGAACCATTCCAAGGTGTGTATGAAACTCTTCGAATTTTGAAAAATTGAACCCTTTGGTAAAAACATCAGCTACTTGATCTTCCGTACCAACGTACTTCATCTCTATCTCCCATTTGAGCACTTTTTCTCTAACAAAGTGATAGTGAACTTCGACATGTTATGTTCTCGCGTGGTAAACGGGATTTTCTGCTATGCGTATAGCGGATTGATTATCACAATATAGTTGTACCGCATAGCTAAAGGCTGATGTAGATCTTTTAATAATTGCATAAGCCATGTGCTTTCCTGAGCCACCATTGCTGCTGCTCGGTACTCGGCCTCTGCTGTTGATAGGGACACTGTCGGTTGTCTTTTGCTACACCATGATATTGCAGCCGACCCAAACTTGAACACATACCCAATAGTGGAACTTCTTGTATCACCACATCCGGCATAGTCCGCGTCGCAATAACCAACAATTTATGTCTTTATTCTTTTGATAGAAAAGTCCATAGTCAATTGATCCTTTTATATACATTAGTATGCGCCGGACTAACTCAAGGTGTGGCTTCTTTGGTTTCTCCATGTATCGACTTGCGATCCCTACTGCATATGAAATGTCTGGTCGTGCTAAGGTTAGGTAAATTAGACTTCCGACCAACTGCCTGTACATAGTTGCATCCTCCAAGTCTTTTCCATCTTGAGCACATATCTTGGCATTTGCTTCGATTGGAGCCGATAATGGCTTGCAGTCAATCATGCCAAATTTCTTCAATAGATCTTTAGTATATTTTGACTGACACAATAAAAGACCGTCGCCTTTTTCTTTTAGTTCGGGCCCCAAAAAGTGCTTAAGTTCTCCAAGATCTTTCATTTGGAATCTCACCAATAAATTCCTCCTGGTTTGTTGAATTTCTTCTTCATCGTCTCCAGTGATGTTGACATCACCTACATATACTAGCACTATTGCTAGTTTTCTTTCTCGTTTCTTCACGAAGAGATTCGAGTCTGCTGGTGCAACAAAGTATCCACACTGAATCAAGAATTCAGCGATCTTACCGTACCATGCTCGTGGTGCTTGCTTCAACCCTTATAGGGCCTTCTTTAGTTTGCACACGTAGCTTGGATTCTCCTTATCCTCGAACCCCGCAGGTTAGACCATGTATAATTTTTTGTCGAGCTCTGCATGTAGAAATGCATTCTTCACGTCCATCGGCCATAATTTCCAGGACTTGCTTGCTGCCAGTGCAATAAGTACTCGAACTATTGTGATTTTTGCAACTGGGCTAAATGTCTCGTCGTAGTCTAACCCGTACTGTTGTGAGAATCCACGTGCAACAAGCCGAGCTTTATATCTTTCAATTGATCCGTCAGGCCGCCTTTTTATTTTATAAACCCATTTACAAGATATGGGTTTAACTCCATCAAGTTTGGGTACTAAGTCCCATGTTTCATTTTGCCTTAGAGCTATTATCTCCCCATTCATTGCTTTTATCCATTCTTTATGTTTAATTGCTTCCTCAAATATTTGTGGCTCCTTTATACTTGTATCTTCTTCTAAGGCTATATTGGCGTACCTGGGATTTGGCCTCTTTTGTCTGGAAGATCTCCGTAGTTGTTGTGGACTTGTCGGTACTTCACATGTTTCCATTCCTAGTGGCTCAGTCTCCTCGAGTTGAATTGGCCTCATCACTTCTGGAGTTACTTCATGTACACCTGTTTGCCACGGACATTGAGCTGTTCTGGTGACTCTCCTTCCTCGTCTAATTCTTCCATTCTTTGAGTTGCTTCTGGAAGTTTCACCCATTTCTGGAGCTTATCCTCGATTTCTTTTGAATCTGGTAGCTCTGACTTCTGCGGTGTCCACCAAGAAGATGCTTTCATCAAATATCACGTTGCGTGATGTGTAATACCGACCAGTTGATGGATCGCAACATCTCCACCCTTTTCTTTGGCTGTCATATCCCAAGAATATGCATCTGATTGCCTTCTTGTCAAATTTGCTCCGTAAATGACTTTGTACAAACACGTAACAGACGCACCCGAAAACTCTGAAGTGGCTAACAGTTGGTTTGATTTTCCATAGCTTTTCGAATGGTGACGTGAATCCCAGCTTTGCTTGTGGTAGCCGATTTATTACGTGGGCCGCTGTCTTCATACATTCTGCCCAGAACCTCGCCGGCACGTTCTTTGCATGTATCATGCTTCGAACGTTCCTGCCAGGTGCCGATTTTTCCTTTCTGTTATGCCATTTTGCTGAGGTGTGTTTGGACACGTCAGCTGATGGTGTATCTTATGCTCCTTCAAAAATTGGGAGAATTCTCTTGATGTGTATTCTCCCCCGTTATCCATGCGAAGGCACTGGATCTTATCTTCGACTTCTCTTTCAACAGATTCTTTGAAATCTTTCAACTTTGTGAATGCTTCTGATTTTTCTTTAATACAGAATACCCAAACATACCTTGAGAAGTCGTCGATAAAAGTCACCATATAGCTCATACCGCTGATCGAAGGTTGTTTAACTGGCCCAAATATGTCAGAGTGAATTGTCTCTAAAGGCTTTTTTGCTCTGTAGCTTGAATCTTCAAATGGTAGTTGATGTGCTTTACCATATTGACAGCCAGCGCATATTGTGTTATCTCTTATTTCCAGTTAAGGGAGACCCTTCAACATTGATTTCTTCATCATCACTTTAAGCTTGTGATAACTCACATGTCCCAGCATCGCATGCCATAAGTCAGTTGTTTCATTCTTTCGAGTCTTATCTACATAAGCAAACTCTACTAACATTACGTAGATGGACTTGAGCTTTCGACCCTCCATGATTGGTGTACCGATAATTTTGAGATTTTCGTACACCTTAACATTATTGGGTCCAAAAATAACACAATTCCCCGAAGTTGTCAGTTGTGATACAGATAGAAGATTTTTCTTCATACCTGGGACATGATAGACGTCCTGCAGTTGCACTTGTCCAGGACTAAATCGTGGAGTGATGATCGTCTTGCCAATATGGGCTATTGGCAACCTTGAATTGTTAGCAGTGACCACCATCCTGCCTCAGTTGTATTCACTTGTGTTCTGCAACTTTTCTTTGTCTCATGTCATATGATTGGAGCATCCCGAGTCCACGATCCAATCATTCTCATAATCTATTCGTCTAGGGACAACGACAGCAAATGTCGTCTCTTCGTTTAAGCTTGATTGCTCTTCTTTACGGGCATCCTCAGATATAGTTGGGACGATCTCCTCGACTATCGCCATGGATGCCTCTATGTCCCACTCTTCTTCGCTATTATTAGTCTCCTGGTTGTTTGACGTTGCTATATTCCCTTCAGCAACCTTTTTCCTATGCCAGCAGTCTTTGGCATAGTGATTCAGCTTGCCACATACGTAGCACGGGCCCATTTTATTCCCCTTGGACGTCTGATATTTCTTATAACGTTCTTGTCAGATTCCCTTTGTTTTAGAGCTTCTTTCTTCCTTTTTAATATATTCCTTTTTGTCTCTTTTATTTTGTTGGCGTGGTCTCATATTCTTTTTATAACTAAATAAGGCTTCATCTTCTTTCTTTAATGAGACTTCCGCCATTTGTCTGGTCAGCGCTTCTTGGTTGGCTAAAATATTTTCAAGATTTACCAAAGAAGGCTGCTCAGACCAACCTTGTATAGCGGCTATAATCCCCCTAAATTCGGGTCTTAAGCCATGAATGATAATTCTTCTCATCTTAGCTTCTGAAACATTATCAGTGGGGTCCAATTCAGAGATTTCGCGACAAAGAGTTCGTACCTTGTTAAAGTAGTCGCGAATCGTCACCTCCCCTTGTTTGAGTGACAGGAGCTCGTTCTCGAGAAGTTGCAGCTTAAACTCATTCTTTTTGGAAAACAATACTCCCAGAGTGTCCCACGCTTGTTTTAGAGTTCTTGCGTCCCGTATGTGTTCCAGCAGCTCTTTGTCAATAGTCGTCTTGAGTGCGTACATGGCCTTTCCCGCCTTTATCTTCCATTTACGTAAGGCCCCAGCTTCTTCGTGTGGTGTAGCCTATTCTCCGCCAACAATTTCCCATAGATCTTGGCCTTGGAGATACGACTCCATGCATGTCCTCCATGTAGTGTAATTTTAATTATTGAGTTTCTCCATTCCGCCTACTGATTGTAGATCCGCCATCGTGACTTGGACTACCTCCTCGTAACCAAGCAAGCCTCACGCGCTTCATAATTTTTTTTTTTAATTGTGCACGATGTCATTGAACTCAATAATCTCCCCTTGTTGACGACAAGTGATGGGCCCTGAATAAATTAGCACGAGCTTGAACTTTCCGGACGTGGCTCTGATACCACGTGTTGGAAATAAATGGGCCAATAAACTCAAAATTAATTAATTTTATTATTACAAATATATCACTCAACTTACAATAGCACTCAAGGAAATTTACTTTATCAAAATACTTTTCTCACTTATGTACAATACATACATTATCTCACTCACTATTTTATTATTAATCTCTCACAACACTCAAGCACACACTTTTTATTTGGGTAAATTGCACCAAACCCCCCTGTAATATACTAAATCTGCGCGTTTTCCCCCTGTATTTTAAAAATTGCGCCATACCCCCTTGTAATATACTTTTGCATGCACACTCTCCCTGCTACGTTAACGCCGTTACAAATCCCCCTGACGGCGTTACTTTTTGTTCAATTTATCATTATAAAATTCCTTTATCCAAGAATTTACGATTATGCCATCCAAGAATTTACGATTATGCCATCCAAGAATTTTATATAATATTATATATAATATAATATTATTTATATATTATATGTAACAGTTATTATAAATTTTATATATAATATATTATATATTATATATATAATATAAAATATATATATTTAATAATCGTAATATATATATTATATTATAAATATAATAAATATGTTATTTATATATTATATGTAACATATATATATTATATTATAAATATAATAAATATATTATTTATATATTATATGTAACATATATATATTAATCGTAATATATATTATTTTATGTAACAGTTATTATTTTATATATAAATATATTTTATATTATTTATATATAAATATATAAAATATAAAATATATTTTATATATTATTTATATATTATCGTAATATAAAATATACGTAATATAATATAAAATATAAAATATTATATGTAACAGTTATTATAAAATATATTTTATATATAAATATAAAATATATATTATATTATATTATACGTATTTTAATCGTAATATATATTACATATATATTAATCGTAATATAAAATATATTTTATATATAAATATAAAATATATATATATAATAATCTTAATATATATATATTATTTATATATTATATGTAACAATTATTATTTATATATTATATATTATTTATAATATTACATAATATATTTATATATATTATATATAATATAATATTATATATATTACAAACTATAATATATTATATATTATATATATATATATATTATAATATATATATATATGATAACCGTAATATATATATTATATTATAAATATATATTATATTATAAATATAATAAATATATTATATATATTATATTTATCATTATTATATAATATTATTTATATTATATACAATATATATATATATAACAGATATTATAATATATATATAATATTATATATATATATTATATAATATTATAAATAATATAATATTATATATATTACATGTAACAGTTATTATATATTTTATACTATTATATATAATATTATATAATATATATAAAGCAGTAATTTAGGGTGAAGCAATAATATATATAAAGCAAACCACTGCCATCATTATAATTACTTTAGGGGGGTAAAGCAGTAATTTCAGGCACTTTAGGGTGAAAAAATGAAGAAAAAATCGCACAGCACGCGCGTGCAAACCACTGCCGTCATTTTTGACGGTTTAGGGGGTTTCGCGCATGCAAAAGTATATTACAAGGGGGTATGACGCAATTTTTAAAATACAGGGGGAAAACGCGCAGATTTCGTATAATACAGGGGGGTTTGGCGCAATTTACCCCTTTTTATTTTATTGTACACTCACTCACTCTCTTTTTCTTTCTAATCACTCACGCAACACACAAGCACTCTTTACTTTTTCTTTTTTTTTTTTATCACTCTGCTCATACACACCACACTTGCTACATATACCTATATTTATACTAATTAAGAGACGTGTCTAGTACACAATAATTAAATAAACTCTCACCTAACTGATTGATTATATATTAAATATACTTGCTATTTTAAATTAATTATGATAGATATTTTAATAAGCTTCTTGTATGCCGGTACTGATTTAATCAACATTTTCCATGATAAATTGAATCCATAAGTTAATTGTTACTTTGGATTAAATGAATATATAAATTGATAAATATTTTTTTGTTTTTATATGAACACCTGGTTGCACCATCAAACATATACATCCATGATAAGTACATATAAGTGTATGCATTATTTATTCATATTAAAAATATTATACATAAAAAAATTTTATGTATATATAAAAAAAATATTATGTATATCAAAAATATCACATTTTTAAAATAAATAGAAAAATACATATTTAAATATAATGAATAAGTAAGTTATTAGTTAGATTAAGTATTTGAAAGTTTCGAATTGTCTAAACATTTAATTAACGGAGTTTTGTATACAACTTTTCTTATATAAAATATTATATATTTAAAAATGTCAACACATTAAATAATGGTTGAACCAATTCAATCACTGGTCGGTTAAGTGAACCATTGAACAATAGCTTGACTGGTTCGATGCCCGATACTATTTATTCAAATCAACTTATGTTGAAAATGTTTTCTGTGAAAGAACGGATAAGACAGATAATATTTTTTGAATGTTGCTTTCCCCCTTTTTTTGTGGGCGTTAACTTATTTTTTGAATTAATTTCAGATTTATATATATATATGGTTGTAAATTGAAAACCATGATCAAGGGCAATACTTGATACATTTGGTCCGGTGAGCCAGTGACTAACAAATGGTTACATTTTTCTTTCACACTTTCTTACAATTTTCTGGACCACTTTATATTTTGCAGTCAATAAAAAATGTCACCTTTAAAAAATGAAAAAAATATGTAAAGATAAAGTAAGGTAATTGAGTGTAGTAAGTAGTAATAATTAAGTAGGGTTAATTGCATAAAAAATCTCAACTTTTTGTTTAATTGCGAATAAAACTTAACTTTTTTAACTTTGTAGCAAAATACCAAACATTTATTAAGTACTGCAACTTTTTCTCACAAGTAGATTCCGGGCAAGGCTAGACATGGTCACGGGCCGAACCGGCCCGTGGCCCGACCCACGAACCGGCCCGGCCCGGCCTAGAACCGGCATCCTAAGGGCCGGTTCGTTGAACCGGAACCGTAGGGCCGCGGTTCGGTCCCAGTTCCATTTTTTTTTTTTGACCCGCCGGCCCAGGCCAAATTTTTTGTTTTTCTTAAGGGTCGTACTGGCCCGTGAACCGTCGGGCCTCCTAAGGGCCGGTTCTTAGCGGGCCGGTCCGGACCTTGGCCCCGAACCTAGTCACGTCTAGGCAAGGCACGCTGACATAGCTGATCGAAAAATTGACATGGCACTCAGCATTTTAATATCAGTGCCACGTCATCATACACATCAATTTAATAAAAAGTAAAAATTTTTTTCCCAATATGTTTTATAAGATAGATTTATCACGAAGTTTTTTCCAAAAGAAAAAAGAAGTATTCAAACATTTTTTTTTTTGGTACAATAAAGGAGGCCAAAGAGCCTAAGCTAGGACCCGTCGGGGGTATGAGATCCCCAAATTATCATGATAAAGCCACTCGCCCAGCCCTGTAGGGAGACTTGAAACACGGTGCAAGCCAACCGGATATGAGCCCGCTAAGCTGGCCAGGTGGTCAGCTGAGAAGTTCGCCTCTCTATGGATATGCATAACACGAACATTCCACTCCTTCTGCAATAAGTCCTGGATGGCCTTAATCATAGCATCGTGAATTCCAAAGGACCCATCCACATTCATCACCATCCGCACGACACATTGGCTATCAATTTCAACAATAACACATCGGTATCCGGAGTCCCAAGCCAACGAGAGCCCCTGAAACAGGCCCCAAAGCTCCGCACCCGTGATGGTACAAGCACCAATATTCATAAGAAAGCCCGATAGCCAACACCCCGCTTCATCCCGAATTAGCCCTCCCGCACTACTTAGGCCAGTACAACTATCAAAGGCCCCGTCGGTATTTAATTTCACCCACCCCGAGTCCAGGGGGTTCCACCGTATTAGCCGAGTGGTATAGGTGGCTATTCTAACGCTGCGATAGTCCTCCTCAGCGCGGACATAGTTGTTCGTCATGCGCACCACCTTCGAGAAACGGGCCTCACAGCTAATCGTAGAGTGTTTAAACACCCGCCCATTCCTCCAAGCCCACAATTTCCAAACCATGAAAGAGAACAGAGTACTCCAATTTGCAGTTGTTGCTCGCCGCTGCAACAAACAATTTGACTGGAGCTAGACGGTCAAGGGCTGGTGAAAGAACTCTCCAGCAGGGTCAGCCCGGAAGCACAGCCGCCAGACCTCCTTCGCCGCTGGGCAGTCGCGTAATACATGGAGGGTCGACTCGATTTCGCCGCAATGGTCGCAAGTCCCGAATTCTGAAATATGACGCCTCATTCTTTCCGCGTTCGTTAGTAATCGGTCGTTGGCAGCTAGCCAGAGGAACATACGAACTCTCTGTGGGGCCGAGACTCTCCAAATAATTTTCCACAACGGACGATCATGGTGGCGCGACTGTGGAGATACAACTCGATAAGCAGACCTCGTGGTAAAGTTCCCATCCTCCGAGAATCCCCATATAATGTGGTCATCTCCAGCTATCTCTTTCGGTGGGAGCGTACCCGCTATGCGAAGGACCAAAGCCGACGGCAAAACACCATGAAAGCTAAGCCAATCCCAATTCCCGTTAGCATCCACATGCTCAGCTACTTTATAAAATAAATTTCCGATCTGGGCTTGGTTATGGACATATCTAATCAAGGGCCCAACCGACCCAAGCCAAGGGTCAAGCCAGAACTGGATTCGCTCGCCATTCCCTTGGACCCATCGAACCCCGCCAGCTATGTCGGGCCATATCGTTTGGATTGCACGTATTAGGGCCGAACCTCTTCGCCAGGGAAAGACATTGTATTATCCATAAGATTAAGCGCATATTTCGCTTTCAACACGCGCACCCACAGAGACTCAGGACGTGTCAATAATACCCATCCCATTTTCATTAACAATGCACGATTCATACGGCCAAGATCCTTGATCCCCAGGCCCCCGTCCTCTTTCGATTTGCAAAGATTGTCCTAGGCAATCAAATGCACCTTCCGTTGGTCGTTAGTTCCACCCCACACAAAAGCACGACTTCTACGAGCAATCCCATCAGTCACAACGCCCGGGAGCATCGAGGTCTGCATCATATAGTAAGGTAAAGTGCTAAGAACCGACTGCGTGAGGGTCACTCGGCCCGCCATCGATAGAGACTTCATCAACCCGCTAGGCGCGCTTCCGTTCGCTCGAGAATGTGACAGTATGTCTTCTTTGTAACAAGTCCGTTGAGCAGCGAAACGCCCAAATATTCCCCAGATTGGTCGTAAGCTTGAAGCTGAGGATCGAGGCCAAGCGAGCTTGTTCAAATAGTGCAACGTTTTTAGAGAAGAAGACTTGGGTCTTCTCGGCACTAATATTGAGGCCTGATCGGGAGTAGAAGCTGTCCAGCACTCGCATTAGGACAGAGGCCTGGTCATCTGAGGCCTCCAAGAAGAGGAGGAGGTTATCAGCAAACATCAAGAAGGGGACGCTTACCGCATCTCGGCCCCAGCCAATAGATATCGGGCGCCAGTGCCGTTTCTCGATTGAGTCACCTATCAACTGTGCAAGACACTCCATACAGAGAACAAAGAGATAAGGAGACATGGGGTCCCCCTGCCGCACACCTCTCGTGGGTCAAAAATTCCTCCCCAATCGTCCCATCCCACAGGACATTCATCGAGGCGGAGCTAACACACGCCGTAATTGATGTGACAAAATTGGCAGAAAATCCAGCGAGGCAGATGGTTTCTTCAATGAAATCCCAGCGAATAGGCCTTTTCCAAGTCCACCTTGATCACCATATGACTCGTCGCTCCCCGCTTGTACCGCATAGAATGGACAAGTTCTTGGGCGATGACGATGTTGTTCGTGATATGCCTCCCCGGGACAAAGCTTGCTTGGGCCGGGTGAATCAAATCAGGTAGCGTCCCCTTCATACGGTTAACCAAAACTTTGGTGAAAAGTTTGTAGATAACGTTTAGTAAGCTGATTGGACGAAATTGTTTGATTGTAGTCGCGTTCTCAACCTTGGGTATGAGTACCAGCAGCGTACGGTTGGTCTTTTCCAGGACAGCACCACTCTGCCACATGGTTCGAATAAATGCACTCATCGTGGAGCCGACAACTCCCCAATGTTTCTGAAAAAATAGGGCATGTAGCCCGTCCAAGCCCGGTGCTTTCAGTGGGCCCATCTGGTTTAGTGCACATAAAATCTCTTCATCCAATATCTCGCTATCCATGCTACTAAGTGCTGTAGCATCACCCTCCGGAAAGCATGCTGGGAGAGGTGTGGGCTCTACAGGCTTCGGGCTCTCCGTGTAGATGCCTTTGAAGAAATCAGTTGCTAAGCGACAGAGGGCGGTCGGCTCTGTGACTTGTTGACCAACAGCATCCGTCAACTCGATTATTCTATTACGTCGGCGTCTGAGTTTAAGTTGTCTGTGATAAAAGGAGGTGTTTCTATCGCCCAGGTAAGACCATTCTCGGGTTGCCTTTTGTATCATCAGAAGCTCTTCCTGCCTAATAACATCCTCCAGCTCATCTCTGAGTTGCTTTTCGAGGCCTCCCAAGTAATTCCGAGCATAGAATTGGATACATCTCTGAATGCCCCGAATCCGGCTCAGGAGCCGTTTTTTCTGATTAAGGATATTCCCAAAAACATGAGTGTTCCAATCCTTAGCCTTAGCAGTAAAATTATCCGTCGCTTGCTGGAAACAAAGTGAGGGTTGCCAAGACTCTTTAAGCATGTCAGAGAACTCTGGGTGAAGGAGCCAGGCAGATAAAAAACGGAAAGGCTTCGGCCCGTGCGAGGGTCTATGCCTCCCAATCCACACCAAAAGGGGTGAATGGTCCGATTGGATCCTCGGGAGGAGCCGGACCCGACTCATATCAAATCTCTCCACCCACGATACATTAGCAACGAACCTATCAAGCTTTTCTGCCACCCTACCAGCCTGAGTGTCCCGAACCCATGTGACTAGGTGTCCATCTGTTGCCACCTCCTGGAGGCTATAATTGAACAACCAATCCGCAAAGGCCGGGCTAAGGTTACAATGACTAAAGGACCCACCAATCTTCTCGGACCTCCGCAGTAGGCAATTAAAGTCTCCACCAATAAGCCAAAGTTCTGAAGCTCGACTCGCCAGGCCACTGAGGTCCTCCCACAAGCTTCTACGGCCCGGCTCATGGGGGCTAGCGTACACAAAGGTTATAAGACAACCATCTCTGTGCCCATCCGCCCGGACGTGAATCCATTGACAGGAATAAGCCAGCACTTCAAGGCGGACCTCATCGGTCCACAACAACCATATGCCTCCAGAAAAACCCAAGGCTTCAATACGAAAGGAATTCGCAAACTTCCTCTGGCGAACGAAGTTATCAGCTAAAGCGCCGCTCACACGTGGTTCAAATATGGCTACTACATTCGGAAGATATTGCCGACAAAGAGTAGAGAAGGCTCCCCGAAACTCAGGCGACCCCGCACCCTGAACGTTCCATGTAACGATATTCATTATAAATAAGGGCAAAGAAGAGGGCGGTACCCACCCTTAATCTAGGTCCTGGACGTGTGTGTCCGAGATCTCATCCAAGCACATGCGTTTGTCCGAACCGTCGCAACCATCCCCATGCACAAGAGTTTCCTCCGGCCAAGGGTCCTGCATACGCACTAGGTGCTCCTCCTTTGCCAAAGATGATCCATGCGAGGGGCCGGCACCGAAGTTAGCATGCGTATGAATATCCATGATTTGAGTCGTTGTATCCTCGGCCATGATAACTGCCTTGTGTTTAGCCGGATCAAGGCCATTGCCCACGGGAGTTATGCACACTTGTCTTTAAGGACCGCCCAGATCTGTAGGCTCTTCACTTTCTCTTCTGGCTCTGTACGTTGCTATTGCGCGTCCCAGTCCGTTGGGGCTTAGTCTCGTCCTGACCATGACCCACATTGATCTCTTGTTCGCCCTCACTACGCCCATTAACTCCGCCCAGGTTCACTGTTTCGTGGTTTATCGGATTGCGGTTTCTCCCTCGGCCCTTAAACATACGCCAGTCTCGCTCCCCTGTGGCATTCGAGTTCCTATTATTCGCCACATTTTTGTTCCCCTGCTGTACTTCCCCCACGGCTCCGAACTCCAAGACCTGGTTGGTTTGCCCGGACCCTATCTTAGCCAACAAATCAAATCTAGATCCCGACCCTCCGACCGGCCGAAGACCCCTAGTGGTGTGTGATCTATATGTCTCCTTGTCTCGTTTGGAAGTCATCGGACGCGCCCGCTGTGGTACTTGGACCCACGGGCCATAAGCCGACTCGTCTCGGCCGCCCACAGGCCTCGTGCTGTCTTCTGATTCCTTCTCACCCTCGTGCACCTGTCGGGTATATCCATCCTGCTCGTGTGCTGTAGGTCGGTAAAGACAGCTATGACTCGAGTGGCCAGCCCGACCACAGTGAAAACATATGGTTGGTAGGTTCTCATACACCACTCGTTGGGTTTTCCCATTGATATTAAAATTCACACATAGTGGTTTCGTTAAGTCGACCATCACCGCGAGCCTCGCATATTTTCCTAGAGTGAGAGCGGTCGTCTATTGATCAATTTTAACTACTCTGCCTACAATGCGCCTGATCATGCGAAAGATTTTTTTATGGTAGAGGTGGGCCGAAAGTCCAGGCAAGCGGATCCACGCTACTGTAGTCGTCAATTCCTCATTTGTAGCGTCAAACTCAAGGGACCATGGTTGAACGTGCATATAACTATTCCCCACTACGTAAGGCCCACCGGTGAGTACTGTAACTGTGTCATCATGGTGGTTAAGGTGGACGAGGTAAAAGCCATTGTCAAGGTCCATCGTATTACATCCCGCCATAAACGGCCATATTTTGGTTATCCGATTATACAAAGACGCCATGGTGAGCGATTCATCGAACGGCTTCAAGAAGATAACATTCTTCCAATTTTGCTTAAGCTGTTCGAAGAATTGT
>CACSLK010021934.1:1721708-1732292 GCA_902706635.1 Striga hermonthica | reverse complement strand
TGCCTTCCGCACTTGAAGCCGTTCCTCTTTCGATTCTTCGCCCTGGTGATACTTTTTCTACCCGCGTCTTCACGGCTCGTACAGCTTCTTCCAACTCCGGCGATACCATGGATAACATTCCTCTCCGTCGCCGCCGTCCTGCTTTTGGCTCAATGGACGAGCCTGAGGAGGATGAAGTTGTTTCTTCTCAGCCCACTTTTCCCACATCTTCGACCATTCCTCCTCCCTCAAATTCTCCACCCAAGCGATCCTCGACCAAGAAGCTTTCCGAACGACCATCTTCTAGCTCTCTATCTCACCCTTGGTTTAATCCCGATAAAATTGGCCAACCTCTTGGTTGGGCGTTCTTTAGGTCTTCCCCTTCTGACCGATATGATAATCCTCCTCGAGACTGGTACCCTTTCTTCGAGGTCCAGTTCAAGCTTGGGCTACGCTTTCCTTTGAGCCCTGATATAATCCGCATCTGCGAGTGGTTCTCGCTTTCATTACACCAACTTCCTCCTAATGCTATCCGTTTTATCACCACTTTCATCATTCTCTGCCGCGTCCGTCTGGGTCGATTCGATTTAGACTTCTTCCACTATTGTTACTGCCCCTCTAGATTGGGCTGGGGTCTTTATCTGAAAAGTCGCAATGGTGCGCATTTCATAAACGACATCCCCTCCAACCTCCCCAAGTGGAGTGATAAATTTATCTTTGTTCGACCTGACGTCCCCTTGCCCTGGCCTTCCGTTCCTTGGGTCAAGGACGTTTCCAAGGAGGCAGCCTCGGCTCCTCCATCAAACCCCCTCTTCGACCAGCGGATCCATGTTTGGAATTCCAAAACCGTTGCGTCTGAAGTACTTCTCAAGGACGATAACCTCCTCCATTTTTGTGGTCTTCTTTTCCACAAGACACTTTCTCCACCCACAGAAGAGATCCTCCATCTCGTTCGGCTCGATGATGACCCAGGTGATCTTCGGTCGATTAATTTGAGTGTCTCCACGTACTTGTTTTTATATCGGTGTACACGCTAATGTTGAGCTTGTTCTGCTTGATGTGTTCGTGCAGAGGCTCCCAGTTTCAACATCCCCTTGAGGAAGGTGCCCCTAAAAAAGAAGACCGGGGGCACTTCTGGCTCGGCCGGGGGTCAAGCCGAGGGCTCGAACATTTCCTCGGGGTCTCGACCAGAGCCGCAACCACGATCGTCTTCCCGAGAGACTCCTTTACCTCCGCCTCCTCCGCCGGGGCCGCAGCAATCTCAACAGCAATCATCCTCTTCACAAACATTCAAGAGGGGTTTCGAGGCCCGAATTTTGAGCTTTCTAGCTTACGTGTGTATTCGTCGAGTTTGTGGATTCCCGATTATTATCCCTCCGAGACGCATACATGTGGCCATTACTCGGAGCCTACGGGCGGGATTTTTCTTATGCTTTGAAATGTCATAGTGCCTGGTTGGCTTATGGATCGATGTGCTTTCGTTGTTCAATCGGTCGGATGGTTTTGTTTTGCACTCGAGGACTTTCAGATTATTTTCTTTATTCCCAGTGGACGAACACAATTTGGACACATGGTGGTATACCACCGTGTAGAGTATGTGCATTCTTTTCCTTATTTTCTTTTTCTCTTAGTTCTTTGTTTTGTGTGTCTGTGCTTGCTTTCTTTTCTTATTTTTGTTTATTGTGTTTCGTTTTGTTTATCGCATGAGCTTGTGTGATTATATGCTCTATCCTATTCTTTTTTGTCAAGCAATGAGGACATTGCATTGTTTTAAGTGTGGGGGTGGGATTTTCATGATTATGCATGCTAAGACGATATTTCTTTCATTTTATGTTCTTTATTTATTGTGTTTGTCGTGTCTTGGACCGGTTTTGTTTGAGTTTTTGTGTGTTTGTGTCGATTTCCCCGCATAAAGATTGATGTTTGTTCAAGAGTCGAAATAACTAAGTGGTGAGTTATGGTCGTTCGGTTTCATTGTTAATTTTCGTGCTTTATGTACTTGATGAATTGGACAGTTTCCTTAAAGTTAAATGGCGATTTGTGGACATTGAAACCCGCATTTGAGTTCACGGAATTATTTTGTCCCTTGTTTGTTCTCGATTGGTGACCTTGAAACATTTCTTGCCTTGTGATTCTATTTTTGTAATGGTGTTATGCTTAGATACTTGTGGTACATCTTGATGATTATTGTTGTTCATGTTATTGTATTTTTTATGTATCCTTGTGTGCCACTCCCTTAAAAAAAAATAATAATATATGTGAGTTCGCGAGGAAGTACGAATTAGACTCCTCTTATTTCGATCCATTTTGTGGAATGAGATAATGAGCCCGGGAGACCGATCTAGAAGACTCGAGAAAATCCCTCGAAACTAAACCTAGATAATCATCGTTCGGAAACCTCGTTCGGAAAAAGAAGTTCACGAAAAAAAATGATTAAAATGAGCTCGTGAGAGTTGAAAGGATTAGACTCCTCTTGGCCCGGATAGTCTTCTAATAAACTGAGTTAATAAGTACGGGAAATCGGCCTAAGAAACTCGAAACAAACCCCCAGGTTAAAACCTAGGTAATGATCGTCCTAACGACTCTCATTTGAAAAAAGTGACTCATGTAAAAAAAAAAGAAAAAAAATACAAGAGAAAGCGGGGAGTCGGCCTTGTTGGTTTGGTGCGTAACGTTTATTATATGTTGAGTGGACCATATTTAGCTTTTTGCAAGTGTATTTGAAAAAGAGAGTTTGAATCGAGTGAATCATGTATAGAATGACTTGGGGCGGATTTTTGTTTTGTATGAATTCATCTTGTGGGGACCGTGTCTTCGAATTTGAGTTTAATTTTGTGGGTAACCGGAAGAAGACGAGAGTTTCACTTTGCATGATTATTAATTTTGGACTGTTCGATATTTCTTCTCGAACTACTTGTTGTTTTGTTTGCTTGAGGACAAGCAAAGAGTTAAGTGTGGGGGAGTTGTTTATTGTGTTTTTCATGCCTTAATTGAGTTATTATAGGTTCCTTTTCGTGTCGACCGGTCCATTTTATTGTACTTCGTGTGTTTTTGCTTTCGGTTTGTGTTATTATGTTTTGCCGCTTTTTCTCGTTTATTTTTGGTGTTGATTAAGTCCATATTGAGAAGTTTGGAAAGACGTGCCATTTTCAAGTCATTTGCGAGCCGCCCGAGCCATTCCGAGCCATCCCGGAAGAATTTTGAGTCAAGACCCGCGATCACGCTGTCAGGCCCAATCCGCGGCCCCAGTGTGATTTCGCGATGCTGCCAGGCCTAATCCGCGGCCCCTGTGTAATTTCGCGACGCTGCTAGGCCCAATGCGCGACCTCAATGTGTTCTCGTGACGTTGTGCGTCCCTGTACCAATGCTAAGTCCACGTTTCGCGACCCCAATGCCATTCCATGATATTACGCATACTAACCTGCGAGCCCCAATGCCGATTCGCGGCCCGAACTTCATTTTGCAATGTTGCGCGTTCAGTTTATTAAATGTTTGTGTTTTTAATGTGTGTGTGTTTGTGGTGTATATATAAATAAACATTGTGCTTTGTATTTTTGGGACAACTCCCTCATTTCTCAACTTTTAAGTTGGGAAATCCTCTTTATTTTCATTCTTTTCTTTTTATGCTTTAGTTAGGAGCCTTATGACTTGTATTTTCCAGCAAGTTTCCGGTGACATCATTTTATTAAAAGTTTCGAAATTTTTCATCCGGTGTTCTTCAAGCATGCATTATGAGAGTGGGTAATTAGATTTAATCCTCATTACTTCGATTTTGTCCCTTTTTGCTTATGACATGTTTCAAGGTATCTATTTTGATTGGTTTTGTATGTTTGAATTTGATACCCATTTTTTTGACATGTCACGAGTTATGATTTGCTTGTTCAGTATAGTAAAGATAATTGGGATATTGAGTAATTATGTATGTTCTGTTAAATAGTGTGATGTAATTTGTGATGTGAATCGTATTAGCCAAAACAGATGCTCTCGGGTCCTCTGATATCTGCTTGATTTCTCATTTTGTAAATTTTAGCTGACGTTAGGAAGATCTCTGTGTAGTTAGCATACTATTTGATAGCTATATATGTATGTTAGGTGTTCATCTTATAGAAGCCTTTGTTGCCAGCATGTGTGGTTATGATGCAAATTTATAGTCCATGTATGAGTTTGTTTTGTATCAGTTAACTTGGACTTGTGAACTGTTTTTTTATTATGAGTGTTTGCTATAGTTGTGTAGTATGCTCATTGAAAAATGTATGCTTTATATTATGCTCGAGTTACCACGGGTAAGTCTCTAGTAAATTTTTATGTTTCCTTCTTAGCAGTTGGCTGTTAAGATGTCATGAAAGAGCTTGTTGTAGTAGTAACTAAATCATCATGCATTTTTTGTGAAATACTTCCTGAAACATGCTGATAAATATAAAGTTAGTTTAACTTGTTGAAGTGGGAATGATGACGAGTTTAATGAAGTGGTCCTACTCGGCTCGATTTCGGATTAGTCGATTCCCCTGTGGATCCAGAAACCGGAAGGTCCCTGTACCAAAAAAAAAAGAATAATCTATATATTCTCTTGATAATGGATTGAAATTTTTTGTGGATGATTTACATTATATAAAAATAAATAAATTTCGAATGTGTTTGTTAATTCTAATATAGAGTAGAGTTTTTGTTTTGCAATTCTTCTGATGAATCATGCCAATTATTCAATATTTCTACCCGTGACACGTTCTTTCCTTCCAACATTTAATTCGTCTCTAATATTATCATTCTAATTCAGTTTCCCCAGGAACAAGGAGCTACCAAGGCCCGGCTCAAGAATGCAGGCAATTGAATACAAACTGTTAAAAAAATAAAAACAAAAAAAAGAGGTGTCATGGATTTTATTTTAGTATGTATTTTAAATTAAGGGCATTGTTGGTAATTCAAGCTTTTATCCAATATCTTATCTAGGGAAACAATTGTGGAATACAAAAAGTTAACAGAATCCTATCTTTGACCGATTTGTAGCGCCCCGTTTCTTTTCAATTAAATCATAACATTTACATCGCTCGACTAATTTAGTCTCGTTTGTGCTTTGTATGCTGACTGCTGAGTGTTTATTTCTGCTTAATTGTGGATCATTTGCTGAATTATGTGATTATGTGGATTAATTGCTTGATTGAATTACGTGATTATGTGAATTATTCTCTTAAGTGAATCATGTGATTATATGAATTATTTTATTAAGTGAAATTATGTGATTATGTGGATCATTTTCTTAATTGATTTATGTGATTATGTGAATTATTATCTTAAGTGAATCATGTGATTATATGAATTATTTTTACTAAGTGAAATTATGTGATTATGTGGGCTATTTTCTTAATTGATTTATGTGATTATGTGAATGATTCTCTTAAGTGAATTATGTGATTATATGAACTATTTTTCTTAAGTGGAATTATGTGATTATGTGATTTATTTTTCTAAGTGATTATGTGCTTTATTATTATTTTTGTCTAAGTGTTTTATTTGAGTTTTTGGTGATTAAGTGTTTTAATTGCTAAATGCCCAATTTATTTTTCTAAGTGCTGAATTTAGGTGCAAAGTGTTTATTTTTTGTTTTCCTAAGTCCTAAAATTTGGCCAAGTGTCAAATTTAGATCCTAAGTAAGCTAAGTATAATAGCCTAATCAAGCTCAGCCCAAGTTAGCCCATATATCTTAAAATTTTCCCAACTCTTCGGCCCAACTCCAGCAGCCATGCTCGACCCAACTGATTAAATATTAGAAAACCGGCCCAAACACACTACTTAACACCCAAGCCTTGTAAGGCCCAAAATCGGTTAGCAAGCCTTACAGGGCAAAAATTCAATTTTGGTCCGCTAAATTGTCCATTGTCCACTTTTGGTCCGCAAACTTGTCTCTCATAAAAAATGGTCTATTATGTTACATTTTTCATCAGTTTTAGTACACTAGTCCAGTTGGCGGGATTACAAGATAATGTGGACCGGGATTGGAATTACGTGGAGGGATAAGATGTTGACGTGCTAGGATAAAAAACTGATTTGGCACCTCGTAATCTTGGGCCACGGGATTAGCGTACTAAAACTGATGAAATGTGTAACATAATAGACCTTTTTTGATGAGGGACAAGTTAGTGTACCAAAAGTGGACAATGGACAAATTAGCGGACCAAAATTGAATTTTTGCCAGCCTTACAGCTTCCACGAGACTAGGCAAGCAGCGTCGTCTCCCATTTCCATCAGCGCCACCCTAATTTTCCCTCAGAAAAATCAGACCAAAAACCGACGACCAAGGAGCATCATTTTCCGGCGACAGCCCTTGTCCGACGATTGAGCAACGGAACCCACGACCTGGAGCCTCGATTTTTGTACTCGAAGCTCCAATTTCACGGCAATCGTCGTCCGACAGCGAGCTTTAAGCCCGAGCAACAACCCCTGAGCTCCGACCTCCGACTGGCGGCAAATAGAACGAAACAGCACCGACGACCCTGAGTAGCCGCACCCGACCGAGTGCCACTAGACGTCCGACGACAAGGACGGACTTCTTCGACGACCAGACCAACGGCGAGGCGAGCCACTAGGTGTGGCATCCGAGAGCCACCAGCTCGACGGTGAGAAGGCCAGCACACGCCGGCGACCAAGAGCCCCCACGACTGACGTGTACTGAAGAGGAGCCTTGTTTCCGGCGAGTACCAAGCAACAGCCTGCCGGCGACCGAGAATTTCCTCGGGCGAGGAGATTTGAGCGCACCCGAGCACATCGATTCCAGACGAGGAGGCCCGAGCTACTTCCGGCTAAAGCAAGGACTTTGCGGTCAGCCGAGAGCCAATCCACCCTGAACCTTGTCCTTTTTCGAGCCCTTCTTGCAGAGGTCAGAGGTATATGGCCGAACCTCTAGCAGCATTTTTTTGGCTAAGTTTGTGTGATGTTTTATGCTTAGTTCAGTTTAAAAGCATGATAAATGTTGGTGATGTTTCGAGCCTTTATGAAGTGTTCTGTGTACTGATTATATTTTACGTTTATATACTGAGTTTGCAAGCTAACCTGGGATAAGTTTTCTGGTGCCTAAAATTTCCGGTTCTGTATGATTATGAGATCCTGTTTCATTTTTGGATGGAAGTTATAGCTCATTGAATTTCTCATGTTCCATTTCTGGGTCACAACCATTCTCAAGTTTCATTTTGGGTATTGTTTTTCTCAAACTTATTGTCGTGTCTAGGGACTAGTGAATGTAGTTGCTATTTTTCTGGTGGACGTGCATCCCAATTTATTATACACAGTTATAAACAGTATGGAGGTCAGTTGATAAGTCCAGTAAGTGAACTAAGATATGCATTAGAAAGTAAGCAAAGAGAAGAGTATGTGTTTGTGTGCTTGTGGCATTGTTTTCCTTCGTGTATGTTTTGTCGTACTTGAACCTTGTTGCAGAACTTTGTTGTTGTTTTTTTTGTGTTGTTTCTGTGTGTTATTTTGTTCATAGTTCTTAAGTTCGATTGGTTCGAACGAGCTGAGACCAGTCGGTTAAGTTGAGTTAGAAACCAACAGAACTAGAAATTTCGGTTCGGTTTTTATCCGACTCGGTCGGTTTTCGGTTTTCCGCCCCTAATTGTTTGGTTAATTCGGTTGGTTTCGGTTTTCCGCCCCTAATTATTTGGTTAATTCGGTTGGTTACGGTTTCGTACTTCAAATGTCCAAAATAACTGAACCGACCAAATAATATATATATATATATATATATATATATATATATATAACCTACACTTCCTCTTACCCCTTCTGCCGACCTTTCTTTGATTGGCCAATAATCAATAAATTGATAACAATAGTGATGGAGATTTGCTCCAGCATGGTTTATAGACATACTTTTGTCGTGCTATCCTTCTCGTCACTTGCTTTCTCTAATTTCCAACTTTCTCAGATTCTCTCACTTATCTGTTCATACTTAATTTTTGCCCAATTTATTTGCTCGCCAGGGATTCTGATTCTGACTGATCGGAGTAAAAGGTGATTTTTACCATTGTTCAGTCTCTACCCAATGTTTTTTTTTATCTCTACTAAAAATTACTAAAAAATAATTATGTTTGTAAAAATTTGGTTAACCGACCGAACAACCGAATAATTAGGTTCGGTTATACTTTGGTTTTAAGCACATCGGTCGGTCGGTTCGGTTTTTGACATATAGTAATTCGGTTAATTCGTTTTTTGTACTTCGGTTCGATCAATCGACCGAACCAACCGATGAAAACCCCTACTCTCATTTACCCGGCTACTTAGCTATTATACACCATTAACCTAAGTTCATGAACGTCGGTATGATTACTTACTAGTGCATTTGGCATCAACCAATCCCGCTAATAAATAACTCTACTAGTGCCATTGGCATTAATAACTTGACTGATAATTACTCAGCCTAGTGACTCTTATTTCAAGCCACCATGGTAAAAAGTTCACATCACATTTGGCCCACCGGCCTACAATCACATGCATATAAAAACTATATAAACCATTGTATAGAACCCCCACCTTTAAACTTACTGGCTGAAATGAATGAATGCACGTGCATCTGATTGAGGGCTCGACTCCTCTTAATCTACAGTTTAAAATAATTTTCCTTTAATACAAAAGTGTTACAAACAAGCGAGGACAGGCAAGAACATGTTAGGTCAAGGATAATCAAACACCTAAGCAGATAAGGCAACAAGGCAATTAAGACAATAAAAGTAAATAAAGCATATAAATTTTTCTAACTCTTCTATTAACTCTTAACTTTATTGAAAGTGCTTTTCTTTTCTCTGCTGATCTTAGTTTGAGTTAGCTAACTCAAGTGCTTATGGGAACTTGCTTCCCAACTGTTAACTAAACTACTCTTACTCATAAAATAAAGCATAAACTCATGCAAAATAAACTGATAAAATTCAAACCGAACCCAAGGCTTAGGGGTGTTCATCGGTCGGTTCGGTCGACTAACCGGACCGAAGTACAAAATTTGAATTAACCGAATTACTATATGTCAAAAATCGAAATCGACCGACCGACCGACCGATGTGCTTAAAACCAACGTATAACCGAACTGAATTATTCGGTCGGTTCGGTCGGTTAACCGAATTTTTACAAAAACATTTTTTTTAGGAATTTTTAGTGGAAATTTAAAAAAAAAAAAAAAACATTGGGTACAGACTGAACAGATGGTAAAAATTACCTTTTACTCCGATCAGAATCAAGATCCCCCGGCAAGCAAATAAATTGGGCAAAAATTAAGTACGAACAGATAAGTGAGAGAGAATCAGAGAAAATTGGAAACGAGAGAAAGAGAGTGACAAGAAGGATAACCCAACAAAAGTATGTATATAAACCCTGCTGGAGCAAATCTCCATCACTATTGTTATCAATTAATTGATTATTGGCCAATCAGAGAAAGGACGGCAGAAAGGGCAAGAGAATGTGCAGGGTTGTATATATATATTATTCGGTCGGTTTGGTTATTTTGGACATTTGAAGTCCGAAACTGAAATCGACCGAATGAACCGAACAATTAGGGGCAAAAAACCGAAAACGGGCCGAGTCGGATAAAAACCGAACCGGAATTTTCAGTTTGGTCGGTTTTAATTAAATTTTGCACACCCCTAGCCGAGAGACGGTGCTCACCCCTTTGGTTTTCAGGTTGATCGAGCTGGCAGCGGACAGGAGAGGACCGGTCTGGTCGTCTTTAATTATGTTTTTATATTTTTGTAAACTCTGTTGAAATTTAAATTCAAGTTGAATGTTTGAATTACGGTTTGGTTAATCGAAAGTGTTTATTTTGAAACATTTATTTATGCTCTGAATGTCTTGAAAGAAAAAATAATTTTTTAGTAATGTCCGTTTAATTTATATTGGAAAATGAATAAAAAAATAATTTTTTTTGATAATCCGTGTTTTCCTTTAAATATATAAGCGGGTGTTACGCGACCATCCTTAACAAGGGTTATGCTATATAGCCAACCTCCATTACAACTTGGTTTAGGCATTAAAAAAGTATTTTTTATATTTTTTTAATGCCTCCATTACACTTGGTTGTAAACCAAGTTGTAATGGAGGTTGGCTAAGTATCATAATTCTCCTTAACAAACATAGATGACACATAAACTCAACAATACAATCTTGGTACACAGGATAAAATAATTTAACCTAGTCCTGCTTAACAAACGTACCCTAAATAGTGTTTATCTAGTGGTTGTGTGTAATCACTCTTTTGATTTACAATGCTTTGCAAACGTGCCCTTAAATTTCAATTTTGTGATCCCTAATAAGCCCAAAGTTTGTTGTGTTTAGGAACTGAAAGCGGTGATGATGGGCAGTTCCTGGCAGCAGAAAGAGCTCCTACTTCTCGTGCTGTACGCCATCATTTTCTATACCATTGTTATTCGTCGCTCTCTGCAGCTCTCGCATGGTACACCTCAGCCCAGTGTTTATGCTACTCGAGCTTGCTCGTGTTGTTCTTTTTCCGACTAAGTTTTTATGCTGATTTGGTTGCAGATCATGATGCCAAGCTTTATGGACTGCACCCAGGCTGGATTGGGAGTCTGCCTAATGTAAATCACTTTTTCTCTTTGTTTTCAATGATTT
>CACSLK010021934.1:1684666-1696093 GCA_902706635.1 Striga hermonthica | reverse complement strand
AAGAAGAAGAAGAAGAAGAAGAAGAAGAAGAAGAAGAAGAAGAAGAAGAAGAAGAAGAAGAAGAAGAAGAAGAAGAAGAAGAAGAAGAAGAAGAAGAAGAAGAAGAAGTGGTTTTGCATCTTTAAAGATAAATAGTTAATTTAAAAATAAATAGTTAATGTCTAATATAAGCGTGGACATATTAACATGTGTCCAACGTGGATAAGGAGTGAGCTTTATCCGCAGAAATTCTATGGCACCACATGTGGCACCATATTATGATACCACAACATGATGTGACACATTATAATTGGTGCCACAACATGATGTGTGATAGTTGTAGCACCAATCATAATATACCACATCATGTTGTGGCACTATAATATGGTGCCACATGTGGTGCCATAGAATTTCTGACATTATCCGTTGATAATATGGGTAGCAAATTCCTCTATTTTCAATCGTCGTCCTAGCTCTTCCGTGAGAGGCCCAAAAAATTTGATCTGGCCCATTGACCCAATTCTCAAAGGAACACAATTTCTCTCAGTTTTCAATCGATTATGATACTGTTAAATTCCCATAACCGATGGCCAACATAATCAATTCGCCCTCTAACTAAGGAATCATTCATTCACCAAATTATTCACACCCTCAAACGATCAAACACTATAACCAGGCATGGGGAGCAACGCTGATGGGGAGGCGGAGGACGCCACGCAGTTGACGGCGGAGCTGGGCAGAACCCTAAAAGATGGGGAGAGGATCCTCGGCCCGACCCGCCGGCCCGACGGGTCCCTACGCAAGCCTATTCGGATTCGTGCCGGCTACACTCCCCAGGACGAGGTCGCCATTTACCAATCGAGAGGCGCAATCGTGAGTGACTTATGCTTTCTTCAGGTACGAAGGCTTTTGTTGTTGTAGGTTTCTAAAAATCTGTGTTATTGAAATGTGTGACAGTGGAAGAAGGAGATGGCGGCTATTCAGGAGGTGCCGCCGGGATATGAACCGGTAGAGGAGACTAAACCGAAGTCCAAAGCAGCTAAGAGGAATGAGAGGAAAAAAGGGAAGCGCCAGCAGGTCGATGAACAATCCATTCTTCATTTTATTTATCGATGTCTGACTCTTATTTATTTAGTCAGTTTCCAATGAAATGCCATCGCTTTTTTTTTTTTTTTTTTGGTTATGTTGAGTTTTCTATTGAATGTCGCTTAGTAGTGTTCTTCTAGTTAGCAAGAATCTTGAAAGTATCTGAGGAAGTTATATATGAATGAATATTCCTTTAGTTTTGGTAAATATCAAAGTGTTTGGGCTTATTGATTATCTCTATCGGACAATGGTGCACAAACAAAGTATATGGCAATCGAGGTTATCCGCTGAAAATTTCAAATTCTTCATTAGATTGCGGAGCAATTAAGTGAGGAATTTATTGATCTAGAGGAAATGTTTGGGAAGTTTTGTATATATGCAATAGGTTGAAAAGATGGCATGCAAGATACGGAATGCTGGGTGCAGTCCCATCTCATTTGTAATTATATCAGGAGAATTTGGTTGCATTACAGTCATTCGAGAACAGATGATGGTAATAGTGGAAAATCTTATTTGATGTTTGTTTTTAGTGATTAAGAAGTCGCCGATCTAATAAAAAGCATGGTGTACAAAGCCCAACTGCCTGGGTGAGGAGAGGCCACGAGGTGCCTTTCCAAAAGGCACCGCCTCACACAAGACATTGGTGCTCGAGTCGTTCTTCAAACCCAAAAGAGGCGAAACACTAAATTAAAGGGCCATTCTTGTGGATTTTCTAGTTTAAAAGTGCACAAAAATAGATCTTGTTCATAACTAAACCCTAGATGAGGCATGGGATTTCTTCTTCTGCCAATTGCTACCCGATTGCACGAGTTTTGTGGCACTAAAACTGTTGGCAAGTATTTTTTTTCCTGGCATTTCTTTTTGTCTCCAGCAGTGATGTTGGCTGATGTTACCAACTGACGTTTCTGGAGCTGCTGTCGGCAGAATCAGTTTTTTCTTGTTTTCTAATATTTTTTCATATAGTTGTGGCAGATTCCAATTTTCCCCCTTCCCTTCTTCCTGCTGGGCTTGAGATTTTTCTGCTAGCTCTGAAATTTTTGGTTTTTCTTTTCTTGTCGGGAACTATTGATAGACACCCACGTAATTGTTATATCGAAGTGCCTAGGCAATAGAACGCACTTGGTGCCTCGTGCCTTTTTGATCATTGGATCATTGGATTGTTCTTTATTTCCATTTAAATGGCACACATTCTTTAATTAATTTAAAATATTATATCCCTTTAATCATATAACCATTGCTTGTATAAATGTAGTTTTAAAGTGATGTAGACATAATGTTGTATGATGTTCTGTGTATACTAGTGTGTGTGTGTGTGTGTGTTTATGTATGTTATTACTTTGTGCAATATGCCTGTGCACTTACTTCACATATTCACTGCGACTGTGTGTAATGTGTAGGTTTTAAAGTGATAGACATAATACTCTGTGATGTACTGTGTATACTAGTGTGTGTGCGTGTCTACATATATGATAATACCTTGTGCATTACTTCTGTTCACATATATTGCTTCGCGTGGGAGCTTTCACAATAACTTAGGGAATGCTTGGATATAAGATGTTCTAATTTGTTTGGATTTTTTTATTTTGTTTGGTTAAATTTGAAAAAAGTGGTATGGTTAGTTGTTAGTGTGTATATTAAATGTATTTAAAATAAAATAAAATAATTAACGTTAAAATAAAATATTAAAAAGTGGTTATTCTTCTTTTTGTTATGTTTTACTTGGGATAGAAATTTGTGTTCCAGTGGAAGGACTCCACTATTCTGCTTGCATATCCCATGCTGACTAAATCCTAAAAAAATCTAATTTTTATGCTATATCTCTAATTTCATACGTTTTTTTCATCAGGCTGCTCTAGACATGGGTAAAAGTTCGGAACAAAATGATACATCTCCTGCTGACTCTTCGGCTGACTTGCCAGAAAATGTTGATTCCGTTGCATCAAAGATGAATGGCCTTTCTCTTTCCGGTAGTGCCTCAGTGGTTGCACCTTCGGATACAGTAAATGAGTGTGCAACTCCCTCGGAGAAAGTTCAAGATATTGATAAAAAGATTCGAGCACTAAAAAAGAAGGTAATTTACAATTCTACCAGTGGGGTCGGCATTTGCCATTCCTAAATGGTTGGTTAGTGGAGATGCTATGTGTTTCTTTATTTATACAATTTTATGCCGCAAATTTTGATCGTGCTAAAGACAAGTGTAGTAACTTATCTGGATATATTTGTCTGCCGAGTTTCAATTATTTTTATCATTTCTATGTTGAGCTTATTTCCGAGTAGATTTGAAGAATTATTTTTGGCCTACCAAGTTATATTACTCATGTCCTCTCTGTTTGTGAACCTTAATTCAAAACCTGTTGTACTGCATGCTTCTCTACAATATAACGAAAGTTAAGTTAGTGGGGTGTGTTTGTATATAAATAAACTCAGTCCATATTCAATTCATACTAAAAATTTAACTCAACTCCATTATTCTTAATCTTATCGGTATAATTAAATAATAGTATCAACTTATCATTCTTACACATCACATCCACTTTAATTCACTATTCACTCACTTACATAATTTTAACTAACCATCACTTCACATCATCTCTCTCATACTTTTATATCAAATATTATTTTAATATAAAATTAAAATCTCACTAACAACTACAACTAACCATACACATTTTTCAAAATTAACACTGTTTAACTAAAAAAACTCGTTTCGATCAAATATATTTGTATACAAACGCGCTCTTACTCTTTGCTTGTTTGTTCCTGCTATCAACTAGATCAGTGCCTCTGTTTATTATCCTCCTAGCTGCACACAAAACACAATAAATGATGAAATCTTTTTTTTTTTTAACCTTTTGCAGATTCGGCTGACTGAAGCACAACAGCATAAAGCTTCTGAAAAGGACCTGAAGCCGGAACAATTGGAGAAGGTGGCAAAATTAGATGGGTGGCGCAATGAGTTGAAGCTTTTAGAAGACAAGAAAGCCGAATTAACGACATCCTTTTCTTGATGCAAGGTGCATTTTGGCACCATGTGCTTTGTGTAATTCTTGCTTCTTTGTGAGACAGAAACATTCTCGTTTCGAGAAATGCTATAGGTACATAATAATGTACATAGGGGTGTACATAACACTCACATTGAGTGGGACGACCAAAAATAAAAAATCAAGTGGACCTCATTCTATGTGAGTGTTATGTACACCTCTATGTACATTTATTAGGTACATGTAGCATTTTTCTTTTCTTGGATAGATTGTGTTCTACTAGTGTGATGAGGCCCTTTGTACTTTTATAGTACACTCTTTTTTCTCACCTCTTTATTGATGTAGTGTGCTCTTTCTTGTCGAATGCTGACAGTGCATGTGTATGGATGGATTGTGCCTTCACCTCATTGGGCTCGTGTCCTATATGTGAATCATCTCCTTTCCCTCCTTCCCGTGTTTAAATATTTTTTTCTCTTTCTTCTTGTTTTGCTATAAAACATGACAAATTAACTAATCCGTTTTTGGAGTTGGGATTAGTTGATAAGTGATATTCGAGATTGGCCAATGGTATGCAGTAGAGATGTAGTTACGGATTGATATTATAGAAATCCTCACCTATAATACGACTTATGAATTGGGTTCTTTCGTTAGGTTGAAAAATGTAAATAGTCGGTGAAATAGGTTTTTCTTCACTAGGCAGTAGAATTAGCTGACATATGCTCGTGCTGTTATTGTCTTTTGGAGTTGGGTCACGACTTAATAAAGTGTGTTCATAAATTATCACTCGGCCATTTTGGAGATTGATAGTGTGTTCAAAAATTATGACTCGGCCATTCTGCAGATGGATAAATTGTGTTCTATGCGACAAATCTATTTGTGAAGCTCTTGTTTCGTTTTGCACTATAAATGCCATGTATGCTTCTGATTGATCTATTTGTGTAGCTCTGTTTCTTTTTGCACTATAAAATATTATGTATGCAATCTTCTGCCTAGGTGGAGTATAGGAGAGTTTTGATTTTCTTCACAAGCACTACAATGTTTTAAGTTGGATACTCTGTTCGAATGTAATTCCAGTGTAATTTAATTTTATAGGAATAGCCAAATGAAATTTTTTAATGGAAGTTATACCAATGTAATATTCATTTAAATTTTCATGGAATACCTTACTGTTTGATTTTTAGTAGCAATATTGTTTTTTTTTTTTCTTTTTGTATTCTTTCTTAAACTAGTACAATACCCGTGTATTACACGGTGCTTGTTAAAAAATTATTCTTAAATTTTAAAATTAATGAGAAAATTATATTAAATTTAGTTTACTTTCTTACAAAAAAAAAATATATTACTATATATTTTAGAATGATATGTGTTACTTATGACTTACATGTGTTATATTATATTAGTTTTTATAACTTATATCATATAACTACTTGAAATATAAATATATTAGTTGATAAATAATTTTATTTTTCTAATTAATATTAAAAATAATTTTATTATTGTTATAAAGATAAATATAAATTATTTTTTTTATACATACAATATGGATGTTAAATCGAAGCTTATCAAAAGAAGATTAATTTGAAATATTACATATGTAAAACTGATAAAAAATACAAAAGTTATTAACTTCTAATATATATATAAAATTCAATAGTTATAATAAGGAATGATATTAAAATACAATTAATACATGTAACATGACCATAAATAATCAACATATTTATGGTAATCCGAACCTAATTATTTTTAGTTTGGAATTAAATTAAAATTTACCCAAACCTAATAACGAAGCATGTAATTTTGCCACATAGGATTCCGAAGCACCAGAAGCAGCCACGTAGGCTCAGCGCATTCTGTATTAATATATAGGGGGGATATTAAAATTTATTATGTAGTAGTTTTGGTTACCATTGTATTTCGCATATTTTTTTAATAAAAACACTGCTTTATTATAATAATACAAACTAGTACGTATCACATGCGATGCACGGAAAAAATATATTAAATTAGTTATTTTCACAGTCTTGTCCGTTTAAGTCTAAAAAGTAATATGTTATTATCTATTTTCTACCTTTGTGAATCAACGTTAAGTCTAAAAAATTATTAAGCCGCCTTCTGGCAAATATGTATGGAGTTATGTGTTTGTGTCTCATAAGTCACAAACATTATGAATAACATTACAAATTATTCATTCAAACTTTTATTCATTGCAAATATATTAAAAGAGTATATATAACAGCCATTAAAAATATATTTATAAATAAAAAGTACATAAAATTTTTGGTGTGTTCAAATTTAAATAATTTTTTATGGGCTCAATTTCAAATCATCCAAACATCTGGTCAAACGCATAGGTGTGTTCAAATTTAAATCATTGGCAGTTTGGTCGGTTAAAATTTAAATCATCTACCATGGTACTGTGATGTGTATTATATATATACAATTTTTTAACAAGTAATATGTGCTTTATAAAAATAATAATAATAATTTCACAAGATTTTAAACGTAAAATTTGGTTTTTAATCATAATAGAAAAATCATGGTAAGTTGTATTGAAAAGGTGTTATGAGATAAAACAATTAACTAAAATAATTAAATAAAATACTTGATAAAAATAGAATGCATTAATTTCGTTTGACTTTCTTACTACTAATTCTAGTAAATATGATGTCTTTTTTTTTATATAAGTATAGATTAATAGATAGAAGAGTAATGGTAATATATCGATATAACTTCTTGATAACAATTAATTAGTTTTCAACGTATATAGGTATATCATGATTCTGAAGATATTTTTAATTAGTTTATAGATAATCAAAATGGTCAAAATTAAATCGTGTTGCTCAAGTGGTGTTCCATTCGACATGAAAAAAAATGGATTGAGTTTTATTATTGTATAATTTCATAAAGTTGTTCTAATATTGTTTTAAGCAAAGAAATTGAGTACATTAGAAATTTAGACTGCAAAACAATCATCCAACAATTACAGTAATGCTCTCCTATCCACGGTGGGCACATGTTAATATGTCTACCGCTTATGTGACATGCACACATTGATGATGTATTTTTTTGAACATGCTAACATCACCAATGTGTGCATGCCACATACGCGGTGAACATATTAATATGTGGCCACCGTGGGTAGGGGAACATT
The DNA here is from genome assembly GCA_902706635.1 of Striga hermonthica. NCBI lineage: Eukaryota > Viridiplantae > Streptophyta > Magnoliopsida > Lamiales > Orobanchaceae > Striga > Striga hermonthica. The sequence continues at coordinate 1,688,893 of CACSLK010021934.1, read as the reverse complement.
ACTGCAAACAATTAATCTCTCATACTATTACACAACTATTTTTTTATAGGTTAATTTGTTAAAAAAAAAAATATCTCTATACTTTGTGGTCGTTACGAGGACAAACAACATTGATTTGAATTTTTTTTACTTATAGTTATTAATAAATTTATAAAATTATATAAATATTATTGAAACAGTTATCTTATTTGATAGGATACTTACGGTCAAATAAACTCTCAAATTTTATTTAGAAAATCAATAAAGCAGAATTTTAAGATCATATCAATAAATAAAATATTAAACATGTAAAATAATTTCATTATCATCGTTTAGATAGCGCCTATCTTGAATATCAATTTTTTTTTTCAAAACGATAGAAATTTTATAAAACAGGACATAATGTACAAACATAGGAACAACCCCCAGCTGAATGAACCAGCTAAAAAGCTGGAGAAAAAATGGAGGACATATCTAAAGATCGCCTAAACCTAAACTAGCAACACTAGACAAACCCACGACGAAACAAAACGACAACACAGCTCCAATAAGGGAGAATTAACGATCTCCCTAGGATAATACACGCTCCCACCCGGGAGACAGCATAACACCAAACACAACACCAAACACAAACAACACCGACACACAAAACACACACGTTGCTAAACTAAACAAAAACAATAAAAAGGCCCTTCCAAGCCAGCACGAAGCACTAGTAGAACCCAAGTCGACCACCCAACAGACTCGACCGAAATCCAAAAATATGCTCTCGAAACTGCCTAAAGGCTTAACTGAAGCCGAAACCAGAGACCCCGAACTACTCGAAGAAGACGAACGCGACCCACAGCTGGAAGAGCAACAGCCCACACCCCCTCGCCCCACACCACCACACCTCGGACCCGGCCAACACCACTGGCCACGGTCTGGCAGCGCCGGCCTCCCCTTCACCCAACACCAAGGAACATGGGAACATGGGGCAGAAGTCACCACTTCTCAGCCTCTTCCGACCCGCCACAGACATCGCGAGCGACTAGGGCCACACCCAAGCCTCAACCCACCACCATCTAACACCAACTCGAGACCACAAAGGATGAAAAGTCGTCACCTCGATCGGCGACCTGAATACGGCGACACCTAACCCTCGAACGGTCGTAAGCCACCACCGGCGCAAGCTGATAGGGGTAGCAAGAAATTAGGGCAAAGGTTGTGCGTCTAAGGGCCATCTGTCGGCAAAGGGCCTGACTGCCCGCCGGGTAAGACACGCGAGGGGAATTGGATGGCGACTGAAGCGAATTTGGGGAAGAGGAATGAGAGAAACCAGGGTCGTCTTTATTTGTTATTATATATGAATATCAATGGCTTAAATGAATTAATAATAATTAAAATATCGTGATATATTGTTAATAATTGAATGAAAAATTTCAAATATTTTAAGTGTAATAATTACAGTATCAGGCATCATTTACTTTCATGGACAAGATTAGACAAATTATCAGCCAACTTTACACGTCAGCATGTACTAAAAAAATTGTAAAATTTGTCAATCATTTACTTTGATAGACTAAGTTATAAGAAAATACTTGAAATGTCCAAATTGACCCTTTCATCATAAAATGCAACACAGCTCGGTTTGTTTGGCCCTCTTTCGACAGTTCCTGGCGAGCCCAAATTTGAACCAACAGAATTACAGAAGGTGAGGTATTTAGGCTCCCAAAGACGGCGACGTCATTCAGAGGACGACGACCTTAGGGCTATCACCAGTTGCGGCTGTGGGCTGAGGGTTACCGTCGGTGTTCGGACGATAATCCGACGAGGATTACTGTAAATCAAAGTTGTGGGTATGAAGATTTCAATAACAATGGATAATTTCATTACCAAATAACACAAAAAAGCGACAAAATTCGAGCTTACCTTATAATAGACGGATAGATAGCACGAGGGGTATGAAGTCCGGAGGATTTTTTTCAGTGTGAGGCTTCCTTCTTCTCAGTGTGCAATTCACGTGGATGAGGGATTTCAATTTTTACATGGTACCTCTGTGTGCAATTCCCATTTGAGGGATAAGGGATTTTCAATTCTTATGCTACCTTCTTCTCTGTGTGCAATTCCCGTTTGAGGAATGAGAGGTTTTCAATTTTTATATGGTACTGGATCGTAATTAAATGGAACTGGAGGGGTAATTAGGTCTTTTCGTATGCAATTCTAAGGACAAAATAGGCATTGTCAAAACGGGATAAAAAAAAAATCCGACCTCCCCCACGGGATTATTTTTATCAGAGAATGAAAGATAATGGTGGGACCCGCATGCCACATGAGTGCCCAATAGGATGAGTCCTATCCTTAACATATAAAGTAAACATGTGATATCTGCTGACATATTTAATTATCTAATCATATCCAGGAAAGTAAACGACCCCTTACTAACCTTGATATTAAAACCTTACTAACCTTGATATTAAAACCTAGTGAAGATTCGGTAACTTTGTTGGTTTTGTTTTACCAATAGTAAAAACAAAAACAAAAACAAAAATAAACAAATAAATGACGTTTTTCGTGGAACAATATTCAATCGAATAAGACTAAGATGTAATTTTTAATTCTAATTTAAATAGAAGAGCTTCTTTACTATTAAATAAAGAAGTAGTTAAAATGAATTGTTTCACTCTTCTAATTTGTTAGATAATGTACATACTTAACATGTGCATGATTTCTGAAAAATTTTCGTTATATTCTCTTAATGTGACACTAATAAACGACATTATATAAAAAAATAAGCGTCGCCAAATGTCTTGTTTCTTGTAGTGTTGAAAGTATTTATTATATACAAGTTACCCCTCAACTAAGTTGTCATTTTTTACAAAGATTTATCATTTTGTTAAAATATAGATATGTGAATAAATAGTTGAAAGTATTTGAATTTTTATAAGTATTCGTTAAGTTGTTTTTTGTTCAATCATTTTTCTTTAAAGAATTTTTATATATTAGTACTATTAAATATGATTACGATTTCACCATTAAAATTACATTAAAAATAAGGATTCTTTTAAAACAGCAATTCTATATCATTTCAAGCTTTGTTGTTTGGTTGATGTTGGGTTGATTTTTAGAAGATATGACAGAACGCAAATTGGGAGATATGTGGAAGAAAACAAATTCGTAAGGAATAATTGTTCGAGAAATTTACGGTTGATTTTGAGGAGATGTGGAATGCTTTGTTCGTGTATTTGTATCGAAATAATTAGATATTTGTTATATGTGAAAGAATGCAAATTCGCGAGAAACAATGGTACAACAATATTGTGGTTGATTTTTAAGACATGTGGATTTTTATTCGTGTATTCATATTTAATTAATTAAGTATTATTAACTATAAATATAAGATATGAACATTATTGTATTACTAATTTATCATTAAAAATATGTTAAAGTGAGAATTTTTTAGGTAAATATTAGTTATTGATTAAAAATGTAAGATGGAATGGGTATTCGTGTATTACTAATATGCCACTAAAATATGTCAAAATATGAGTACTTTTAGTAGTTTTTTTTTTTTTTCTTTTTGTTTTTACAAAAACGTTCGTCCTTTAGAGTAGTATAGATGATATTAACTAATGATCAAGTGAAGATTTTTTTAACTTTACTGCTTTCGGTACCGAAACTAAAAAAAAAACAAACAAAAAAAAACAACAAACAAATAAATGACGATTTTCGTGGGACCAAATTTCAATCCAATAAGATTAAGGTGTAATTTTTAATTCTAATTCTAAATAGAAAAGTTTATTTTTCTTGAATGACCACCCGCCGACTGCCGGCCTCCGCCTCCATTTCCAACAGACTATTCCTCTTTCGTCGAACTGGCCATCTTGCGATGAACGTCACAGCCACTGACTCCGCCTTCGCTGTCGCATACCACTCGCTCACCATCGGCCTCCGCCACAGCCACGGTCTCTGCCTCAGTTTCTGCCATATTGCGATGAACTCCCAACCATTCTTTGTGGTTGTTCTCAGCAAGGCCGTCGTTCGCAGTCTAACACCCCGCCTAAGACTTACTAAAATCAGAGTAAATTTTTCGCGCTTAAAAAGGAAAGAACTATTTAATTTTCGAAAACTCATATTATTTTTTTTTCGAAAATACTTTAACTTTAAAAACGCGGGATGCTACTCAACTTTAATCTTATATCTTTATCTCTATAATCTATCATGCATGCGACCAAGTATAATCATTCTAGAATTAAGGCCATGAATAAT
>CACSLK010021934.1:1641329-1675602 GCA_902706635.1 Striga hermonthica | reverse complement strand
GAGCTTTAAAACTAAATACTCATTCTCCCATTGCGTAGACGATGAAAAACAGAGTCAAAAGCTCGAAACTTGAAAGAAACCGAAGTCGCCGGAAAATCTCCCGGAAAATAGGATAAGCTCCTAATCTAGAGAGCAAAAATAAAACATAAACTAATTTTCTAAAGAGGAAAAGTAAAAAATGAGAGTTGGATCCCCAAAATACAAAGGAAAAACATATTTATAGTCTTCTACAAAAACACACACTAGGTGCACACACATTTAAAAATTTAGCACTCGCTAGGTAGCGAACTGGTCTTGTAGTTGTGCACACTCGCTAGGCGGCGAACTCATTCGCTATGCGGACTGGCCCTATGAGTCTTGTGAACACTCGCTATGCGGCGAATACGTTCGCTAGGCGAACTAGACTTTCGGCACGGTAATGACTCGACAACGGCTCGGGCGACTCGGTCGGCTTGGACGGCACATCACGAAATGACTATTTCTTCCTTCTGGGCCTACAAAACACCAAAACGCACAAGGAAGATAGAAAAATATACAAAAACAACTCAAAAACGGAAACCTACTAAAACGAACATAAAATGGACCGGAACGCACAAACCGAACCTAAAAATACTCGATTCAAGCAAATAAAAACACAAGAAAAACACACAAAAACATAACAAACAACTCCCCCACACTTAGTTCTTTGCTTGTCCTCAAGCAAACAACATCATTAACTTTTGAAAAGATAAATTTATTTAATTGTTCATCACTCATCAAGCCATACCTAGCTCATCTTACCCGCAATACTTAGTAACATCAAATTAGATCATGCGTTCCCCAACAAATTACAATCATACAAAACAAAACCGTCCAATGCTCCACCACACATAGTCGACTCATCACAAGCATACTTTTACAAATCTACTCGAGAACACACACGCATCGATGTCCCAACAAAGAATGAATCATAAACTCATGGACCAAAAGATCCTAATCACATATCAAGAATATCCAAGGCACAAATGAATGTTTCCCTCTCTTATTCATCTTTTTTTTAAGAGCCGATTTTCCAAATGAGAGTTATCCGGACGATTATTACTTAGGTATAATCTCGAGGGTTTTCCTCGAGCCTCCTAATCCGGTTTCTCGTACTCGTTGTTCCGGTCTATCTATAATAGACGAACCGGTTCAAGTGGAGTTTAATCCTTCAAACTCCCACGAACTCCAACATATATTTTTTTTTTTTCGTGAGTCACTTTTTCCAAACGAGGATTTCCGAACAATATTATCTAGGTTTGACCTCGAGGGTTTACCTCGAGTTCCCTAGACCGGTTTCCCGCACTCATTATTATAATTCACCGGGATGAATCAAAACAAGAGGAGTGTAATCCGTACGACCCCGCGATACTCACTTTTGATTTTTTTTTTTTTTTAATGAGAGGGCAACAATTCCATACAACAACGTGAACTTCATCCAACATATGACCAAAACAAAATGTCACGGAGTGTACAAAATGAGAATACATGTATGCTAAACACAAGAGACCTCAAAGCACGCAAGTTCAAAGTATGGACCAATCGGGCATTGCAAAGGACAAAACAAGACGTAATTCTAAATCACGTGTTCCACATTCACGAATCTTCAATTACTTAGAATTGCTGGAATTCGAATCATTACAAGGCATTAAACAAGATAGTTCAAAACGACATAAACAATTTATCCAATAAAAGTTAACAAATTGACCAAGCATCGAACTTCACGAGGGGGAATCGACAAAAAAACTCAAGACTAACATATAACCCGGTCCAAGACACTAAAAACAAAAAGATAAACACCTAAGACAAAGCAATCACCACTTAAGCATGCATAATCACGAAAAAACTCTCCCCCACACTTCAAACAAAGCAATGTCCTCATTACTTAACCAACAAAGTATAGAAGGAAAACAAGATCATATAAGCTCATGCTGTGAATACCATAAAGCACAAGAAACGAAAGAAAAGAAAATGAACACATAAACACAAGGACACATAAAAAGAAACAAAGAAAAAGAGAAAATAAAGAAAAAGAAATGCGTACTCAACACGGTGATAAATCACCGTATATCCATTGGCATCTCGTCCGGTGGAATGGAAGAACTTGGCCCGACGACCCTTTTCTTGCTCAAATTGTTGGAGCCGTGCGTCCAAAGAGACAATATGGTCCTTCATCGTGCCGTCTAAATGCGTGTCCATTGCGTGCATATGACCCCCGTGTCATCCTCCAACGGGCCACTCGATGTCCCCTCGTTAGCCTTGCCCCGTTTGCGTTTAGGGCGTTGTTTGAATGAAGACCCGACAAGGGCGCACAATGTGAGAGTGTACCTAAAGAAAAAGTTGACACGTCCGGCAAGACGTGTCTCCAAACACACAAGCACAATATCCAAGGCACACCCAATAATCACAACAATTCGAATGCCCAAGTCAAGTTCAATCCAATTAAATCCAATCATAAAAGCAAGAAGAATAATCGTTCCAATAATCGTGAATAACAATAAACGAACCAAGATAGGTTAAGCTATTTTACCTCGGTAGCAACTCAGGGCTACCAGAAGGAGAGTTCGAGTGTCGGAGAGTCGAGCTCGCGGTCGAGCTCGAAAGAAGTTGGGGCTGCCAGAAAATTTGAAGAACCGTGGTCACCGGAAGCTTGACGTGACTGAAATCGGACCAAGGTGGTCGGAATTTGGGGCTAAGAAGCTGAAGGCCACCGGGAACCACGAGTTGAAGGCGGTCGGAGGTTGGGTCGCCGTGTCGGAGCTCGGTCTCCTCTGAATCACCGCGTCGCCGGAGGTTCCAAGACCCAGTCGTCGTCGGCTGAGCTCGGAGGTGCAAAGTCGGAGTCGCGCAGCTTAGATAGGTCGCTGGAAAGTCAACATCGCCATCGGGACTTGGAGTTCTTGGTCGCCGGAGTGGAACGGTGCTCAGTGGGTGTGCGGTCGCCGTGAATGAGCTTGAAACGACCGGAGGTTGAAATTGGAGCTCAAAATCGCCGGATGAAGAAGCTTGAGGTCGAGGCGGAGTTGTGAAACAGGGAAGTTGTTCGATTTTCGCCGTGAAGTACTCTGTCACCGAGGGTCGCATCGTCGGTCGGAGTTTGAAACTTGGAGGTCGGAGTCGTCGGAATCCGCTGGCAGATGGAAGCTCGCGATGGATGGTGAGGGAGCTGGGAGCAGTTGCCAGTGATGAAGGTCGTCGGTTGCTGCTGCAAAGTTCGGTCGCCGATCACTGGTGAGAGCGGAGAACGGCGGCAAATCGGCGGTGAGTTGGAAGGATAGAGGCGCAGCTGCGGGAATTAGCTTGGTGCAAGAGAGAGAAATCTTGAGCTGTGGGGAAATTTGATTTGGGATTAGGGTTTGACCAAGTGTTGACCCAGCCTTTTATATCCTGCGAAAATAGCATGTCTGCGAACTTAATTTTCGAGCCCTCGAATTTTAGGCTCTGTCCAAGTAGTCTTTCCCGCGAATTTTTTCTAAGTAGCGAATCTGGATTTAGAGCCCTCTAATTTTAGCTGCTGCCAAAAAAAAAAATGTAACTTGCGAAAATGGCCTAGCTAGCGAAAATGGATTTCGAGCCCTCTAATTTCTGGCATTTCCACACTTAGGCATATTTTTAAAATTTTCACTCAAAAATCTCACTTAACTCATAAACACAATAAAAACTCGATTTCGCTCATTTTTTTTCCGGCTCAGCTCTAACAAGTCGGTACTGCCGAGCAGGTCGGCAGGAGCTCTCCAATTTATTTTTTATTATATATATATATATAAAAAGGAAAAGAAGAGAAAAATGAAAACAAAAATGTGGGTTGCCTCCCACGAAGCGCTCGGTTTAAAGTCGTGAGCTCGACTTTCCTGTCAAATCATAGTCAACCGGGCATGGCTTGACGAGGTCCTCCAACCTCATTCTCGAGCTCGTCAAGGAAAATATTCGCCCATCTACTTCTCGGGGACACCGGGGGCTTCTTCTTCCATTCATCACCCCTCTCAAATTTCACACCCTTTTTCGTGAACTTCCAACCCCCGGAATTCACGCCTTCTTTCGAACTCGATGGAGTACCTCCCGGTTTTTCATTTCCATTCTTAGATTTTTTTTCGCCCCTTTCTTACCCGGTTTTGACTCCTTACCATTCCCAATATCCTCTTTCAACTTCTCAACTTTCACATCAACTCCACTTTTCTCATCAACACCCGACTTCCCTCCTTTCACTTTTTCCTCAACACAATTATAATTAGAAAGTTTGGAGTAAAGATCGAGATGTACCTCTTTGTCGAAGCCCTCCATGAAAGAGCATTGGCCAACTTTGGGTGGGGCTTCTCGGGCATTGTTCATCGTGAAAGTCGCCATTTCTCCATGAGCCGAGAGAGTGACTCGTCCTTCCTTGACGTCGATAATGGTGTTGGTCGTCGCCATAAAGGGTCGACCAAGCAAAATCGTGTGCTCCTTCCCGGTGTTCGGGATATCTCCAACGTCAAGGACTACGAAATCAACCGGAACAACAATAGAACCAACTTTGACCAACACATCCTCAATAATTCCCTTTGGCTCCCTCAAAGTACGATTCGCTAGTTGTAGACACATCCGGGTCGGCTTAAGCCCTTGCAAACCCAATTGTTTTTAGATAGAATAAGGCATAAGGTTTATACCGGCTCCCAAGTCAAGCATCCCGGTCGTCATTTTTCCATTCCCAAAGGTGATCTTCATGACAAAGGCTCCCGGGTCACACTCTTTCCGAGGTATAGTAGTCGAGGCTACCTCGGAAATCATCACCTTCTCATTATCCCCGAATCTCCTCTTCTTGGAGGCCAAATCCTTGAAAAATTGCACATATGCCGGGACATTTCGAATAACCTCCAAGAGAGGGAGATTGACGTTTACCTTTGAGAGCATGTCGAAAAGATCTTTGAATTGACGCTCCTTCTTTGTATCTTGCAAACGGCTCGGGAAAGGGACCGGTGGTCGGTAAGGTGTGGTAGTCTTGTGCAAAGCCTCACGGGTATCCTTCTTAGGGTTCTCCTTCTCGATTTTCTCATCAACAACGTCTTTCCCCTTTGAAACCTCAACTTCTACTTTCGGTTCTTCATCATCCTCATCAACAACAACTTCAACCACCTCATCTTTTTCGGGCATGTCCTCACGATTATCAATCATCTTACCGTTCCTCAAGACCGTAATGGCATTCAAGTGCTCGAGTTGGCTCGGGAGCTTGTCTTTCATTTTGCTCCTTTGGATTTCCCCTATGGAACTCCCGAGTTGCCCCATTTGAGTCTCGAGGCATTTGAGAGAGGCTTGAATCGACGACACTCCTTTGACGGTGTCGTGCAACGTAGAGACGGTGGTGGCCAACGATTGAAGACACTTCTCTAGGCTTTCGATCCGAGTCTCCGAGGACTCTCCATTAGCATTCCTCTCGGGCTCGGGTGGAGGTGGCAAAGGTTGCCTCGGAATAAAGCCTCTACGCCCTTGTGGATATCCTTGAAACTCGGGCCTCGGTTGGTAGCCTTGGAATTTGGGTCTCGGTTGGAACGGTGGTCGGTTGTTCGGTTGAGCATATTGTTGAGGTTGTGAATAGGCTTGTTGTGGTGCCGGTTGGGGTGGGTAGGTGGCTTTCGGGTCCCTCCATGAGAAGTTAGGGTGGTTTCGCCACCCGGGATTGTAGGTGTTCGAGTAAGGGTCATTTTGAACCCGGTGAACGTACCCTTGGATAACATTGATGTCGTAGGGGACTCCTTCGAGATTTGGGTCGTAGTCCGGCACCATATAATTCGGACACTCATGGCCTCCATGGTCGGCCTCTCCACAACACCCGCATACTTCGGCCATCACAACTTGGGTCGATTTCGCATCCCTTAGCCGAAGTTGCTTTAATTCCTCCTCCAACGAGGAAAGCTTGGCGAGAACGGCATCGTTCGAGGACCCGGTTGATGGTGTAGCCTCATTCACGGGGCCCTCTTACGAACGCTCTTCCTTTGCGAATTCTCACTCAACATCTCATACAAGTTATATATTTCCTCCTCGTGGCTCCCTATGTCTCCCCCGACCGCGTGATCAACCATGTATTGGAGCGTTTGATGTAGCCCGTCGTAGAAAAATTGGTTGAGGACTCCGAGGCAAAAATGATGATGGGGGCATTGGAGTTGATAGCCCTTGAATCGTTCCCAAGCTTCGTGGAAGGTCTCACTGATATTTTGGCTAAAGCTAGCCATTTGAGTCCGGAGGTCGGTGGTCTTTTGATGAGAGTAGTACTTGCTCATGAACTTCTCGTAGACGGCTTCCCACGTATCGAGCGAGCTCGGAAGCAATGTCATGAACCAAGTATTGGCTCGGTCTTTCAAGGTGTAAGGGAAGCACCTCATTCGGAGTTGGTTCTCGGTTAGGCCTTGAAGTGGGAATGTGTTGACGGTTGCATAGAAGTCTCGAATGAAGTTGAGAGCATCCTCTTGGGCTAGGCCGTAGAATGATGGGAGTTGATTTAGGTGGATGGTCTTGAGGTCGTAATTTCGGGCCGCCTCCCCGAGCACAAGACACGAGGTGTTGTCTCCAATAATCGGTCATGCAAAGTACCTCATGTTCGGGGGAGGTTGTGGTGGCAAGTGCTCTCTTTGTCCCGCCATTGATTTGGTTTCGGGTTCCGGTTGTGGTTCCTCGATGTTAAGTTCAACGAAGAGATCGAACGGTTGTTTCTTCTTTACGGGTCTACCTCGTCGTCTACCTCGCATAAACACCAACAACAACTATACCCGTGAACGCACCAACGTGAAACAAGGTCAAACACAAGCAACAAAAACGAATAAATGACAAAAAGCAAGAGAAATCAAGAGAAACACGGAAATTAAGCTAAAAGCACAAAAATCAAGAGAAACACGAGAAAGATAGACAATCAAATAGCAAATTAGGCGTCCTACTTGCCTTCCCCGGCAAAGGCGTCATTTGTTTAGTATAGATTTGATGGACAAGGGATAACCGAGTTACCCGACTCGGGTCGATCTCGAAGGAAGGCTATTCGGAGCTTTATCTACTAAATGATCATCCAAATCACAAAAAGGGAAAATAAAATCCTAAACATTCTAAGCAATTGATTGGATGGTTGATTAACACTAATCGAGCACTTAAAAACGAGCAATTAATTAAAAGCAAGATCAAATGACGAGCAATTAGCAAACTAGATCACCGGAGTCTCATGCCATAACCATAACGGGATGATAATCAATCGACATACGGAATAAACGAGCTACGAGCATTAGATTGCTAACCGTAGTCGTCTAACTGAGATCAACGAACAATTAACGACTCTATCTACTCAAGCAAGCAATCAAATTCAAGCATTTCCTCCATCATCAATTAAATCCAAATTTACCCTAATGAACATTATAAGTAAAAGCGGAGCAAAAACCGAAGTAAAGAGCTTTAAAACTAAATACTCATTCTCCCATTGCGTAGACGATGAAAAACGGAGTCAAAAGCTCGAAACTTGAAAGAAACCGAAGTCGCCGGAAAATCTCCCAGAAAATAGTATAAGCTCCTAATCTAGAGAGCAAAAATAAAACATAAACTAATTTCCCAAAGAGGAAAAGTGAAAAATGAGAGTTGGATCCCCAAAATACAAAGAAAAAACATATTTATAGTCTTCTACAAAAACACACACTAGGTGCACACACATTTAAAAATTTAGCACTCGCTAGGTAGCGAACTAGTTCGCTAGGCGAACTAGTTCGCTAGGCGAACTGGTCTTGTAGTTGTGCACACTCGCTAGGTGGCGAACTCATTCGCTATGCGGACTGGCCCTATGAGTCTTGTGAACACTCGCTATGCGGCGAATACGTTCGCTACGCGAACTAGACTTTCGGCACGGTAATGACTCAACAACGGCTCGGGCGACTCGGGTGACTCGGTCGGCTTGGACGACACATCACAAAATGACTATTTCTTCCTCCCGGGCCTACAAAACACCAAAACGCACAAGGAAGATAGAAAAATATACAAAAACAACTCAAAAACGGAAAGCTACTAAAACGAACTAAAATAGACCAGAACGCACAAACCGAACCTAAAAATACTCGACTCAAGCAAATAAAAACACAAGAAAAACACACAAAAACATAACAAACACTCCTTTAACCACTTGATTCTTGCTTTTTGTTTCCAAAATAACTCCTCAGAATGGTGAGCTTTGTCCAGTACAGCTTTTGTTGACATCCATTCATCCCACTTGCTAGCAAGGTTATCATCTCTCAGCAGCTCAAGCTTAGAGGTAAGATGTTCAATTCTTGATTGGTTCTCAGTTTTAAACTTGGCACTCCACTTGATGAGGGCAAGCCTTGTATGTTTAATCTTTTCTTTCAGCTTAAAGAAAGGAGTACCTGACTGTTGTTGTGTCCAGGCTGCCCTAACCACTTCAGTGATATCCTCTTTAAGGAGCCAACGTTTATCAAAGTGAAATCGACAGGGAGGTTTCTGAGTATGCGCCCCTGTGTTGAGAATAAGTAAATAATGGTCTGAAGCACTACGAGTAACTGTGGATGTGGATGTATTTGAAAATTGTTGAAGCCAATCCAAAGAGCCAAAACCCTCTGTCCAGTTTTTCCTGAATTAACCCCTCAGAGATTCGGAGATTGCACCAAGTGAATTTGAAGCCAGTTATTCTGATCTCTTCTATTGACATCGAGTTGATAAAGTTCCTAAACCCCAGAATACTTCTGTCACTTCTTGGAGAGGCTCCTAATTTTTCAGAGTTGGAGCATATGTCTTTCCAATCACCAATAATAAACCATTTATCCTTCCATTTGCTCTTTTCTTGGATAAGGAAGTTCCACTGATCCATTCTCGTTGCAGCACAAGTGCTCGGGTAAACAGAGATAGCCCAGCTGAATAAAGGTTGACAAATCAGCTGAATAATGGTAACTTCAGGAGACCAAAGAAGAAGAAGGCCGCCACTCATGCCTGCTGGATCTACCAGAGCATAACTATCAGAGAAACCCAATTTTTTAACTACAGATTTAACAAAGGAGGAAGGGTTTTTTGTTTCAGAAAGGAAAAAAGAAAAAGGGATGGTGAGATATAAAAGTCAACTTTGATTTGGGAAACCATCGAGGGCCCACCCAGTCCTCGACAGTTCCACACTGCAGCTATCATTGGGCACTAGGATGCCATTCAAGGCTGGCCACCTCCACCTTAGATGTATCTGGCTTGGACTTCTTTGTCACTTCTAGATTTGAAACTTTGCCATTAAAACCTTCCTCTGAAATACTGGCCTCAGTAATATCCCTTTTTCCATTGGAATGAGCCTCTGTATTTCCTTCACACTCAGCTTGTCTTGTGAGTCTGCCATCTTGTCTGGGAGCTCTTTTCCAGGTTTTGGGTTTAGAGGAAGTGTGCTCGATCATAAGAATTTCTTGAGGGCATCCTAGGTCTGAACTTGGTTGGAGAAGGCCAACTGCGGTTGTCTCCAAGATGGGATGATCTGTTATGATTTGCTTTGGGTGCTCAACTGGTATTGGAATAGGAACAACCGTGGAGATAGCTATTCTGTGATCCTTGGGAGGAGCTTTAGAACCATTAGAGTCCTGAACTTCCTGAGGAATGACCTTATGAAGTTCTTCACCCGCAATAAGCAACTGGTTAGGCTCCTTGACGTGGCTAGTGGATTTGTTAGGAGGAGATGTTTGAACATGAGTAGCAGGTGAGTCTGAGGATTGGTACTAAAAGCCTGAGGGACTAGCATTAGCCCATTGCTGGAATTCTGGTGCTTTCATCCAATCCCCAAATTGGCCCATTTTTAGAGAGCGGTTAGCTATATCGTCGATCTTCCTTTGACAGCTTCTGTCTAAATGTCCAATGTGGCCGCAGTAATTGCACATGTTCACTAGCTTTTCGTACTTGAAACTGACTTTAACTATCTCATCTCCCAATCTTAAGGTGGCGCATCTGGGAAGAGGTTCAGAGAGATTGATAGTGACTAGAAGTGGAAAAATCTTTCCTCCGTGACTACCTGCACCAGCCACAACCACATTCTTGAGACGGTGAAAGACTGCCAATTTTTAATCCCACCTCGGTGCTTAGCCAGTTTAGAGGCACATTATACACTTGAACCCAAATTGGCAGCTCTTGGAACACCGGGTGATTAGCGGATAAACGTTCCTTCCATTCTAAAATAAGAAGGATATGGTTATCGATAGTCTAATTCGTACCGCGAGCAACCCTGTCCAAGTCTTCCTTGCTCTGGAATATGAACTGAAAAAAAAAAATTGTGGCCAACTCTTTGACTTCCATTGGTTGGTGAAGCTTCCATATATAGTTCATAGTACGTTTGACTCCCATCCAGCTCACCGGTCGATCGCCAATGATTTTGCCAAATAGGCTTTTGTGACATTCTTCAACACTATATCGAATGTTCGTCGTTGCTATGTCGATGATTACTTTTTCCGTTTCAGATATCGAGAATACTTCTAATCGCTGAGCAAGATCTTCGTCCTGGCCTATGAAAGATTGGCTAGCCACAATTGGAAAACCGGATTTCCCAGATGAACCCTAAATCCCAAATTGAAAAAGAAACCCTACTAACTCTCAGAAAAAAACAGCAAAATGATTTGAAGATCGGGAAATCAACTGAAATCAGAGAAACAAAGAAACAGAACGAGAAGAAAGAGACTATATCCAAATCCCTACTGAAATTCGCTCCCCATCGAGAGAATAAATTCGCTCCACATCGAGAGAATTTCCTGTTTATTCATTTTACATGAATATAATAAAATTGGGTGGTTAACTTTTAATTTTTTTTAAATAAAAAATATCTTAATACATACTACCTCATAGTCTTTTTTAATGTCATTTTGACTTTATCAACTATTTCAAGTATATATCATTCTTTATTTATATAATAATAGAATGATATTTACTTGAAATAGCAACTAAAAATCAGCAAAAAAAAAAAAACATTTGATTTTCCGCCTAAAGTATTACTATATTGAGTAATATTTTTTTTGTCAAAATTTAAAAAATCTCGCCTAACTTAATGTAATTAATGTACAAAATCATTTTGGTCAAATATTGCGACTATTGCCTTTATTAGTTCCATGATTTAAATTTGAAATATAATATATTGACAAAAGTTGTAGCTATTACTTTTTTTAGTTGCATGGTTTAAATTTGATATATAATATATTGAAAAAAATAAAAAGTTTTTTATTTAAAACTTAAAATAAAAATATAATTATTCATAATTTTAGGGTCAATATTAACTTGGACGTAAACGAACTAATCAATTACTTATAATTTAAAATTACTCAATAACTTACAAGTCAATAGTAACTTAGATGTAAACGAAATAGTCAATTATTTATAGTTTAATATATTAGTCAACTACTTAATATTTTTATTTGAATAGTTTATACAAAAATAAATTATTTTAAGTAATGAAACAATATAAATTTTATATTTATACTTATTATCACATAGGTTGTTAAATATATGATAACATTTTACCAAAATAACATTATTATGTAATCACATTATAGTCAAATTGAATTTCTGAATAAAATTTTTGAAGTGACACTTAATTTGAAACGAATATAATGTGATTTATTATCAGTTATGTGCACGTCACGGGTTGTGTACTAATTTTAAATAGACATTTTTATGTAATTTTATACAATTTATACTTTATATAACATTTTCAATATATTAAAATAGGTAATTGTATTACATATTGATTCCATATTTTTAATTTATAAGTATTGCTTAATAAAAACTTTTAACTTATAAATATCAATGAATATCTCTTACCCGTGCACGGCCTCATACTAGTTTTTATGCAATGGCTCTCCCCCAAACCAAAAAATATTGACGTTCCTTTTTCCCGCTCAGCCCAAAATTCATTCTCTTCATCCACACGCCAAGCGCACTATCTCCCAGCACTGCCGTCCTACCCCCGCCCTCCGCCGCCGCCGCCGTCGCAATGGAACACGATACGGAGGCCGCCATCATCGACAAACTCCAGTCAGCCACGGATCTATCCGGCATCCACCGTCTCATCGCCGCTTACCTCCACCCTTTCACCCCTTTCTTCAAACCTTCCGCCGCAGCCGTAAAAAAACCAGCGAAAGTTTCAAAATCTAAACCCCCGGACGACCACCCCTCCATCCGCCCCCTCGCCAAACATTTTCTATCGTTCATACACAAGTCCCTCTCCCTCCTCCCCAAACGCCTCACCGGATCCCCTCCAATTCCTCGGGAATCCGCCATGGAATTGTTTGATAGCTACCGCCTCAGCCTCAACTGCCTTGCCTTGATTGCACCGGAGCTCTCCGGAAAGCCCCATTCTGTTCAGGTGCAGAGAATTCGGTACATACACTGTCTGGAGCACTGGGAGCTGTACAAGGAGGCGGAAGCTGAGGGTTTTGATGTGCTTGAGAGCTTATGTGAGATTGTCGGAGGACCAAAGGGTAAGTCCAGAAAGTCAAAGGCCCGTTTGGTTCCTGAGTTAGACAAGGACAATGTGGATCAAGAAGTTGCGGCTATTATCTTAGAGATTGTTGTGACACTGGTGAAATGTGCGTCAAAGAGGAGGAGTGAAGTGGATGCTGATTATTGGAGAGTAATTTTGTTGGTTAACGAATCGGAGCCATGGTTCAAGTATGATTGTATGCACTGATTTGAGATTGTGTATGTTGACATTTTGCTTATAAATAGAAGCATATCTGTATCTTTCTCTATTGAAGTTGTGAATCTTATGCAAGTGCTGTTTTTCGTGGTTATGAGTTGTACACGATTAAGTTGATTTTATATTGTCAAACTTGTAAAGTTGATTCTCACGATGTGAACATGTCAGGATTTTGGATGTCAAAGGCTACGAGAAGTTCCACCGTTTCCTGGAGACAAATTTGCATATAATTGCTCTATTTCTGGTAGCAGAGATAAAATCTTTTGGAATGGATTTGGTACACGAGTTTACTATGGCCTCCTTTAAAGAATACAAGAAATCGCATAATCATGATCAAATGAAAAAGGTTAGGACTACCTGGATTTAGCTCTGCTAGACTATCTTATTCCTAAGTGTTATTATACGATAGAATCATTTTCTTTTCTTTTATTTTTCTTCCTCTGTCTTAAAAATTTTGATCCCTATTGTCACAGGTTGCACTCAAGATTTGTTCTTCCTTATTTTCTCAAAGGGACGAGCTGCCAACTAATATCATCATTGATGTGTTGAAACATCTCTTGGATATGATGGCTGCTGAATGCAAGGTATTTTTGTGTGGAAGATAATAACTAATTTAGTAATTATTTGTAAACTATTGTTCACTGAATATACATTGTAGTTACGTTGCGAGTTCAACTTCACTACGTACACGTGGAGAGAATCCTATGAAAAGGCTGCTAGGAATTTCAGCAAATCCAAGATTTTCCTAACCAAAATCAATGGATCTAACAATAGTACCTGGATAAGAATTGTTAGTACACACTTTTTCTGGATATGCCTTGGACGTGGTCTTCAGATAGTTCCCTTGAAATTTTTTTGCTCTTTAAGTGTCTTTTTGCAATTACAATAAGTTGAAAGGTAAAAAATGTGAAGTTAGAGGCTGCTAAAACATGGTGTCTTGAGGCATTCTGATCTTGATGGCTCAATAAATTCCATAACATAACCAGTAATTTTATACTTACATTTGTTTGATACACAGCAAAATGTTATCTTCTTATTCGTGATGTATTTTTCACATAAAAGGACCATTTTTTTTTGTGCTGGACATAGAGATCTGTCGGATAGATGTCGACAATTATAGTTTTAAAGCAGGAGATTAATCTTTCAATAGTGTAGGATAATTGGGCCAATTACTCAGAGGAAGTCAAGGTGGTATCACTCAATTAAAGAGCCTTTTGCTGCTGGAACGTGAATTTCGATATGACTTACCATGAATCAGATGCTTGAAAGTTCTTAGGTTGCTCTTATATAAACATCTGTCTTAGCTCCTTTTCAATCTAAACAGCTGGAATAGCCTACATGCGTATGCATTTCAATTATTATTTCTTAATTTTGTTACTAATGGCGTCACGGTGAGGATTCTGGTGACATCTGGTGTAGAAAGGTGGACAAACAGATGTAGAAAGGTTTTTTACCTGGTGTCACCTTTAGTTAACATTATTCTTGAGGTATGCAGCATTTTCTGCACCATCAATTTAGTGACATCTTATTGTCCAAAAATTTAAGGCTGATAAAGAATGATAGCCATCAGAGTATTTGAAAGTTGATTCTACAACTAGAGCTCTGCTTCCAGCTCTAAGGTTGCTAACTACAAATATAACACCTTCCCACCCATCTATGTATATAGGATTATGAAAGTACGTTTTCATATTAGCTAGTGTTTGAAAGTCTCTGTTTACTTTTGTCCATAAGTACCCTTAGTTAAAATTTTGGCCTGTATGCTGCTATTTGAATATGCTTCACTTCTGCATGGCAGGTTGGAGAGGAAAAACCAACAATTGGATTTCTGGAACTTGTATGTTATTGTGCAAATAAATGTCATAGTGTACCTGTAATTTTACGCGATCCTGTTGCGAAACTGTTGTCTGGATTAGCTGGTCGTTTTCGTAAGGTACTTACTTCGCATTTCAAGTTGAGTGCTTCTCGTATCATCCCACATGAGTTTATAAATTATTATGCTTACTTTGAAAAGATAAATGCATTTCCTTTATAGGATTTGCTGTTCATCAGCTCTATTCTGAGGCTATATGCTAGTGGATTATTAGCAAGTCCGTCAAAGAATCAGTCAAAAGGGGAGGAAACAGGAAATTGCAATAAGACTCCACTGGGATCTGCTCTTCAATTTCTGCTGAATAACCACGAATGGCTTCAAGAAGTTGCAGCTTCAATTAGCTTTTTGAATGACTACTTTGGCATTGGTGCCAAAGGAAAGGATTGCAATAACAACGGAATATCACACTCTCCTTACTGGGAAGCACTCAAATTTTTTTGTCAGTCACTTGCAGAGTCCATCTATTCCAATAGGAATAATTTTTTCTCAGAGGCAGAGAGTTATTTGGATGATTTAAGCAGTATCCACAATGCATTTCATCAATTTTGCTATATTTTTCTTCAATGTCTCAGGTATGTGAATTGAGCTGAACAGAAAGATGTCTCTTTAAATATAGTTAGTTGCTTAAAATAAGCTTCCTGCGCGGGGCTTTTCTGTATATTTGAAGGTATAAACATTTAAGTTAATATTACATCTTGACCTACATGGTGTACTTTTCTTATGGATGTAGTTCGAATGAAAGGGAGAGAGAGACATCTGGAGACAACCACAGAGTGATCTCCGTAGTAGTTGTTGCTGCTCTTATGCTCTCAATGAAGACGAATCAAAATATTAAGGTTAAATTTCACGATAACCAAGAACATTATTTTGTTGTATTTTTTTTTTTTCTCATTCAAAATTGTGACTTCTCTCTTGCCATCTGATGTTTGCAGGAAAGCACACTGTTGGTGAAGAATGTTATTTTGACCGAGTGGGTTCCGGTTACAAGGCTTAAGTATTTATACGTTTGTCTCAACAACATAGCTGTAATTTTAAACCGGAAAAAGTGGCTGAAGGAGGTACTAATATTTGATATTCTCTCTTTTTTCTTTCGTTATACCTCAGGTGTGTTGAAACACCGTTTTGTAATGTTACTTTGCCTAATATTCTGATGCCTGCAATGTGAAGTGATTTTATTGGCATGCACAGTTAAGTAGATTTTGTGGTTGAATGAAAATGCGCAAACCCACCCCCATTTTGCTTCTTGACTTGTCTATCGAATTATCATCAATGCATAGAAGTTGATCTTGCTCAAGGCAAATAATTTAAGCAGGTAGCAGAAGCTAAAGAGACTTTTGGAAAGTTTATTTTCTTAGAAAATTCGTTTTTTGAGTTGTATGTACTCATTTATTGGCTCTTGAGTTAATTTTCATGAAAAACCATCTGAATGATGTCTAAAGTGCACTGGTCAAACACTTGACAATGTCATGAAATACTTACTGAATGCCTTTGATGGTTAGTCGATCCCATAATGAATTCACGAACACACAATCCTACATCCATTTCCTTGTATTCAATGCAAAACGGGCATTTACCTTGCTTGCTTGGTCATGTAAGCATATATGGGTCTAGAAATTTTATGCTTGGGGACTTACCTGTATCCGGTTGTTAACATTGTGTGCCATCATAAAATATGTGCAGGCAACAAAAGCTTTGAAATTATGCTGTAAAGCTGCCTGGTACAATGTGGTAGATCTTTGTGAAGTGTATGTCAACATGTCACAAGTGTCTCATGATGATCTGTCGGAAAAGGACATTACAGATTTTGTTACTGAGGCTTCTGGAAAAGTTGCTTTCCTTCTGGAACTCAATCAAGATGTTTTTTACAAGATGAATGGAATCATTAAGGAAATCCTTAAATGCTGGTCCATTTCAGAGAATTTGATTGCGACACTACCAACTCCTGTTTCTTTGGTTAAGGAGTGGGTGAAGGTAATTCAGTGGCTTGCTGCAGGATTTAACTATTCGAACGCTAACCATATCTGGCTTTGACCTTGTTGCAGATACAATATCTACTGTCAAAGGATGCAGATTCAGAGGATGGCATAATGCTGTATTCTTTGCTTGCATCTCCTAAAGAAATATCTAAGAAGTCTCTTGGGAGATTATTGGAAGAGGTTTTTTTCCCTCCCTAGCCCCTTCCTCCCACACACATACATGCTTATGCTCTATAATTACTTTCCTTTGGTTTTGATGTTCTATCATCTCTTGGAATTTATTAGGAGCTTCTTGCATATGATGAAAAGAGTTACCTAAATCCAGGATATGGCCTCAGAATGCGAATGAAAATCATTGGTGTTCTCTTAGAAGAGGTTTATGTTACAAAAGACAGTAATATAATGAAGTCTAAAACTCTCCTTGAAAAGGGGAAACTACTAAGAGTTTATGGATTAGCACGACTTGATGAGTGTATCAAATGTCTATCAGAAGCTATATCGATATTGGTGAGAAGCATGATACTATTTCCTTCTTGGTACTGAATTGATTGTTCATACTTGTTCATTTTGTTTGACATGAACATCTTCAAAAACAGAAGTCAATATGTGGTGCAAGAAAGAGTTGTTGTTCTCTGGTTCATCGGCTGCTTGTGAATGCTTATATTTTGCATGCTTTGTTCACCCAGGAAGCATCACCCAGCACACTCGTTTTGTCACCTGAAAGGCTAGTGTTCTTGGTCAAATAAATAAATTTCAGAAGGTTATATTAGATTAGTTGATATTTCCTGGAAACATATCTGTCATTGATGTTTTACTGGTTTTATTTTACAGTGGCTTTCTTCATGATGTTAACACTGCACTGAATCTCTGCCTGAGCCCAGATCATGGCCATGCAGAGGAACAATATGAAGACATGCTTTATTTGTGGTATCAGCTCATCGATTTCTTATCCATCAAAGTAAGAGTTATTTTTTTTGTGTCTGCTGTCATAAGAAGTTTCTTGATATGTTTGTTTCATTGCAACTTACATATATGTTTTCTTGCGTCAGGGATACTTGGAAAGCCACCCTATCTTGTATGATGTTGTGATCAAGTTATTCAATGGGAAGAACTTTTCTTTCCTGAAGACTGTATCTGAGCTCTGGAGAAGTAAAAGGCTCAGTCATGCCCTCTGTGCTTCACCTATAAATCATATTTTTGTCGAAACTTTTTCTAAGCACCAAAGTCGAGATTGTAGCTCTGCCGAATTTTGGAAAATGTTCATGGAGGAACTGAAGCCCTTTGCAGTTGGGTTTCATCACAACAATAGTGAGATTGAGCAAGCAGCCTCATGTCTAATTTCCAATGTACGATCCTCTTGTAACTTCGGACGTCACTTCTCTACATTTATCTATAAAGTTTATCCCACCTGTTGTCTTATCTAATTTTGTATGGTAGGTTCCACTCTCCAGTTGTTCAATGTTCCTTTCGTCGAATCTCTACTATGATTTGTCTGAAAGACTGATGTCAAGTGGAAGAATTACCGAGGTAACGCAAATTGAGGTGCTTCTTTTAAAATATATACAATTTTTGTTTTCCTAGTGGTAACTGTTCTATGGTAGTGCCATTTTCTGGTCCTGAACTGCAAATATATGTGTGGTATTATAATGATTATAAACTTGCAACTTTAATTGGATAATGACCAGCTGCACTCTTATTGATTGTGTGGCTAAGAATTTTAGCTTTTAAAATAACGGAAACCGGGGAAAGTTTGACTTTTTCATCCAAGAAGAACACTAATGATGTTGATAAAGGTAGGTGTTGAAAATAATTAAATAAAAAGCAGACTTCGCTGTAGATGCTGTGCTGCTTCATGTGAACCGACTAAAAGAATTTGATTATATTCATATTTGGTCCCCTCCATTGCTTATTACTTAGTCAATGGTGCTAGTTAGGTATAGCCTCTGTCTAGTTGAAACCAAAATTTTGTGCATCATTCTTCTAAGTTGGCAGATGACACTTATCAATTTTGATTGTTTGTGATTACTGCAAGCATACATTAGGCGTGAGTTAAATTTCTGTATTTGAAGAGTTGTAAGAACATTACTTATAATTTTTCTCTACTAAAGCTTACTACACACACTCACCTACCCACACACATGCACACATATATGTACATGTGCCACTTCCATAACTGTGAACCAAGTTGGATATCAGGAGTCAGGACACGCATTGTAGTTCATTGAATTCTATATTTTGTAGATGATCTTGCTCCTTGATGAATGCACATATTCCACTGAGATACTCATTCTGCAGCAGAATTTATCTTTTTAACTAGGTTTACATATTATAGGCTCTTACATATGCAAAAGAGGCTCATCGCTTGCGTAGTAAACTGTTACAACAAAAATTTGAATATTCAGTGGAGAAAATGTTTGAAACATTTCAAGAGAATGGGATAATCGTTGAAAAGAGTTACTTTGGCGTCAACACCTTTAGAGTTTCTGATACCATTGTGATGAAAGGCTCTTGCGATTATGAAGGCTGCATCCTTACTCCTTGGAATGTCTTGAGTTGTTACCTTGAAAGCCTATTACAGGTATCACTGCAAACATGCCGTTTGAAGTTTCTTCTTAAACTTATGGTTTGCGTAATATATTGCATATCAACTGCTTGTCAAGGTTGGATGTGTCCACGAGATACTCGGAAATGTAACTGAGGCGGATATGCTTTTACGGTGGGGTCGGAATGTCTCCCAGTTTCAGGGCTTGCCACTTTTTGAAATATCCTTTTCTTCTATGTTGGGTATGTCACTTATTGTGTCATTTATTTCTAGTTCACCATGAATGAAAATGTTGCAGTTGTGCTGAAAATCACTGTACTCCTGTTTTTTGAATATCAGGAAAACTATACCACAAACAAAAGCTCTGGAGCAATGCTGAAAAAGAATTGTCCAGTGCTAAGAAAACTCTGGCCGACAACCTTCACATCATTTCCTGCAAAAAATGTGTACTTATGTTGGAAACTTCTATCGATCGGCAAATTGGAGATTTATTCTTGAACAGTTCTTTCAGTACTGGGGACACACCTTTTCCGAAAAGGTTGTTCGATGCAAAAAGATTGTATAAATCAGCCTTGGACAACCTAAACCTGACCGACTGGAGGAGTTGCTACTCTACTTCTGAAGAAGTTGCAGTTGAGAAGGTCATAAGAGAGATATCTGAACTTAAAATTGAACCCAGAAGATCTAGAAGGACAAAGAAAGAATTGAAACCTGCCTCTCAGAAACAGGACCTGGTTTGTGGTCGTAACCGTAGGATTACTCGGTCCACCCGTCAGCCTTTATCGGAAACCTGTGAGCTTGTCACAAATGAAAGACAAACTAGTCTGGCTGCTGATTTGGCCACTGAGCATTTGTCTACTGCTTCTGTTGGATCTGATCATAGTGTGCGGAATTCTGAATCAAACTGTTCTGCTGCTGATTTTCAAAGTGAAATCCTGTCCCTTTGCAACAAATTTAAGTGTTGGCACTGTCTTCACATTGAAGCTGTCGAATGCAGCAGTCTGAATAATTTCATACACACAAAATGGGAGCTGGTTTACAGAAAGCTTTGTTTACGAGTACTCATTAGTATAGGTATAGCAGTCTTGTTCAAAATCTGCTCTTGAGATTTTTCATATTTTGTTTGAATTGTGAGCTTTGACCTTTCTTGTTCATTTTCTTAAAAGAAAACCTTGTTAACTTGAATCTGCTATTTCTTATATCGGAAACGTTTGGTAAAACAGTTTCCTACAGAAAAAGTTTAATCAATCCTTATACTTTGATTGTCTTGTAAATGTCATCAGACGACATAGCATCTTTGAAAATCAGTTCTACACTCTGTTTGGTCGACGACTGGAACTTAAGTAAAAACTATGTGGATGAATATGTCACAAACTGATCAAATAGCAGAATCACTATCCTAGACTCTTCCTTTTGCTTTAAATTATACAAGGCTTATCTCGCCAAGAATATTTTGTCGAGTTACAGAAGCCATTTTCTTAGGGCTATTACTAAGATGCTATAGTATTCACTAGCACATACACAATGTGATTGGTTTCTGCTTTGCTGCCTTTCTCGTCAGCCAAATGACCTTGCAACAAAATATTTGATGTGAGAAGACATGTCTTGTGATTGCTGCTATCCATTTTGAGATGAGAAGCTTGTCAATTAGTTCTAGTCTATTTCATTATATTTCGTTTCAGTTATATTATATGCTATTTTAATGTAGGCACTTCTTTTACATGTTTCACAAAAATGTACCAACTGCACATTACAGCAGAGTATATAGCCTGTCTGCTTTACAATGCGCACTTTAATGACGTAAATTCTGTCATTCTGTGTGCAGGGAAATTTTCTGGAATATGTGGCGATATTCATGAAGCTCATGAAATTTTATTGCAAAGCATATCAGTTCTATTCAGAAGAAACTCAAATTGTTCCAAGTACTCTTCAGATTCCCTTACTTCCTTAATTGAGTCAATTGGAAAGCATTTTCCTGGAGATACATTGTCAGTTGAACGTGCTGCACTCCTTTATTATATATGCTGGTTCACTTTGAAAAGTTATCCTAACCAGCGTAGCAGGTATCCACTAACTAATTCCTTTGCTTTCAGATTAATTTAGTTCCAATTTTTTCATTAAGTTAGTTCTTTCAACTAATGATCGATAAGCTTCAGTTTCCTTTGTCAAAATACGAGAATTTGTGCAGTTCCTGCCTTTCGTTCAACTGTTCTGATATCTTGACAACAGGAAATTCTGCTGTGAGCTATCTGGGATTGGGATAGTGAGGATTATTTCCTTGCTGAAGCTGGCCTTCACACTTTGTCGGGAAATCCCTGTACTTTTTCAAAAGGTAAGCCCCTGCACTTCTCATGTTTTCAATTTACTGTTGTGCTATACCTAAACGTTGGAAGAACTATGAAACCCACTTGGTTTGAGGCTCAATTTAATGGATTTTTCTTGTTTGATCTGATACCATGTAAAGCTGATATCTTCTTATATCAAACACTAAAGGAGTACAACATACATTTAGCAATATAAGAATGAGCAAGGAAAAAGATCAATGGCCTAATCTAAGAATCATAATAATTTCCTCACTGAGATGCATAATCTATACCATATATACAATAACAGATGCATTGGCCATGAAAAAGACATCCCTAAAATGCGGATCTGCAAAGGAACAGGAAAAGATCTTTTGCGGGCCTGTTAATTCTAAGAAATTGAAACTAGGTTTATCCACCCTGCTCCACCTACAATTGAGAAATCCAGAAGCATGCAATTAACCAAATATTCTATGTACTGGGGATCTTGTTTAGACTACTCATTGCAGTATAGCAGTTGACTTTATGGAATAAGGCTGAAAACAAGGTGAGGCTTAAATATCCGTAAATGGTGTGATGATGGTGTAAATTTAGAAGTATGTGGATATCAGTTTGGTGCAAAACTAGCTTTCCCATTCAACTCTCTTCTAGCATGGTAGCCATGCCCTATATAAAATTTGACTGTTCACTGATGCTGTGCAATGTAAACAGCATTGATATCTGATGGATATATTGAGGAAGTCACTGGAATATTGTGGTGTGATATAATATGCTGATGAAGATTGTGATATTATCGAACTCCGACTCTTAGAGCTGTTTATTGTTTTCTCAGTGGTCTACATTCTTGAAAATAGTACAGTAGAAACAAATTTGGACATGAATCGTAGGCAATATTTGTTGGTTACTATCATATATTGAGAGATCATAATTTTGGAGATGACTCTACTTAACTAGTGACCCAATAGCTGGCAATAATTTTCTCTGACCAGTGACCAAGCATGATTATTTGACAGATCTCAAGGTTGCTGGCAACTGTTTATGTACTTTCTACCTCATTGAAGCAATGGTCTATATCTCCATGTGATGAAGGTTTCGAAAGCCGATTGGGTTCATTCTTCCATCAGGCATCACTAGGAACCCATCTTAATCAGCAGATTGCATATAGCATCATGCAGAGAAAACAAACCCAAGTCGTTGCAGATTCTGAGGTATCGACTCCTGGAAATTTTGTTTTTCCAACTTCCAGAAGCATCTTTCAAGCATATTTCTGTTTCTTGTAATAAGTATCTACTTAATAAGTGATGGCGACGAGATCGCATTGGCATATTTGTCACGCTACGATCGGCTCAGGGTCTAGAAGATATTTATCGCATTTATTATCTATTTTCCTTCTTTTATTGGTTGTCTTATATTATTAGTTGTCCTTTATTTATTAGGAGAGTTATTATTATTTCTATATTTTAATTAGGAAAATAAGGGTAGGAGCCTATATATTGTGGGTTTCTTTGTTTTGGAAGACTTGGTTTTTATCGTTGAAATAAAATTATCCTTTGAAGTTCTTCTTCTTGTTCCCATCGTACGCTTCAATCTACGTCAATAAGTCGTGCTTAATTGATCGATATAGTTCTAGTTACACGCTTAATTTACAGTTCCTCTTAAGTACTATCAATTTGCATTCTGGATTTTGCTGTTAAATGCGTTCAAATGTAGTAGTCTGGGGCTAACATGTCTAAAGAAAAAGCATGTAGAACTGCAGTAGCTGTATGGATCACTATGACACTAATATCTCCATCTCCATGTTTTCAAATATGGATGATCATGTGTGTCCTTTCCGTACATTCAATGTAAACATTTTAGTATTTTAAGTTGCTTTTTTTTTCCTTT
This sequence comes from Striga hermonthica, assembly GCA_902706635.1. Taxonomy (NCBI): domain Eukaryota; kingdom Viridiplantae; phylum Streptophyta; class Magnoliopsida; order Lamiales; family Orobanchaceae; genus Striga; species Striga hermonthica. The sequence goes on along the minus strand of CACSLK010021934.1, from coordinate 1,652,354 downwards.
TTTTTTTTCCTAATAACTTTCTGATTCATTATAAGTCGCAAATGAGTAGATACAAAAGTATCAAGCCATAGATGTGGTTTATTATTTTCCATTTTGTCAATGCAATATAATTTTAGAACGGATCTTATTTCAGCCAAATTTGATATATTGATAAATTGATCACTGGGTAAGCATTCTTTTATGACTCGTGTTTCCAGGATTCTTCTCTTCTATACTCGGAGTCAACCATTCCAGACATATCTTGTTCGCTAAGGTTATTATCTGACAATTAATTATTTTGTATTTTGAAATATTGTTATAGGTTTTTCCCCTTTAACCTCTTGTTTCCAGGTCTGCTCCTGAGTCTTCCGAGGATCTGGAAGAATTTGTTCAAAATTTTTTTGAGGGCCTGCCACCAACTCCAGTCATCTGCATTAGTATTATTGCAGGTGCTGATGGTACATTGATTAGTGAACTCTTGTGCTGTTCTCCATTTGTTAGAGCATGGATTCTCTTATCCCATCTGAGCTCAGATAATCAGCACGTTGTACTTTTACCCGTGTACAAAATGTTGGAAGGTATTTCAGTTCATATATTTTGTAGATATGAAATCTTATGCATATTGATAGCCTTCATTAGTTCCAATGTTAATTTGCTTCATTATTTTATGAGATGCTTTAGATGATGATGCTAGTTCAAGCTCAGTTATCATCAACTGCAAAGATTGTGTCAAGCAGTGGCAGTGCCCTTGGGTCTCCTCTGTGATTGATGACATAGCCCCAGTGTTCAGAAATGTACTTGAGGGAAATTACTATTCATCGTCGGACTATTTCTTGGAATGTATTAAAGAGAGCACATCATTATGGTGGGCACAGAGGAACAGCCTTGATCAATGCCTGAGCAACTTTCTACAGTAAGATTCAGCTATCTCATTCTCCGAGTGCTTTCCTTCGGAAGCTTTTCTTGATTTACAATGATTAATTGCAACTTACTACCACCCCCAACCCCTCCAAGAAAAAACAGCACGAACGAGTTCAGATGGTTTTTTAGTTTAAAGCATTTAATATTCAACTTATACTCAAAGTCCATCCTTGCAGATTTTGTAACATGAGTTAAAATTTTCTCTCCACTGGCTTTATTTGTACTAATAAATGGGTCTGGAGAACTAACCCTCCAAACTCAAAGGGAGAAGGTGTAGGTGCAAGTCCAATTGGGTCTGGACAAACATAACTTCTAATACCCGCCTTCACGTGTAGGTGCAAGTCCAATTGGGTCTGATCCAAATCTAGCATCACCTCCAAACAAACAATCTTGGTTGCTTTGATAACATGATAAATGAACCTGAGTAGAACTCATCCCAAAAGCTTGTTAAAAATGAGAAGATGCCCAACCCACACTTATACATACTAACGACCCTATAATCAATTGATGTGGGACACACACAAGTTCTAAAATCTACTATGTTGTTATGCAAACAATGAGATTATATATTCTTACAAAATCACTACGCTTAAGTGATGTTAATATCAAAATGCCTGATGTACCAGGGATATGGAAGGCTTGTGGCTTGGTCCTTGGAAGCACGTGCTTCTAGGTGAATGGTTGGACTGCAACTATCTAGACTCTATGCAAAAGAACCTCTCTAAAGATGAGACACGCCTCTTGGAGCTTGTTGCAACAAAAAAATGTTATGTTGGTCTGAGGTGTGAAGCATCTTCCAAATCCTCGGATGAATTCGATAATACAGTACAGTTATTGTTCAAAAGAGTGCTCGAAATGTCTGACAATTTTCAGGCTGAATACAACAGAAAACCTATCATTTTGGTTTTGGACTTCGATGTGCAGGTTTGTGTTGTTTTCTGTATCCTTGATGTCCAACTCTCCACTTATTGCTTTCATTCCAGCTGTTTATCCTTTTGTTATTTTTCTTTTCTTTACCATAAGTTCTGGTTTTGTAAGTTACAGCTAATATTGTTTCAGGATGCATGTTAATATATTAGTTTATGTAAGTCGCCTCATATTCTTGAATGCTGATGTTTTTTTTATGTTTTTATTATTATTATTATTATTATTATTATTATTATTATTATTATTATTATTATTATTATTATTATTATGTCCAATTAACTTAACTGATCAGTTATATTTGTTAAGTTCATCTACCTCTTTGCACTTCGTGTGCACATAGTGCCTCCATTATAACATATGATTCACAATTTTTTTTCTGCAGATGCTTCCATGGGAGAGCCTACCAATATTAAGAAATCAAGAGGTTTACCGAATGCCTTCAATAAGTAGCATTTTTGCAACACTTGACAGATGCCAAGAACAATGTGAGACAAGTAGTTCAGCCTTCCCACTGATAGATCCCCTAGATTCATATTATTTATTGAATCCAGATGGCGATCTCAGCAGAACTCAGATGGAGTTTGAGAGCTGGTTTAAAGATCAAAGTATAGAGGTAATCGTGCTTTGATGTGTGCTCCTTTGTCATTACTCGTACACACGTATAATATTCGGTGATGTTTCCCAATCATCCATATTTTAACATATAGTTGTCTGCACAAATTGTTTAATGCAGGGAAAAGTTGGAACTGTGCCCACTATCGAGGAACTATCCCAGGCCCTGAAAAACCATGACCTCTTCATTTATTTTGGACATGGAAGTGGTATGACCGACGAAAAAACTTGCAGCTAGTTGCAAATTCTGAATTTCATGCATGGTTAATTTAGAGTTTTATCCTTTAGGTTCGGTCTAGTTACTAAAAAAATTCCTACTTCCACCATTTGCCCATATATAAGTTCACTTATAGTTTACAAATTGCAACATTAATGAAGGAAATATCTGTCAAGTAAATTCTAATTTCAAAGGGGTGTTGGTGTTCCTAATACTTGATGATGTCTTTAGTTTTGAAAGATGGTAACTGATGTTTTGACAATTATATTAAATAATGAATGTATATATATATATATATTTTAAAGAAAGTTAACACTTTCCAGAATCCTTGTGCTGCAAATGAGTTAAATATGATCACTTTAAATGATGGCCTTATAGGTACACAATATATTCCGGGGCATGAGATTCAGAAACTCGACACCTGCGCCGCTACTCTACTTCTTGGATGTAGCAGTGGATCTCTTTACCTTAAGGGCTCTTATTTACCACAAGGGGCCCCAATTTCCTACATATTGGCTGGGTCCCCAGTTATAGTTGCAAATCTGTGGGAAGTGACGGATAAGGACATTGACAGGTTTGGAAAGGCAATGCTGAATGCGTGGTTGAAAGAAAGATCAGCCCTTTCATCTGAGTGTACTCAATGTAAAGCGCCTGTAAGAAACTCTACGTTCAGAATATGTAATCATAGGCCGAGAATTGGGTCGTTTATGGGTCAAGCTCGAGATGCTTGCCATCTTGGCCATCTCATTGGGGCAGCCCCAGTTTGTTATGGTGTTCCCACGGGGATAATTAAAAGGAAAGATGTATAGTAACTATTTGTTTTATTGTAAGTCAGTTTTTGTGGTGTTGATTGTAAATGAGATGGATTAGTGATATGAAGTATCCAAATCGAGTGACCTGTGCATTATATTCTTTTCCCCTACGAATACTATTGCACAATGCTGCATTCAAAGATAACTCAACCAAGAAATTAACAGATAAACAATGATCTGCTCACTGCTAAAAGGAAGAAATTGTTCCTGTCAAACCAGACTTTGAATTTATATATACTTAATATCTTGCAGGTTTCCAAGGCCATCGAGCCCAGAAAACACAATATTCAAACCTGTGAACCTCACCTATTTTTATTCTTTTTCCGCCAGAGAAATTATTCACAAAAGTTTTCAATAATCAACACAAGGAAACGCAATCAGGAGATTACGAGCTAAAATTACACGAAACAAGAGCCACACCCCCAGCCTCCATTCTCGAGCCATCCCTGTCACGCAACTCACGAATGTAAGCCAAGAGGCCAAATCATTGTACATGCAAAGACTTAAAAGAAAAGTTACAGGTCCATACATCTCTTCCCCTACCAGTCTTTGACATAAAAAATAAATACTGAAAAAATCCCTTTCCCAGCTCCAAAAGCTCCCAGACGTCACAAAAACAAACACTATATCCGAGCCCCACCCGCCTCCCTATGCCTTCTCCTTCTCCCCGAACGACCCAAAACTACCCTACCCTGACGGCGCAGCCTCCTAGCAAACGACGTTCCATTATCCCCATCTTCACCATCTTCATCCGAGTATTCAAACCCATCTCCCGACACCACTACCTCCCCAGGCTCTCTATCCTGCCTCACCCGGCCAGCAGACCCAAACGCCTGCAGAAACAAGAACACAGACATCAAATTCCGGTCTATCCCACCCACCCCAGCCCCAACCGAGCCGTCAAAAAGGTCATCATCATCCTCGTCGTCCGAGTAGTTTCCCCCCTCGATCACATAATCCCCGAAGAAGATAGCCCCAGGGGTAGACGATCGAATGGTGCTCATCACATCCTCTTGCTCCCTCTCCCGCTCGAGCCGCCTCCACCTCTGCTCCCGGGCTGGGTCCACCTCACGGGGCCTTGCGCACGGGTGCTCGGCACGCACGTGCTTCCTCAGCTCCTTGAACGTCCCCATGAATGGGCACCCATCCTGCATGCAGCCCCGCCGCTTGGCGTTGAGGTGTTCCCTAGCGGGCTCCACCACAGTCCACCCCTTGACCTGCCCACGGCAGAGCGGGCAGACGAGCTCCATGGGCGTGTTGTCGAGCGGGCCTGACGACACCTTGGCGTGGGCCTTGTGGTACTGGTCGAGGCAGTTGGAGTAGCGGGAGCTCGTACCACACATGTAAGGCCGGCAGCCCTTGTTGTGAGACGAGCAGAGGAGGAGAACGGCATTGTGGGGGCATTCCATGCAGACCGAGCATGTGGCATCTTCCCAGTCCTTTTTGACTAACTTGGGCTGTGTCTTTTGGTGCATGCTGTGTTTCTTGTCGTGGGTCCTCAGTGGGTACGGTGTAGGCCTGCACTGGCGGGAAGAGATCCCACGCCTGCCTCTCGTGCCTTTTGTCATTTCCTGGATAGGGTGCACTAAGACGTGAGATGTTTGACAAGCTTTGACTGATATTACGACAGAGAGTTATAGGAGATTTAACAGTTTTGGGAACAGATTTAAGAGAACCACACTCCACAGGTTCACACAGCCTTTACTGTGAGTCGGGAAGTTATTGTTTTAGAAATCAGTTTTCAGGTGGTATTTCAGATGGAGTCTTGTCGGGATACCAATGATGTATGAGCCAGAAGAAGAAAATAATGAATGGCTTAAGGTTTACCATAATTACAACAAAAACATGGTTTCCACAGAAATTTCAAATACCCACCTTGACATACAGTTTTATTTGTGAATTTTATGCATAGTCAGGGTTTAACTAGTATTATCTCAAAAGGGGTAAGTATAATTTTAGAAGATGACTGAACTTATCGGTCATGAGACAAATCTCAGGAGTTGGCTTGTCATTCGTAGAAAAATAATCGATGCACATTGCAGTCATGTGCATGTACCCTCGACTTAACAATTAAAGCAATAAGAATAGTGTTCATGTTCAGCTCTTCAAAAATGACGCACTACTAAGAGGGGGGTAGAGTTTACTGTCTTTAAGTGAAAGAGAGGTACACAACAGGGTGGTTAAGCTTTTGGCACGCGATGGAGAAAGCTTTCAAGGCAACACAGGGCTATTAATTTAATTTTATAACGTATTGGAGCACAACAAAATGCAACCAAGAACAAACAATGGATTATTCACAATCTGGGAAAAGTATTTATAAGCCATATACTTATCGAATGCTAAATTTAACTAAGAAATCGAGTGACAAGGAAACTAGCAAATAGCATTAGTTGACCAGAAATGCCCATCCTTGCACACAAGTAGTGAAAGGAAAATGCGGTGCCCAGGCTACTAGCCAAGTCCAGGATAACTGGAGCCAGAAGTGAGATAATATAAAGTAATACGATATGAGACACAATCAACATATTTTAAAAGATTCTACTGCTTAAAACATCAGCATGCAACTCAACCTTCTAGAACCACATAAAGAATCTGCCAAATCAAATCAGCTAAACCATTATCCACACATCTAAACAAAGGTGTGGGAAATGAGAACAACAATCAACAAACAACCTAGTTTGAATAAAATAAGATAATGCTAAATATGAAAAAGCTCATGAACTACCTCATTAACGCAACTCAGCAACATTGCATCTTTACAGTCAAATTTAGGCTACCTAGAAATGGGAGCAAGTACTTATAAAATCCTGAGCCCCATAAAGAACTCGATAATGAAATTGTAGATTAAAAGTTAAGTTCCATGGATTAGCTGGAAAGATCTTCCCCTAGTGAACAAAACAAGCCACCAAATGTAACCTATACTCATCTTTCAACTGAAAAGTTCACACAAAACAAAGAACAAAACCCACCTCACAATTCAGAAAAGAAAACAATTCTGGAACCCAACTGAAGAATTATTTGGCAGACAAAAGCAAAGGTCTCAGTTAGTCTATGCTTATGCAAATTTCAACCTTTAGTCAGTATGTAAAGTATTACGATGTTCAAGATCAGATGCACACATGCACACAAACATACATGCTTACAGAATACAATTAAGACATGAGAGATTCGGATAACATTATCATGGAGACATCGAAAACAAGAAACAACGTGCCACAGGATCAGAGTCAGGCGAGGCGACTAATAAAGCACTGCCGAATTTCTGCTGAAGCTCAATTTTTAATCAACCAAAACGCCAAAAAAAGGATAACCCATCAATTAAAAATTGCAGAAACTTTATATTCTAATTAATTTGTAATGCGAAAATCAAAGAAGCGATAAAGAAAATCAAATTAATAGCAAAGCAATCAATCGCAGAGACACATAACCACATACGTATCTCATCTGAGATTCTTTAATTTTTGTTCATAAATTCCAGGGACTCTCTAACTGCCAAATTATAGCAAAAATGCTTCCAACATACCTGAGAATTCGCTCGGAACGGAAATTGGTGGACGAAAATCTTTCGAGAAAATAGAGAAAATTGGTAGGGTTCTGCAGGGAAAAAAGAATATAATGAAAATGACAAGAAGATGGGGGATCAAAATGGCTATGGGCAGATCGAGAGATTTTCAGAGCGTGGGTATATTCCGAAGTTTTTGAGAATTTGGCTGGAGCCGGGCTGCCCCGCCCCGACCCACCCCGGGTTGGGCCGTAATATTTTAGGTCGGGCCTAAATGGGCTGTCCCTATTGAAAAACAGAAAATTCTAATTCTAAATTCAACGAAAACGTTGATGAGAAACCCTTTCACTTTTACATATAGAGAAAATCACCCCACCGACCGTCAAAATCAACTTTATTTGCACATGTACTCATCTTATTTTTTTTTTTGATCGTTAAATAAATTTGTATTGATCAAAACTGAAAGTCATACAACTGAGACGACTATCAAAAGCGTAGTGGGTAGACACATGTCGGCTCCTCACTCGCAAGAACCAAAATAAACGAGGGCAACCACAAGCCGGGTGCTCACTCGAAGAAGGGAAGCAATAAATTTCCTCTCTTCAATATCATCCAAGTGCTCACACACTTTGCAACAACCAACTCAAAATTTTTCAAAATTCAAGGCCAAAACATCTCCTTTCGAATTCGGCAAGAACACTCGGGTAGGTAGCAAAGATAGTACGGTAAACATGTGTTTTTACCTTTCTAATCACGAGGCTTGGAGGTTGACTTTCGCCTTCAAAAATCAGTCTATTGCGTGCGTTCCAAATGAAGTAGACGGTTGCCGCAAGTGCCGCTTTCTTCAATTTGGCTCGCCAAGTCGTACCTTTCCCTTCTTTTTTAGTCCATTTGAGGGCGCCTTTAAGGGTAGATGGCATGTGACGGAGGCTAACCCAAACTCTAATTGCACTCCAAATCTCCGAGCTATAGGGACACTCGAAGAATAGATGACTCGAGGATTCGTTTGCGGTACCACAAAGGAGGCATGTGGGGTCTTCGTTGAGGAACTCCAATCTATCTTTTGTTTGGAGCCTATTCATTACGCAGAGCCATAAGATAAAAGAATGCTTAGGGGTATTGCAACTTCCCCAAACAACCCCGGTCCATGGCTTCTCGATACCCTTGGGACGGAGAAAGTCATAGCACTTACTCATTCCATCTTGTTTGTCACGCAAATTCCAAGCACAGAGAAGGGCTTCCGCACCATGCTCACTACCCGCTTTTTCAATCAAGCTTTGCCGGACTTCAAAGAGGGATTTGAAGAGGGGGGAATCATTTTTGGAAACTTGTCAATCCCAAATAGTTTTCTCCTTCAAATAGATGTTGTGGATCCATTTGTACCAAAGTGAATCCTTCTTTGCTTGCATATTCCAAAGAGTCCTCATGAGAAGGGCTCGGTTCCAAGCGTCCAAGTTACGGAGCCCCAATCCACCCTCCGCACGAGGTAGACACAAAGTATCCCATGCAACGGGGGCTTTTTTGGAGCCCCATAAGAACCTCCTACAAAGTTGAATGATCTTGGTTCGAACAATGCCTGGCAAGTGGAATATGCCCATCCAAAAGCAAGCGATGCGTTGAATGACCAATCGAATTAGTTCCAATCTACCGGCATAGGAAAGGGAGTTACTCCTCCATCCACTTAATTGGCTTTCAACTTGTTTGATCATATCATCAAAGAGCCTCCCGGTAATGCGATCCGCGGTCAGGGGAATACCGAGGTAACGGAAAGGCATAGGCCCGCTTTGCAAACTAGTGTCATCAAGGATTGTCTCACGATCTTGCTCTTTACCTTCGGCCATATATATGTTGGATTTGAGCACATTCATTTCAAGCCCCGATTTCTCTCCAAAATCCCTTAAACAATTCATAAGCAATTGAATTGACCCCGAGTCCCCCCGAGAGAGGAGCATGAGGTCATCGGCGAAGACAAGGTGAGAGATTTTAAGCTTCTCACACATAGGATGGAACTTGAAGTTCGGGTCTTCGCCGTGTGCCATTTAATGAGCCGAGATAAATATTCCATACAAAGAACAAAAAGGAAAGGCGAGAGAGGGTCACCTTGTCTTAGCCCACGAGCTCCTTTGAAATGGCCTTTAAGGCTTCCATTGATGGATAAGGAATACGAAAGGGTGGTGACGCACTCCATGATCCACTTAGTGAAAGCCATTGGGAAGCCTAAACCCTCAAGCATTTGCCTCAAGAAGGCCCATGAGACGGAATCGAATGCTTTACGGAGGTCGATCTTGATCAAGCATCTCAGGGAGACTCTTTTTTCTCAAATATTGACAGAGTAATTGTTGCATGAGGTGAATATTGTCCGTCATATTTCTTCCCTTCACGAAAGCGGCTTGGGCTTCATCAACAATAGCGTCGAGGACCTCACTAATTCTCCTTGCGAGGATTTTGGAGCAAATCTTGTAAACCGTGTTGCAACACGCAATTGGCAGAAAGTCCGTGACTCGAGAGTAGTGGGAGGACTTAGGGACAAGCGTGATTCCGGTGTGGTTCCATTGCTTGAGGATGGACCCGGTTCGAAAAAAATTCTTTGATTGCCGCAACAAGGTCATTACCAACCACATCCCAACTCTTTAAGAAGAAGGTAGAGGTGTAGCCATCCGGACCCGGGGATTTGTCTCCTTCAATGCCTCTAAAAGTGGACTTGATCTCTTCATCGGTTACCGCGGCCATTAGAGTGCTACGATGGTTAGGGCTAAGGGTCGGCCCCGAACTAAGAATTTGAGGGTCAATGTCCTCCGTTTGCACCCCGGTTCCCAATAGGCCTTCATAGTAACGTATAAATTCCTTAGAAACATCCTCCATGGAGCCAGTTAATGTGCCATTGTTGTGTACAAATTATTTTTATTATACCGAGCACCGAATTAAATGATTCGTTTCCCGGGTCGATCTCTCGAGGAAAACTGTTCGGAATTTAATATTGGTGTTGATAACATATAAAATGAAAATAAAGCCTAAACATTCTAATCAAGATGAATTGGATAATAATTAACTAAAATATCAACTAAGAAATAACATAAAATAATAATCTAGCTAAAAATATAAACGAGACAATAATAAAGAAGCTAGGGAATCGGGAATAAATCGCTTCCAGTTTTACACTCATTCAACGGCAATCAATAACTCGGTTAAGTAGTTCAACTAACCAACTCATTTAGCGGTTCAACCATACTAACTCTCGTAATATGTGGAAAAACATATATGAGCAAATTAACGAAACAATTAACGCATAGACAATACGTCTCCGAACATGTCTATTCTAAATGAGCCAAGTTCTATCAATTTCTCCCCTCTCGGTTATGAAATCGATTATTTTTACAACTCCTCCCCTCTCGGTTCTACAAGTTGTAATTCACAAAATTAACAAACTTTAACTTAACAAATCAATATCAAGCACAAATCAAAGTGTCACTCTTTGATTATATCATAAAATTAACCTAAGTGTCACTCTTAGGTTATAAAGATTTACCAAGTTTAATTTATCAATTCATGATTAAAACAACTCATCAAGATGGAGTTATCATCATGCATATAAACGAGATCAAACCGAAATGATTATCCCCTACCCCTAGCTAAAAGATTAGCTACATATAAATAAATTCAACACAACAAAATATTTCTCCTAAATTAACCATTATGCATGAATTAATTTGAAGAGAAAGTAAACTTACATAACAATCTTCAAATGTTGAATCCATATACAAGCTTCTCCAAATACAACATACAATAAGAAAAGAAAATAAAAAGAAGAAGATGAAGAGGGAAGAGGGGAAGAACCCCCCTTGGTTCAAGCTTGCATGGAAGGTGATAAATTACATAAAATGTTGGATGTTCTAGCTATTTATAGAAATATAATCAAACACACTTCACCAACATCAACCACAATTCACCTAAAAATCAACCACAATTTAACTACCAAAGAAAATTGGAAGAAAAGGTGACAGAAGATAGGAAATTTGAGAGAAAATGTAAAATTTTCGGACAAAATCCGAGAGGGT
>CACSLK010021934.1:1608202-1624114 GCA_902706635.1 Striga hermonthica | reverse complement strand
TTTCATGAAATAGCGGGGTGTTACACCGTATAGCATCGTCGGGTGAATCGCCGTCCTATAGAACTTACCTTTTAGCCTTTGTGGCACCCTCTTATCACAAAGAACATCCGAAGCTTGACGCCATTTCAACCAACCGACTGCAATTCTATGTCTAACATCTTCATCAATGCCGCCATCCTTGTGTAGCATCGATCCTAAATACCGGAAAGTCTCCTTCTTGGCCACCACTTGCCCGTCAAGGCTAACGTCACCATCATCATGAGTAGCCATGCTGAAAGCGCACGTCATGTACTTGGTCTTCGTCCTACTATGTTTGAAGTCTTTCGACTCTAGCGTGTCCTTCCACATCTCTAACTTCCTATTTGTTGGGCTCAGATACGCAAATGCAGAAGATGTAAATTAAAATATCTAGGTAAAATGGTAAACAATAATCCCAATCCCAGCAACTCAAGAATGACAAAAGAAAATTTCTTGCAATAAAACCGGAATAATTCTTTTATGATGTGGAAGTTCAGATTAAACTGCGACCACAGAGCATACTAAAAATATCCCAAATAAATAAAATATGCAAGAAATAAGACACCAAGATTTAACGTGGAAAACCCTCCAAATAGAGGAAAAAACTACGGGACAACCTCCGAACAATTCCACTATATTTTCAAGATAATTACAATATCTTTTTACACTCCCCTTACACTAGAAATGTGAAATATAGTGACCCAGTGAAACCCCACTCCTAAACAAGGAATAATAGAGTTGATACCCAACCCGGTGTATTTTTCCCACACCCACAGGATTTACTCAACACTCTATTTTTATATCACTGAAAAATAACACTCACTCCAGAAACTGATGTTGTTTCTGCTCTCTTTTTCTTTCTTCTTCTCGGTGCACTTTCTCTTCTGCCAAATGCCTTCTATTTATAGCAGAAGATTTCACATTCAACCTGCACCATATTCAACCTGTTAACAATTATTATATCTATATTTTATTATTAATTTTTTTTTTCTTTTTCGGTCATGACAACACCACCACATGCCATTTATTATTATTATATTTTTTTATTTTTGTTTGTTTGTGTTTCTTTGCACATGGTTGGCTGGATCCCACAATTCTCCCCCTCCAGCCAAAAAAGGAAATATACTGCAATTCTTCACATGCATTCCATGCCGATCAACTCGGCACAAAGCTGAATCTTTCCCCCTGTAACAACTTTCGTCATCATGTCAGCAGGGTTTTCATCAGTGTGAATCTTTTGCAACTTGAACTGTTGTTCTTCCACTACTTGACGTAACCAATGATATCTGACATCAATGTGCTTCGTACGAGAGTGGTACATCGCATTCTTACTTAAATCCAATGCGCTCTGACTATCGCAATGGATATCGTACCTTTCCTGCTTCATTTCCAATTGTTGAAGAAACCTCTTCAGCCAAAGCATTTCTTTGCCTGCTTCTGTCATTGCAATATACTCTGCTTCAGTAGTCGACAAGGCAACAGATTTCTGCAATTTAGATTGCCAAGATACAGCTCCTCCTGCAAATGTAAACACAAACCCTGAAGTAGATTTTCTACTATCCAGGTCACCTGCCATATCCGCATCTGTATAACCTTCAAGAATTGAGTTTCCTTTTCTGAAGCTCAAGGACTTATTTGCACTGTCTTTTAGGTACCTCAGGATCCACTTCACAGCTTCCCAATGATCCTTCCCAGGATTGGAAAGATACCTGCTAACAACTCCAACCGCATGAGCGATGTCTGGTCTTGTACAAACCATGGCATACATCAAACTCCCGACTGCCGAGGAGTATGGAACACCCGCCATAGCTTCTTTTTCTTCTTGACTCTTAGAACAACTTTGTTCGCTGAACTTGAAGTGATTGGCCAATGGTGTATTGACAGGCTTAGCCGATTTCATGTTGAATCTCTCCAGAATCCGATTCACATATCGTTCTTGCGATAACCATAATCTCTTGGATTTTCGGTCTCGCATGATCTGCATGCCCGAAATTTGTTTCGCAGGGCCCAAATCATTCATTTCAAAGGACTTTGCTAATTCCTTCTTCAAATCACCAATCAGCTTCACATCTTGTCCCACTATCAACATATCATCTACATATAACAAAAGGATAATGAATTTATCACCTGGAAATTTCTTAATGAACACACAATGATCTGCATCAGTCTTGGTATATCCATGGCTCGCCATGAACGAGTCAAACTTCTTATACCACTGTCTAGGAGCTTGTTTCAGTCCATACAAGCTCTTCTTCAATCTGCAAACCATGTGCTCCTTTCCAGTCTTCTCAAATCCTTCTGGTTGCTCCATGTAGATTTCTTCATCTAGGTCTCCATGAAGAAATGCAGTCTTCACATCTAGTTGTTCAAGCTCCAGATCCAAGCTAGCCACCAATCCGAGTACTACTCGAATAGAGCTCATCTTTACAACCGGAGAGAATATCTCATCAAAATCTATTCCTCGCTTTTGTCCAAATCCTTTCACGACTAAGCGAGCCTTGTACTTCAACAGCTTGTCACCATCTTTCTTAAGCTTGAACACCCATTTATTCTTCAAGACTTTTCTGCCTTCTGGAAGCTTCACAAGCTCATAAGTTTCATTTTTCATGAGTGAATCCATTTCTTCTTGCATGGCTTTCATCCACTGGCATTTATCCTTATGAGTCTGTACTTCTTCAAAGCTTTCTGGATCCCTTTCTTCAGTGATGGTAATATACGTGGAACTAGGGTATCTCGTAGATGGTTGGATCACTCGGTTTGATCTCCTGAGCTGAGGCGGAGCTTCGAGGTCCTCTTGCTCAACACCTTCACCATCACCATCTTTTATTGCTGGCTCATCATCAACCCTGAGTTCTCCATCACACTCTCCCCCTGCTGTGGCATCTCCAGGAGGTTTGACAGGTGAAAGATACACATTTCCACTTGGTTCTCCGATTTCTGGTGAAGCAGAATCAGACATAGTTTCTTGCTCATGGAACACTACATCTCTACTTCTGATAATTTTTTGATTTTCTGGATCCCATAACCTGTAGCCAAATTCCTCATCTCCATAGCCCAAAAATATACAAGGAATGGCTTTATCATCAAGTTTTTGTCTCTGTTCCTTGCTTACGTGAGCAAAAGCTTTGCATCCAAACACCTTTAAATGAGAGTATTTAACATCATGTCTGGACCATACTCTCTCAGGGATATCAAAACCCAAAGAAACAGATGGAGATCGGTTGATCAGGTAGCACGCCGTTAGAACAGCTTCACCCCAGAATGGCTTAGGTAGCTTAGCCATTCTTAACATACACCTCACTTTCTCCATAATGGTTCTATTGATTCTTTCAGCCACACCATTATGTTGTGGGGTTCCAGGTACAGTCTTCTCATGCCTGATGCCATGCTCGGCACAATAATTCTTGAATTCATGGGAAGTATACTCCCCCCATTATCTGAGCGAAGACACTTCAAAGGTTTACCAGCATGTCTTTCCACCATAGCATGAAACCTTTTGAAGTATTGAAAAACTTCACCCTTCGTTCTCAAGAAATACACCCATAATTTTCTTGAAGCATCATCAATAAATGTCAAGAAATATCTGCTACCACCGAGACTCTCCACTTTCATGGGTCCACATACATCAGAATACACCATCTCCAACACATTCTCTTTTAGCTTCGAGGTTTTGCTGAAAGACACTCTATGATGCTTCCCAAAGAGACAATAATCACAAGGATTTAGTTTTGAATCTTTTGCAAATGGGATGAGGGACTTTCTTGCCAAAATTTGTAATCCTTTTTCACCAATGTGAGCCAGTCTTTTGTGCCACAAATTTGGCAAAGCATCATCTTCGACTGCATTCAATCCACCCTTGATCAGCTTCACTTGAGTTCTGTACAATGTCGATCTCACTGTACCTCTAGCAGCTAACAACGATCCTTTGGTAAGCCTCCACGTGCCATTACCAAAACTGTTAGTATAGCCTGCTAGATCCAATGCATGCACAGAGATCAGATTCAGACGTAAGTCTGGTATATGTCGTACGTCCTTCAGTGTTATTGTGCACCCAATATTAGTTTGAATGCACACATCACCAACTCCCACAATATTTGCAACGCTGTTGTTGCCCATCTTTACTCTACCAAAGTCTCCTTCTTTGTATAGAGAAAAGAATTCCTTGTGAGAGGTTGCATGGTATGATGCTGCTGAGTCAATGACCCATTCAACACATGAATCAGCAACATGACACTCTTCTTCTTCAACAGAGAGCAACACTACTTCCCCATTGATCACAGGGGTTGCGGTATTTTCATCGTTCTCTGCCTTGTTGTTTCTCCAACCTCTGTTCTTCCAGGCTTTGCAGTTTCTTTTGACATGCCCTTCTTCACCGCAGTGATAACACTTGAACTTTCTCCTGGGTTGAGATTGTGATCTATCTCTGGCTTTGCTATTCTGGCCTCTGCTTTTACTTCTCCCCCTGGTTTCCGTGACCAGGGCCTGGGAACTGCTTGCCCCAGAGTCTTTTCTTCTTGTTTCTTCATTAAACATACTGTCTTTGACTTGGGTCAAAGTTAGTTTTCCCTCAGGTGCAGAGTTGCTCAACAAGACCACCAGAGTCTCCTAGCTATCCGGTAAAGAACTCAAAAGTAACAGCGCCTGCAGCTCTTCATCAAGTTTCATGTCCATGGTAACAAGTTGGTTTACCATGTCTTGAAACTCATTCAGGTGTTCTGCAACTGATCTTCCATCCCGATATTTTAAATTTACAAGCTTTCTAATGACGAAAGCTTTATTCTGTGCAGTCTTCCTCTGGTACATCTGTTCAATTTTGTTCCACAGAGTATGGGCTTTCGACTCTGTGGCAACATGGTGGAATATGCTGATATCCACCCACTGTCTGATTAAACTGACAGCCTTCCTATGTAATTTCTTCCAATCTTCATCCTTCACATCATCCGGCTTGTTTTCTCCCTTTTCTACAGGATCGTACAGATCTTTGTAGAAAAGTATGTCCTCCATTTTTGGCTTCCAAATAGAGTAATTTGTTGCTGTGAGCTTCACCATGGTACCCACGTTCTCCTCCATTTAATTTACACTGGCCGATACAGAGCCCAACTTGAGCTCTGATACCACTTGTTGGGCTCAGATACGCAAATGCAGAAGATTTAAATTAAAATATCTAGGTAAAATGGTAAACAATAATCCCAATCCCAGCAACTCAAGAATGACAAAAGAAAATTTCTTGCAATAAAACCGGAATAATTCTTTTCTGATGTGGAAGTTCAGATTAAACTGCGACCACAGAGCATACTAAGAATATCCCAAATAAATAAAATATGCAAGAAATAAGACACCAAGATTTAACGTGGAAAACCCTCCAAATAGAGGAAAAAACCACGGGACAACCTCCGAACAATTCCACTATATTTTCAAGATAATTACAATATCTTTTTACACTCCCCTTACACTAGAAATGTAAAGTATAGTGACCCAGTGAAACCCCACTCCTAAACAAGGAATAATAGAGTTGATACCCAACCCGGTGTATTTTTCCCACACCCACAAGATTTACTCAAAACACTTTATTTTTATCTCACTGAAAGATAACACTCACTCCAGAAACTGATGTTGTTTCTGCTCTCTTTTTCTTTCTTCTTCTCGGTGCACTTTCTCTTCTGCCAAATGCCTTCTATTTATAGCAGAAGATTTCACATTCAACCTGCACCATATTCAACATGTTAACAATTATTATATCTATATTTTATTATTAATTTTTTTTTTCTTTTTCGGTCATTACAACACCACCACATGCCATTTATTATTATTATATTTTTTTATTTTTGTATGTTTGTGTTTCTTTGCACATGGTTGGCTGGATCCCACACTATTTACCCCTGCCCTACTCTCGTCAACTAACACCACATCATCAGCAAAGAGTATACACCAAGGGATATCACCTTGTATATCCCTTGTGGCCTCATCCATCACCGAGGCAAATAAATAAGGGCTCAATGCTGACCCCTGGTGTAGTCCTATTTTAATTGGGAAGTCGCTGGTATCACCCCTACATGTTCGGATACACGTCATCGCATCCTTGTACATATCCTTGATGAGGGTAATGTACTTAGATGAGACTTTGTGCTTTTCTAAGGCCCACCACATGACATCCCTCGGTACTCTGTCATAAGCCTTCTCAAGGTCGTTAAAGACCATGTGCAAGTCCTTCTTTTGGCCCTTATATCTCTCAATCAACTGTCGTATTAGGAAAATCGCCTCCATGGTCGACCTTCCAGACATAAACCCAAATTGGTTTTGGGTAACACTCGTCACTCGTCGTAGGTGATGCTTGATAACCCTCTCTCAGAGCTTCATCGTATGGCTCATCAACTTAATCCCACGGTAGTTACCACAACTTTGAACATCACCCTTGTTCTTGAAGATCGGTACTAAAGTACTTTTCCTCCATTCATCAGGCATCTTGTTTGACCGGAAAAGGAGATTAAAAAACTTAGTTAGCCATACTAATGCTCTGGCGCCCAAGCATCTCCACACCTCAATGGGGATACCATCAGGGCCCATTGCTTTACCTCCCTTCATCCTTTTTATAGTCTCTCCGATCTCTGCCTCCCGAATTCTCCTCACCAAGCGTCTATTAGTATCCTCAAATGAGTCATCCAACTCCAGGGTAGGACCCTCACTCTCCCCATTAAGCAATTTGTCGAAGTACTATCGCCATCTATCCTTGATTTCCCCATCCTTCACTAGTGGCCGATCCGACCCATCCTTGATGCATTTGATTTGGTTGATGTCCCTTGTCTTCCTCTCCCGGATCCTAGCTATCCTATAAACGTCCTTCTCCCCCTCCTTCGTGCCTAGCGCTGATAAAGGTCATCATAGGCTTGACCCTTCACTACACTCACGGTACGCTTAGCAGCCCTCCTCGCTATTTTATAGCTCTCAATGTTGGTTGCACTCTTGTCAAGGTGGAGACGCTTGAAACACTCTTTCTTCTCATGAATAGCCCTTTGCACCTCGTCATTCCACCACCAAGTGTCTTTCGCATCCTGCTTGCCTCCCCTACTCACACAAAGTACTTCTGCAACCACCTTCCGTACACATGTTGCCATCTTTAGCCACATGTCATCTGCATCTTCTCCTTCTTTCCAAGGCCCCTCGCCTAGCATCCTATCCCTAAACGTCTGCGCCGCTTCCCCTTTAAGCTTCCACCACTTCGTTCTCACGGTCTTGGCACGATTGTCCCGGTGGACACGTATTCGAAATCGAAAGTCCGCCACCACCAGCTTATGCTGGGGGACAACACACTCCCCAGGTATCACCTTGCAATCTACGCAAGCACGTCTATCCTCCCTCCTTGCAAGGATAAAGTCGATCTGCTTTGATTGTCGTCCACTACGGAAGGTCACTAGGTGAGATTCCATCTTCCTAAATAGGGTGTTCGCTATCAACAAGTCGTACGTCATCGCAAAGTCCAGCACACCCTCCCCTAGGGGTGAGCATTTTTCGGATTGAACCGAAAAAATCGACCGAACCGAACCAAATAGTGTTGTTCGATTCGATTTTTTTATTTCCTAATTCGGTTCGGTCATTTTTTAAAAAAATTGGTTTATTCGGTTCAGTTTTCGAAAAAATAAATTCGTTTAACCGAACCGAACCGAATTTGTGTTACTAATTAGTAAACTTTAATAGTAGTGATCCATTGCCTAACTCAACAGCTAAATAATATAAATTAAATATTAGATTTTAGATATGTATGCCCAATTTCATAGCTCAACTGCTAAATAATATAATCAAATTTTAGATTTTAGAGAACTTGTGATAAAAATTATTATGTTTTGGAACATGTGTTGTGAACTTATGTATAATTTCGATTTTCAGTTTTAAACCGAATAGTTCGGTTATTAAAGATTATTCGGTTCGGTTCGGTTTCATATTGTAATACAATTTTGGTTTTTGATTTTTTCGGTTCGGTTCGATTCGGGTTCGATGCTCGCCCCTACCCTCCCCTCTTCGTTCCTACTACCATACCCAAACTAAAATTATTAAAATTATTGGTCAGTCGTAAATAATAAATAAATAATGATAATAATAAAGAATATTGACTTTGGAGCTGAGTACTAGTAGAACAATAGTCATGGCCTTGACAAAGAATTAGGATTTAGGCATCCAACTAAAATGCAGTCCCGAATGGATCCTGCACAGTGCATTGTGAAATTACACTATACACTTTGGGGATGACAATTGCATCAGAAACCTTAAAAGGAAGTATTGCTAAAACCAAATCATTATATAGTTAAACAGTAAACTGATTCAAAGATAAATAATTCTAAATCCAAAACATAATGATACATAATGCAAAGAACGAAAAACCAAATCAACCCAAGCACAGAGCATCCCTACATGCACATGCCATCTATTCAATCATACAACACTTAAGCTTTTCCTTTCATGCTATTTAAATTGAGAATCAAGAACTAGGAACCTTTATTTGCGTCGTCTCCAGGTAGGTCGTCCTCGTCATGGTATATATTATCGGCCATCTGCCAAATTTGGAGTATATTATCCTCGGCAACACTAGCAACAACCCAATCTTCACAAGGGTTCCATGAAAAATCTGAGATCTTGCTCGTGTGGCCACCGTGAATGAATATCAACTCGGGTGGGCCATCCTCGGCATCCTCTGGCGTCTGCTCCTCATCAATCCTATCAAGCGGGGAAATAAAAAAATACGAATGATGAAATTTGAATCTCTATAGATAATCAATCACACAATTGCCACAGAGCAGGAAAGTAAAGAATATACAATCTGGATTCTAGAAAAGAAAAATGATTAGTATTACAAATACCCCCTTTATCTTCCTTTAAGTTCCTATTTCCCTAACAAAATAATCACTTAAGCAGCAGTAATTTGTACAAGTAAAACTAGATACGAGGGGTTACTTGTAATATCAAAACCTAGTTGGGTCAATCAGTGCTTATGGTCCCTTTTTCTTCGAACTAATAGTGCTAAACTTACGAGTGAGGGTATACCCAAAAACAAGAAGATGCTCCTAGATGAGGTAGTTGAGCCATAGAATGATAGAATATCCAAAGAATGTGGAGAAAAGAAAAGGCAAAGGAGAAAAAAGGACAAAAGAAAAAAAGGAAAACAAAAAATTTAATAAATCTGCATATATGCTTGGACTCCTATAAATAATGGGGATACAATGGTTGAGACTCGAGAGGAACAGATGTTCAGCTAGTGAACTACATTCTCAATGGTCCAGAGCTTTTTGCAATAGAAAGAAGCAAATAGGTCCAGCTATATAAATACAGGCTCAATATGGTGAGAAGAGAACTATAACGAAAAAATAAAAAATACGAAGGAAATAAAAAGAATAACCAATATAGAGAAATAAATAAATAAACATCGATAATCAAACAGCATCAAGTTACCTGCTAAGATCCCAAATCATGAGCCTCCTACCAAGGCAACAAGAAGCTAAGATAGTCTCGTTCTTCGGATTCCATCCAACCTGGAATACTTCCTCCCTGATGTGCAATTAAAGTGGATTTTGTTAACATTGGTCCAGCATGTCGTTTTGAAAAAATATGGTCGTCACGCATTGAGATAAATAAGGCGTACTTAATCCAAAAACCAAAGTACAGTAGATGCTTACTTGTGGCAATCAAAAGTATGGAGGGCAGTCGAAAGCTTTCTCATGTCAAATAATTTGACAGTCTTATCAGTGGACCCTGTTGCTAGAACCCACTCGTTGAATGGATTAAAAGCTAAACAGTTCACCTACGTACATACCGATTCAAAATAACTTGTCAATTTTACAATCTCCAGAGAACAAAGAATCTGAAGCAAAGAAAATATCTTCAAGTGTGAGCTCCTTTTATTAAACCCATCCTAGAGAGAAGAAATCTAATGCCACATTTCAGTTAAATGCATATCGGGAGTTAGTTTGACACATTAAGAAACACCTAAGGCCCACGTATTCTAGAGACGATTACCACAGAAAAAAAAAAAATAAATAACAAGCAAACATAATTTTCTACAACTGAGAGTAAATATTTTTTTTTCCCCCTTATTGTTTCACTTAAACCTGCTGGAGGAGAATCAGCTATGACAGTTTTGCTTGGAACATATTTTTTTCTATTGTCCACATTCATCACCTAAATATAAGTTCGAAATCAGAAGACCTCAGAAAAGTTTTGCTCCAATTTCACAACTGAGAGAGAGAGAGAGAGTCATTCTCCTTCTAGATGGTCTAAATAGGTGTGTTAATGTTTTTGACACAGGAGACCTCAGTTTTGACTAAAAGATTCCTTTTAGCTATTTGTCTGAGTATTATAATATTATATTTTATTTTTGATAATTCTAATATATTTTTCCTAATTAACAGAACAAAATCATGGTACCAACCTCACTTTGATGAGCAACCACAGATTGTATAGGCTTGCTAACAGCTGGAGTACGAAGGTCCCATATATGCAGATACTGATCATCTCCAACAGAACCAAACAAGTACTCATGCCTCAGATGCCATGCCACATCTTCAACAACACCTTCATGAATCTGCTCGCACAGCACATAATAGCTTTTGTCAAAAAAGTTGCACAGTTCGAGACATTAGAGAAAAAAACAATGCTTGTTGCACAGCAAATAATGTATAAAGAAAATATACAGACATAATTTCATTCAAGACACCTTAAAAATTTGCATTGCATCAAGAGCCTTGTTCTTTGGAGTCGCGTTTATGTCCCACAAACATATCTGGGCATCATCCGAACCGCTCAATAAATGGCCCTGCTTCAACTGACTCCATGACAAACCGTATCCTTCAGTACTATGGCCCCTCAGCCGCAAGTCAGGGTTGCATGTGCCGTCCAAAGGAGGTTTAGACGGATGTTTACTATAATCAAAAACATAAACCTCTGCACTAACAGTCTTTGTTGCAATAATAAATGGGTTTTGCGGCATATATCGAGCCCGGTTGACCTCCCCATCATGGTTAATTTGCTGGATAATTTGCACCTGCAGTGAGACATACCATGATGATTGATGAACATTAAGCCTTTGAATTCACAAAAGTTATATAGGTAGAAAACGATAAAGAAGGCAACTTTAAGGCAACTTTTAGTGCGAACTGCATTTAGCTAATTTAGCTAACAAAAAGAAAGGGTGAAAAAAAAAATCAGGAAGGCATTTTGCATAATGTTCAGCATTTAATAACCATTATATCGACCATGAATTTAAAGCACATGCCAGTATGCAGATGTACATTACATTAAAACTTATAAGGTCACAAATGTTAATATTCTTCACCAGTAGAACTAATTTTAAATCTTTGATTACAACATATGTACTGGAAATCACAGAAAAGTGGCTTAGAGACTAAGGGCACATCCTATATTTTATGAGAGTTGGGATCTTTATAAGTAAGACTTTTCAGAAATCCAGAATTTGATGTTCTGGTGTTTCGGCGTTTGGATGACAACAGGTTATGTTTATGAACCAACATCTAACTTCAAGGATTTAAGGACCTAGTACAGAACCTGTGCCAGTTAGGAAATATACGCCTTCCATTTCATTCTACCTGTCGCATATTTTTACTTCATTCCATGCGCCACTTTTGGAAAACCAGGTTTAATTAATTTGCATATTTTCTTGAATTAGGAACGCATTAATGTTACTCAAACTAATTTTCTTTTTCGAATAACATTTACCTGGAGCTTGAAATGATTACGTGCCGAAATTTGAATCAATAACAAAAATTTGACACTTTGATCAAGTATAGAAACTTCAAGGAATGCTTTTCTATTCCATGTGAAAGAACTCAAGAAAACAATTTAAATGAGAGAGAATAATAATAATAACAACAACTAGTATAAGATCAAACAACATATTCTTGGATAAAAATCATGAAAAAAGCTACATCATAATAAATTATAACACAAAACAAACAATTAAATGTGCACAAACAGGTGGTTGAACCTAAGGGACCTACCTATCCTGACCCTGACCCTGACCCTTACACGAACTTACTCAAGCTGACAAGCTAATACGAAGTAGGTGGCTCCGGATCAGCTCCATTGCCGTCACTACCGAGGTGCCAAAACCCAAAGTAAAATTCAGAAGATTTTTCCAATTCCTTATGCAAATATGAGTAAAGAACCAATTTTTCCCCCAACCCGACCATGTCCAATTTCCATAACCCGAATTATGCCAAACCAATGTTTTCTTTTCCTCACAAAAAAAGGGAAGAAAAGAAGTGGAAGCTCATTACCTTCCCATTCGCGCACCCAAAACCACCGAACTCAGATCGTTCATCGTCATACTGGCGGGCGTCATTCTCGGCATCCTCGAGCGGCAGCTGCGCCTGCGCCAGCATCAGATAATTGGGCTCGTTCTCCGATGTGTGAGTCCCCAGAATCATCTTCTGGACCGAATAGTCCTTGCCCGGCGGCTCCTCCCGGTCCGGCAGCCACTCGACGGTCAGCGACGGCCACTCGAGCGCATGGGTTATGACCAGATCGTAGAGGAAAGGAGTGTTCTTCTTCCAAATCTTGTACTCCTCGTTTATGAGGCGCTCCTCAATCTCCCCCCTCATCTCCTCCTCGTCTTTCCCCATTTTTTTGGCGAATGGGGGGAATCTTGGAGGGTTGAGAGGTGAATTGGAGGGAAGAATGTGATTTCAGTGCGGAGCTTTTGACGCTGGGTTTTTAGTGAGGCGCTTTGTTGTTCTTTTATACGTGTGTTGGAGTCATGGTGGGTCTATTTTTGGGTCATGGGCTTTGGTGTGAGCCCAACTGCAAAATCAAATTCGTGCTAAAGTATGTTTGAAGGTTTTTTTTAGGCTTAACTAG
Organism: Striga hermonthica; assembly: GCA_902706635.1. NCBI lineage: Eukaryota > Viridiplantae > Streptophyta > Magnoliopsida > Lamiales > Orobanchaceae > Striga > Striga hermonthica. The sequence goes on along the minus strand of CACSLK010021934.1, from coordinate 1,611,238 downwards.
TAAGTAACCCTTGCGATGCACAAGCTGTAATTATTTTGGTGAAATTTATAAATAGAAGGCTATTAATATAAGTTATTATACATAGAGGAGATGTGTCAACTAATCATAAAATGTTCGTCAAGAAAAAAGTCGTACATTATGAAAAGTCTCATCGTTTTTCCATGCAAAATCATTGGCACTTGACAACTGCAGACCGATATTTTTTCCATTTGGTAATTGATAAACACCTCATTTCTCTAATTTTGTGTTGATTTTTGGAATGCCAACACCACGAAATAAAATTATAGTGAAAATATGTAATAATGTGACAAATATTAAAGATATGATTTATGAGGTGAAATTTTAATTTTATATGGAATATAATAAAAATTGTTACCTTAAAGTGCGAATTTATAGTATTTTTTTTCAATCATTCTCATTTTTTATTCCAAATCAACTACAATATTTTACACATTTTGTTTTGTTATGTTTTAACAAATATTTGAAATTTCGATGGTATCTTTTGTAAACAATATTTATAAAAATAATTACGTCGAAAAAAATAACAATGATATTATATCATTTATACTTCAAAACTAACTAAATGAATCAGATGAAATGTAAATAATATTTTTTAAGGTATTTCATAAATAAATTAATCTATGTATATTTATAATTCATTTTGCATGGATCTTGTGTATATCTCTTTTGAATAAGACAATCATTTTTTTGCTTGGATTCATAATGTATAACTTTTTCACATGATAAATAAAGATATGAAAATCGTATTTTTTTTTTTTTTTGTATATGTAAATGATAAGGTTGAATGTTAATCGTGTATCTTGAAAATTTGAATGCTATTTAACCTTTGTTACGTTTTGAATGGGGAATGATCGAACTGTCGTAGTTATTTATATCACACTTTTATAGCTTATTTTATTAAAAAAATATAAAAATAAAATTGAGAATATAACTTGTTTAATTCCATTGCAGTTTTAAATTTTGTTTAAAAAATAAATAAAAAATATATGTACTGTCCATAATTAGAATGAGATTTAATTTTATTAATCAGTGGTTTTAAAAATCTTCTATGAAGAAAAAAATACACTCAACAAAATCATTACCATAAAATAATTCATTTTAATTAGATTCAAAATGTTCATAACACAAAATTTGAAAATAATTTTTTTTTTGTTTTACGAAAACCAAGTATGACAAAGAACAATCGAGATTATGGCAGTGCATTTAATTTTTTTTATTTGAAAAAAATTAAATATATATATATATATATATATATATATATATAACTTACCCATTTTAGTATCTAATTAATGATTTTGGCCGGAAATTTTTTCAAAAAATGATTTAACATTGTTCCTACTTTATATAGATATATTTGACTCCATTCTTTGAGTAACTATGAATGAAATCGGATACATGATTAATGAAATAGTGAACATAATATTGTGGTACTTTAAAAAAACTTGTTACCATGATTAGTGAATTTTTTTATTTATATATTTTTTTATTTTAGTCTTGTTTTATGACCAATTTGATTACTTTCTTTGTTTAACTTTGAAATAAAATCCTTATAATATATTGTTATTTTTAAATGATTATTTAAGTTGTATATATTACATAAATATATGTGAAAAAGGAAAATTTTAAAGTTCAAATATGATATTTATTTATACGTATATAGAAACATGCAAATCAGATTTCCCTTAAAGATCAAATTTTGTATTTATCAATTTTATAATAGCACTCTTTTTTTATACCATGATTAGTGCATTTTTGTATTTATCTTGTTGACTCTTACTCTCAATTTACGTCAAATTTTTTTCTATTCAAAAAGTGTTGAATTTAATATTTTACAATATTAAACAAAACAAAATATTGGCACGTAGTAGAATAAATGATCTTTTGTTGTTTAAATGATAATTATTAATAGAAATGCCTATATGAGTACAGTATAATATTTGATATAGCCTTACTATTCAAGTATTGATTATTCGACCAAACGCATATTAACGACGACATCAGTAAAGTCGACTTCCCCGAAGTCGACCAGGCTCAGGAGTCATCCAAGGATCACCGACTAACTCGACAGCAGTTTCAAGATGATTCTCTTAAGTCTACTGGTGCCCAAGTCGACTTCCCTCAAGAAGACGCGCAAGTACAAACGATCTATGAGTACATAGGTGGCCAAAGTCGACTCGGCAGTACCCGAGGTCGACTTATCACGCCTCGAGCTATCAAGACCTCCGACGACTTCTAAATATATAACATACCTTAGGAAAATCTCCAAGCGAGAACAAACCTACTTAGGATAAGGAAGAATCTAGATGCTGACTCAGGGGTGGACGGAATGCGAACCGACCAGGGTATTTTGGACACTTCGCATAAGTCGGCCAGGGCTTTTTAGGGACTTCAGGTGAGTATTCCGCCCCTATATAAAGGAGCTGAGGTAACTCCAAACCCTAACTTTCATTCTCTACTCATTTTCCAGCTGCTGCTCCTACTGAGCAGAGCTCATCTTCATCACCTTCACTAACTTGAGCGTCGGAGGCTCTTCACCGGAAACCTCTCCGGTGTTGAGTTCTTGCAGGTGTTCGTTGCGGTTCAAAGGCGAATTAAGGAAGATTCGAGCAGATCGGAGCCATTTCCACCGGTTCACTCCAGATCTAGGAGAAGACCCATCAATATTATATACATATTTATAAACAAATAGATTTAAACTAAAGGAATAAAAATAATCAAATAGATATAGATTATGAAGCCTATTACTTTTATTAAAAAGTATTTTTACATCGTAATTAGGAAAAAAAATAAAATCATATCTGTTATCTATAATTTTTTATTCTTTATTATTTTAATGATTTATACATTAAAGTGAACTTAGTAATGTATGATTTGATTCAAGGTTGTATATACCTAGGTAATAATATGTAACACCCCGAGTTTTATTAATAAAGGAATTACTAGCTTTTAATATTAAGCTAGCCTTTGTTAATAAATAATTATGTTCATGTTTAAGATCAAGGAAATTCAGTCAGT
>CACSLK010021934.1:1594912-1607409 GCA_902706635.1 Striga hermonthica | reverse complement strand
TTTGCAAACAAAGCCATACTTTTTGAATTTGCCAAATTTATACACAACTTTTACTATTTTTTTGCAAAACGAGTCACATAGCTCAAATTTGGGCTTTTTTCAGCTGACATGATATTTTCACAATTGAAATTACTAGTTTTCAAGTAGGCTCCACGTGGCAAGTTCATTAATTCGCATGAAATTTAGGGACAAAACACACAAATATCGCTAAATACAGGGGATGTGATACATTGTTACTAGTATAAGAGGTTTTGCACCCATGAGGTTTAGGTCACTCTGTAGTGATAAGGACTTTGGCAAACGGGCACATGAAGCTGTTAAAACTAAGGAGATGCATATAATATAGGTATCCAAGTTTGCGACAACAATGGTCATGAATATAATAGGAATAGAATGCCTATTGAGCTTATTCACCCTAGTGAACGTAGTGAACCTATGAATCTGTCGTGTTGATGTTTTTGAACCCGTTGAACTAACTATGATCATGTCGATGTTGTTGTTTCCAATGACTCCATTGGACTTGTTGTTGTTGAGCTTATTCAAAAAGAGAAAATCATGGGCTCTATCTAGGTACCAACTGAATAGATCATTGGTAGTGTTATAGGTGAGAAAAATTATAAGGGAAAGTGGCTCTGGTTTGGATTCATTACACGTTCAAACCATAGGTCAGTGCTAAACTAGTGAAGATGATGAAATTCAAAAATAAAAATGTTGATAATTTGGATAGTTAGATTAGTTATTCAAATAGTTGTGGTAAGAAGAATGATGTGATTCATGGTGGGCCTCATTTACTTGAGTCTAGGGCATTTGATACGAGTGTAAGCCTAGCTATCACGAATTCAACCCTGTAGTGATTTTTAGTCCAACATTTAAACTTGACATGGATTTTGCTACTGAGGCAAAATTATATAAAGCAGTCCAGAGTCAACATTTAGACCTAAAACAAGCTTTAAGTATAGTAGAAATGAAAAAGAAGAGTACACTATAAGTGTAAAGTAAAGAGTTGTAAATGGAAAACCAATGCCCTTACGAATAATAGATGAAGTATCTTTCAAAATTTTATTTTACATTCCAAATCATACTTGGAAGTTATATTGAAAAGCAAATGACTGAATGAAAAGTTATATTGAAAAACAAATGACTGATTGAAAAAGTATATTGAAAAATTGATGGTTGGTCTTACAAGAAATACCCAATATTGGAAGGCATATGTGAAAAACTAAGAGTGAATATATAGAGATACATAGCATAGCATGCTAAGATTAGCAGTTTGACGGTGATAGAGGATCATCCTTTTGTACAATAAACTAAGCTCCACAATATGCTCAACAAAATCATTTAGGATAGAGGCCTAAGCTGGGGAGGATTAGGCGAGATGAGCACTGACACGCACGCGCAAAAAGAAGGCGGCGATGACGAGGCGGGCGCATGGGCACGCGAGTGGGAAGCAGGCGCGGGCGGTGGCCTCGTCCGAGCAGGCATAGGAGTAGCGGGCGCAGGTGATCACGTGTAGGAGATAGGCGTTAGGCGTGCAACGCAAGGTAGCGGGGCGCGCGCTGGGCAAGCGAGCGGAAGCCTAGTCCGCGCGGGACTAGGCAAGACGGGCAGTGAGGCGCGCGCGCGCGACAAGGATTAGGAAAGCTGAAGGCGGCGTGCGAGAGGCAGTGTGATGAGGCGGCATGCGAAGGGTTTTTTGGGCGTGCGATTGACTTGGAGAACAAGTAGATTGGAGTGCAAGTCAAGCGAGAATAATTATAGTAGTATTAGGATTTTATTACCATGTTGCTTTTAATTATAGAATTAGGAGATCTAGTTTGGTTAGGCTTAGATTTATTTTATGCACCTATAAATACCCATGTACCTCTTCATTATGAGGGGACCGGAAAATTGATGAGTGAATAGAAAGGGGATCATTGTGTTCTTTCGTGTGTTAAGCAAGACCGTAGTGCGTGTTTACATACAAGTGTCGGAGAGAAGGCCATTAGTGCGTCTTGAAGTCACACGTGTCTAAGAGAAGGCCGTGAGTGCGTCTGTTAGTCACACCTATTGTGTGTAGTCGAAGGCCCTGAGTGCGCGATTACTCACACCAGAAATAGACAAAAATTTCTCTAGATTATTCTTCCATACTTGGAGTGCAAGTCAAGTCAATTAGGATCTCCTAGATATTTAGTTTCCTTCTTTCCTTATGATATCTAGATTATTTAAGTTACTTAATATTTTATTGCTTTATTAGAGTTATAGTTAGATTAGGAATAGATGTAGTTAGTGCCTATATAAAGGCCCTTGCTCTTGTTATTTTACATAGAATGATGAATTGAATCTTGAATAGTTTTAGTTAGTAGTTAGTAGAAAATCTCGAACTTTTGTTCAAACACTTTGCTTTAGTTTTTCACCAAGATTCTATTGCAAGTTTATTCGTTTCAAGAGGCGCGGTTGTGGCTCGAGAAGTACCTATCGGCGATTCAAGGCGCGGGCAAGCGGCTTATCGGCAACCGGGACACGCGATCTTCAACATGCCTGTCCGCGGCCTGGACATGCTGCATTGCGGGACGCGCGGGAAATGACTTGGGCCGAGGGAAGTGAACTTCTCAAGGCTTGAAATAAGACTTGGATACTTAGAAAAATTCTAAGATTTTACTACTAAGGATCGGCTATACTTGGGCAAGACTCGGCACTAATAGGGCTCGAGAAATGCGTGGGCGCGGGACTAGGCGCGAGGCTCAGCTACTATCGGACAAGACTCGGCACGGCTAGGGCTCGAGAATTGTTTGAGCGCGGCTACTAGGCGCGAGAGCTGGTGACCAAACATACTCGGTTCTGTTCACGACTTGACTTGGACAATTTCTCGAAATATCTCGATTCCGATAAATTCGTCAACTTGGAATAATTAATCCCGACTGATAAAGTCCATTTTTAAATAAACGGTCCGGGATTAATTTCTGAACTGACTCGATTACTGAATATAATTTAACGGAGAATACTTTCGGCTTAAAGTCGAACTTGAACTAAATAACTTAGGCTCGAAACTAACATCGAGAATTTATTAATAAAGGATAGCTTACACTCGGAAGCTAATATCTTTCCTTTATTAATAAAAGACGGGGTGTTGCAGCGAGCTCGTGGCAGGACCGAGACCGACCGTCCGTTCAACGGTGTTCGGGGCAAACTGATTCACTGACGGGAGTTTGGGGTTGGGAATTAGAGATTTTGGATCTTCTTTTGGAAATTTGATGAGTTATAGAGATTTATGTTCAATTTTAACAATTTTGATTTTATTCTAATTTAGTCCATGGTCAAATCTATAATTTTTAAAACTATATAAAAATACTATTTTTCATTATATTATTTATACTTATATAATTAAAATAATAAATTAATATTTTATATAAGAATAGTATAGAATAATAAATAAAAATATTGAAAAAATAAATATATATATTTTTATGTAATACAAGTAATAAATTATTTATCTACTAAATATAATCTTAAAAAAGAAACCTAATTTACATGTCATTCATATAGAGTAGTGCACTTTATATGTCAACACACTACACTTTATAAAACAAAACATTGCACTTTATAAAATAATACGTTGCACTTTATAAAATAATATGTTGCACATTATCACCATACTCACAACTAACGTCGATAGCTCCCGACAAGATACAACACAACATAAATCCAAACAAACGGATATACATAATGCTTTAAACAACACGATGCACAATATCATGACTATTCGATTGCACTTATGAACAACATGTTGCACTTTATGGATAAGCACATTGCACTTTATAAACAACATGTTGCACTTTACAGAACAACACGATGCACAATATTTTACACTACAAATTATAAATTAATTTTGAATAATTAGGTTAATTAGGTTAGTTCGGTAAATCGATAAAATAAACTAATTATTTTAGTATTAGTCTAAATTGTGACAAATAATTAAAAAATAATAATCGTACTTCGAGTGCACATTAGTGTTATACGGATTGCACCTTAGTGAATGACGTATTGCACTATAACAATCGAAAACAACCAAACTAAATATTTTATACAAAATTTATATTTTAGTTCGACTATCTACTTGGTATATTTAAAATTTTGGTTATCTTGGTTTGACGTCAATTTTATTTTTTAAAATAACGAAACCAATCGAACTATATAAAAAAATTGTTATATATTTTTCATTCATTACAAATAAGGGCCCTGTGATCATTTAATTCCCAAAATAGGATTCATAAAAGCCAGCACCTATTATAATGCGAGAGGGAGTGAGTTTCCTGGTCACGAAAAACTATCACAAATCAATTCTTGAGATTTTAAGGAAAAAAATATAAAAATCGCAGCTCATCCGTCTAAATTTCCTGTCGGGATGAGACATCGGAGTTCATGCACACTTCTCATTCGACGGCGGTGGCGATGGCAGTATTGACGGCTGAATATTGATTTCCAGTTTCCGATGAAAGTTGGGGTTTAATTCATCAGCTCCAAGATTTGAGCAATTTTCGGTTTGTGCGGGGCAACCACAAGCGGGAAAGAAGAGGCGGTGGAGGGGCTTATTCCGGCAGGGGCCAGCGACGAGATTGTCGATGTGGTCGAGGGGTTGATTCCGGCAGGGGCTAACGGGGAAGATGAGGCAGTGGAGGGGTTGATTTCGGCGACAACGACTGATGAAGTCCGACGACAGCTGGAAGGATGATGATGAAGTCCGGCGGTGGCGGAAAGTCTGACGATAAAGTCCGTCGGTGGCGGGAAGTCTGTTGAAGACGTCTGGCGGCGGCAGAAATTCTGACGAGGAAGCCAGTCGGCGGCGGGGAGGCTGTTGAGGACGTCCGACGATGGCGGGATAGTTGATGAGGACAACCGGCGGTCGGGTGTGTCACTGTGTGTGTTGGTGTGTGTGTGAGAGAGAAAGTGAGAAAGAAATGGGAAATAGATGAGTGACATGTTGTGTATGGGCCCACAGTTGATGATAAAATGATGTGTAATAACTAATTTGTCCCTAATAAGTGGTCAAATTCTTATATTTGACCATGACAAGACCACATATTTACAGGACTGCCATAGTATGTTTGACTATCATCATTAATATTTGACTTGATCATTACCGTTGATTTGATGGATCCAATGGACCAAAATTATTCTTATTTCTTGCACTATATACCATTCTCATATGATCTTAACTCTCTCTCTCTCTCTCTCTATATATATATATATATATGTATATATATACTAGTACATATACTGAATAATCCTCTTTTATATATACAAGTATTTATATCTCTCTTATATCTTATATGAACGAGTTAGGCACATTGTGGCGTTGACACGTGTCCCTTTTCGCCCATTTGACTGGTCGACACGTGTCCCATTTGCTTGCTGCACTTATATGAAAATATGTTAGACCTTCAAATGACGACGAGTGGCTTCTTGTTGCCTTGACATTTGGCATTTGATTATCAATTTACTCCAATACCCTTTTTTGTGCAAAGACAAGAAATGCTCTAACAATAATTGGTGAGGCCTACAAGGTCAATTGGATTCTTCTTCTATTTTGGTGTCCTTTGACTTGAGCAAAACTTGCTTCTGCAGAAAATTACCCATCCCATCCATCTTCTCAAACCATTTCTTCCCAAACCATTCTACAGAAAATCAATGTTTCACTGCACTTAAAATCTCTTCCACAAACATCCAATATTTTGGGGGAACTCCTCGCTGCCAGCATCGACTGTGGAGGGGTCAACGGAGCTCCAATCGGGGCGGAGGTAGTGATGGAGAATACCGACTTGTCGCGGAGCAAGAGGGGCTTAGATGTGCGCCGCCTTCTTGCACGCTCAGAGTAGTTGATGGATAGCCTACTTGATGGAGAATACCGATATGTTATTATTTTTCAATCTCTCCCTCAATCTATTTCTATATTTTAGGGTTTTTAAAATCAGGGCTTTTGATTTCGAGGGTGCCATTTTATATGTTCCAATACTTAGTTTGTTTGTTTTTTTCCCAGGAAATTCAGCCAACGGATTAAAAACCCACTGTCTTTATCGTCCAGTGGGAATCTAGATATCGAATCCTTCCTTGATTTATATCGTTTTCCTCTGTGCGTTGTACGAAGGTAAGTCGTTTTTGAATTTATAATGTTCATTTGCTTTTGAGATGTAAGTTCTTCCTTTTCTTTTCTTTTTCTTTTTTTTTTTTCCTTTTGATTCTCAATTTTACTTATTTTTATCGTTTTCCACTTTCCAAATTGGTTTGAAAATTCTGAATTTCAGGAAGTTAGGATTTCACCGCTTCCATCTGAATCCCAGTTTGTCAACCATTTCTGGTGTTCAACAGTGATTTGTGTTTTGCCAGTATTCGATCAGAATTGATTTTTTGTTTTTTGTTTGTTTTTTTTTTCTACGGGAAGCTCCTGATTGTTAGGTAAACACTTTTTATGATTGATTTTTTGAAATATTTGGAATAATTGTGTATGTTAATCATAGTTGTACTGTTTTCTCTAAAAGAGGAGGTTCAGATTGAACATACTGAATATAGAACCAATAAAATATCTTAAATGATACTCGTACAGATTGGGAAAAAAATGATTGAGAGCTTTAAAATTGGATTGAATCTATAGGGATTGAGCCTCCAGCTTGCCCGCCGGCATAATTATTCCTCAAACTTAAACCATTGTCAAGCACTGGAAGCCTGTATTTCAGCGAAATCACTATATTCATTCTTCCATACACTTGGAAAAGATTATATGAAGGAAACTGGGGGAATATAAGAGCATATGTAACTCTAAAAAGAATGTTACTTGGTATACAACTCTTTGTAAAAGGGAAGTGTTTTATGTAAAGTCTTATTGTATTTATTGAAGTACGAATATAATTTTAATCCCTCTTGCTTGCTTGTTGGAATTAGTGATAGTATAACAAATGAAATAATATTTGATACCAGACACTTGTAAAGTTGTAATGTATGTCCTAATTCCTGAATATGTTAATTCTTGAATATATTGCTTCTGTCTATGCTATGCTTTGTTTCTTAATGTTTTTCCTAATTCTTCAACATATTGCAATGATATCTGATGCCTGTATTTCAGCAGCTTGCAGTCCCATGGTCGTGGCAACATTTTTAAGCAACACAGGTTGTACTTCTTGAAAACATAGACTAAATATGCATTTTGCATCGATACTCGAGGATAAACTGTACACTTATTGGTGTTTATGCTTTGGTTTGTTCCTCATTGGCTTCGCCGTATGTTGATTCTTTTTTTTTTTTTTTAATTTTTAGTTTAGCAGTATTATGGATTAGTCTGCCGATTTTGTTAACAAGTTGGGCATCGCCATTGACTTTGCAGTCAACTATCCATAAGCTGTAAGCACTAAAGGCAAGAATTCTTGTTGCTTTGTTTTATTAAGAAACGAAGATGAAAAAACATGTTATTATTGTCACTGATTTTGCAGTTTTTATGTGTTTTCTGTTTCATTTAATTTTTAGGTTGATAAGTTGATTTTGATAGATGCAGGTGTCTATGCCGAAGGTACTGGGGAGCTTGCAAAGCTACCTAAACTTTTGGCATATGCTGGGGTGAGTTTGCATATGCAATTGTGGAAATTTTTTTTCAACTTTCTCTTTGTTTTTTGTTTCTCTCGATTTCTTAGTTTCGTTTTTCAAATTTTTGATTTCATTAGTTTTTGTTTGGTTCTTTTTGTCCTCTAAATTTTATTATACTGGTTTTTCACTTTTATGAGGATGAATTCGGGATGAATTAAGAGCTCATATGTGCATACCTTTTTTTTTTTTTTTNNNNTTTTTTTTTTTTTTTTTTCCTATTTCAGTGTTGTGATTTAGGCTTTATATGTTTGTGTCAGGCGCTAAAATTTCGCAACTCAGCTGGAATGATCCCATTGAGGTTGCTTCCATGTAAGTACTTGTCATGAAATATAAATAGAGCACGTTATTAGTTTGTAATATGTACAAACCCACTTACACGTCTGTCAGATTGTTCGAGTTGCCTAAATTTTTGGGATGGAAACAGTCAGATTGTTTGAAGAAATTACAATAGATTCAAACCAGTAAAATTATCCAAACTTATATTTCACCGCTTATACTGGTATTATATATCACTCTATCACAATAAACTAATTAATAAGAAATTAGATGACATGCAACTAGGCTTGTAAACAAATCAAAAAAATTTTATTCGATTCGATATTCGAATTCGATATTCGTGATTCGAATTCGGATATGAATAATGTATTATATTCGAAAGTTTAACGGATCCGAATTCGAATTTGTAGATATTCTATTCGAAATTCGAATATTCGATTTGTTAATAATAATTAAATTTTAGATATTATATATAGTATACATTTTGTTTATAATATATATGTATATATATTGTTATATTCCTAATATTTTTATAACATAAAAAGTAAAAACATCTTAAATTAACAAATTTTTCTAAAAATATTGGAAAAATTAAAATTATTTTTGTAATTGTAATATTATTAATTATAATATTTTTCCAAAAACGAATTTCGAATCGAATCGAATATGTTCGAATATTTTAAACGAAACAAATACGAATCAAAAAATGAGTTCGTTAATGAATCGAATACGAATTCGAATCTTCGAATATTTTAACGAATCCGAATCGAATATCTTAGTATTCGCTTTGATTCGATTCGCTTACAACCCTACATGCAACAAGCTTGTGCTTGAATAAATGAAATTCCTTTGTAACATTGCAAAAAATGATCATCGGTGTACATTTAATCCACAAATACTTTAACCATTCATGTTGTTACTTTTGTTTTGTGCCCGTGTATTTTTAAGTGAAAATGAAAGCTTATGTTTTCATAGAAAATGAGATAATGAAGCTTATGGAATTCCTCAGTGAAAATGAAAGCTTATGTTTTCATAGAAAATGAGATAATGAAGCTTACGGAATTCCTCAGCACCTATTTGAACAAACCCCGATATAGTACAAATATGATTTTTGTTTTTTTTTCCTATTAAAATTGTATTTATTAGATTGGATTTCAATTAATTGTTTAGAATTTCATCGGAGATGGATGGAATTCGAGCATGGCGTACATGAAAGGCAGTTGTGCGGGTGGATGGTTACTGACACTAGAAACAAGACTGTAAGAAAATTATCCAAAACAATGAAAAACTGCTAATTGAATCTTTGCTTTGTTAATGGTGATAATGATTTTCTATTGGTGGTTTAGGTGTTGTTGATGTCCCTGAAAACTGGCGGTGCGGCCTTGAATTTGGCTGCGGAACTCCTCTTTCCACGTACGTATCCTGTTGGCAGGATCGTGAATGTCTAATTTCGTAAGGTCTTTTTCCACTTTATGAATCGTCAATATTTTTGAGAGTTTCCCTTTCTGGATCATGAGCTATTCTAGAGTTCTTGGACTCCACATTGGTCCCTTTTTTGTTACTAATAATTGTACATGGTAGATTTTTTAGTGCTGACTCCTTCAAACGAGCATTACCAATTCTCAAGCAAATTCCTGGAAGAGTCACTGGTGCTTATAGTCAAAGCCAGGTAGCAATAGCTTACAAGTAGCAATAGCCTCTACTGGAAACCATGCATGTGTGGAAGCTGGGTTGCTTATATACTAATTTTTATCTGTTATTAAATGAAATCAGGGTATCAAAAGACTACGGATGCAATTAGTGATGGCATTAAAGCCCATGATGGATTCCCTTCTGATCAGAACGTTATTTTATTGATAGACGGTGCAAGCCCAACGGTATAAATTAAATAAGATACATTATTTATAGAAAAAAATTGTTGCAATAACTATTCATGTTGCTGGATAAGAATCTTTATTATAATTAGTAATCTTAATTATTATTGTTATATATTGTGTTCAGGTTCATTTGATGAGGCATTTGATGATGCAGCTACTGATACGATCGAAGAATGATGACATTCTTTTCCCCATTCTGCAATATCCAATCTATTCTGCTTCGATTGCTCTACATGGTGGATTCTTGTAAGTAAAATTATGAGTGAATATGTTTTAACTATGTTCTCTTTTTAGCTTTCTTTTTCATATCTTTATTTTCTTGGTGAAGCTACTGGGGACTTGAGATGTCCGAACTTAACGGTTAGAAAGTGCCAAATCAAAGGGTGTTAGTTTCAAGGCCTTGGTGGTTATAAATCCTCTGTGGCCAGATAACGACCAACTAATAATTCATGCAGTCGATTTTTAATAGTTTTCCTAATTAGATTGGTCTTTCATGTTATCTCTTACCATCTTGTTCCAGTTTTATTGCTCAAAAGTTTTGTAGAAGTAGAGAGAAAATAAGAATAAAATTTAACAGTGTAAAAGAAATAAACAAATTTTATGACATCTTTTTCACCCAATATTTTGGAAATGAGCTATCCTTGGCCTCATAGCTACATTTCGTATTTTGCAGATGGGATTCGTTCCAGGACTCGGGCTATTTGTAGGACTTAGGCTCCAACTCAGGTTGGGAATACTTTAATTGTGGCTTGGTTGTTGGGTAAACTAAATGACAATTTGGGATGTTATTCTTTCATGTCAATCGTTGTACTCCTAATACAATTACAACGTGCTTGTTGGAATATGAGGAACAAAAATATAGTTTGGAACTATGGTGCCACATTGTAATTGGAATCTGAGGAACAAAAAAGGGTATGTGTTTGATGGGATAGTGCTTTTATTTGCCCGGGTTTAGATGTAGCAAGTGGCCACCTTGAATGACTTTTGAGTGGAGAATGTGCTTGATTTGTTAATTTCCATTAATGTGGTGATGATGTTGTAATTTTGTTATTATTACATGCGAAACATGTCAAGCACGATATAAGGCTGCCTCTACAGTACACATTTGACTTTGGATGGGGCTCTGTAAATACATAACCATTAAATTTTGAGCAGTTAAAAAATCTTTATGAGCCCCAGAAAAAGCCAAGGACAAGCGAAGAATAACTTACGATGGTGATGGAATGCATAAATTTATAAGATGTTTGAATAAATATGAATTTGAAGTTGTAAATTAAAAAAGCTCACAAATACTCCATGGATGGTATTTGTAAATGCATCATTAGGTGATACAACAAAAGTATTGGTGGCTGGCTTTAACAAGGATTAGAAGCTATTTTGTAATGTTGATAATTTACAGTGATGGTATGAAATTATTCATATCATTAGGTGTTGTGCGCAGCTGTTTATCGCAACATTGGGACGAGTGGTTTTCGTCACCACTCGATCAGTGTTTATTTTGTGTGGTAGGTTTTTCCCATTTACTGTTGAGGGATGTAGTCCAGTAAAATTTTGTCAAAATTCATTTAACATAAACTTCATTGGTATCAAATTTAATAACAAGGATTAAGAAAATATATATAAATTCGACTGATCATTTCAAAGGACGACAATTTTTTACTAGATTTTAGACTAAATTTGAGTCGGCCGAAAGACAACTAGTATATATACTAGTACATATACTGAATAATCCTCTTTTATATATACAGGTATTCCCTAGTGCGGCCCATTGTCTATTCACATATCACATCTCAAACAAACTGAAGATGCATTATAAGACTGAGTCACTAGCAGTAAAAGAGGAATTTTATGTAGCAACAAGGGCATATACCGTAGAGGAGTTCGATATGCAGAAGTCTCAAATAATGAAGTTGAATTCGAGTGTCGTAGCATATCTAGATAATATTGTCGTTCACAAGTGGGCAAGAGTTCACTGTCCCAATAATAGATACTTTACCATGACATTTGATGATGTTGAATCAATAAATGCTGCCATACAATCCGTTTGTGACCTACTGATAACAACATTACTAGAGGCGCTTAGCGACATGCAACAGAGGTGGAATGTGACTAACAGAGATGAAGCCAAAGGCACTTTTAATCCTCTTGCAAAGAAGCCACATAGTATGTTGGAACGTAATTACAAAATAGCAGCAAGATATTCAGTAAGTATTATTGATTTTTTTTTTTTTTTTTTCTTTTTTTTTTTTGTGACTTATTACGTGTAATAAACTGAAAATATATTGTACATATACTAATATGTGTAACAGGTACAGAAAGTCAGTGACAAAGTGTATAAAATAATATCTGACGGTAAGGCCTTTATAGTATACGTGTTATAAAGTCATTCCACCTGGATCCGGTACAATTTTGTTATGTGTACTACTTAACCTCTACTATGTTGACAACTTACGGAAATGTTGTTATACCGATTGAAGGTAATCTGGCATTTACGTTTGAAGCACCATCTAACCCAACATTGGTAAATCCTCCAGATGCAGGAGTTAGTCCAGGGCGACCACGCAAGCAGCAGGTAAAGTCGGGATGGGAGCATAGGTCAAAAAATAGATGCAGCAAATGTCATGAGAAAGGACACAATGTGAAAACTTGTAGGAATCCAAAAAGATGAGAGTCCAATAACTACTATTTACAATTTTAATGGTTTTAGTTCATTATTGTTTGATATTATTCATTCTT
>CACSLK010021934.1:1491054-1505887 GCA_902706635.1 Striga hermonthica | reverse complement strand
CCTCCCAAGAAGCGCTTGTTTAACGTCATTAGCTTGACGAAACTTGAGGGGAACTCAACCGGGATCTAGAAAGAGGTGACGGTCGTGCCACACCTTCGTATTCTCGAGAAGTGGTAGCCCGGGCAGTGTGGCAAGAAGACAGACACTGTGGACGCGAGTGGCTATATTCTGGGTGCAATTTGTCTGATCACGAGCATTCCCCAATGTTTGGAACAGAACCTTCCCCAGCTGAGATCTCTCGTCAACCTCGACAACCAACAACACGTCAATGGAGCAATCCGAGTAAAGTACTATCCCCTTCGTAAAGCAGTGCGATGGACTCGGAGGTGGATGCTCCAACTCGAATGTGGGAAGAGGGACTTGTGAATTGTCCTCCTCCTCTAATGAATCATACTGGACTCGTAGGGGCATGTCATCTTCTTCGGCCTCGCACATTCGCTGCAGAATCTAAGCCTGAGGGTCAAGCATGGAGTGCGGGTCGTCGGCTTGTGCCTTAGTAGAATCAAGACGTGTAGTGAGGCTCTCCATTCGTGCACTCAGCTGAGCACACCCGAGCTCAATCTGTTCATCTCGGGTTGCTTGAGCCGCCATGCGAGCAAGAATGAGGTCGAGTTTCGCATCGTACACCAATGTTGTCTCTCGGAGTTCACCCTCGCGAGTAGATATGTGTTCCATGGTGAACTCATGAGAAGGATTGTCAACTCGATCCTCTATGGCATGTACGCGCTCCATTAAGCTCTCAACTTAGAACTCCAGATCTCTCTTACGGGCAGCCTGGGATGCCAAAGTATCGAGAATCTGATCAAGCTTTGCATTGTAAGCTGCCTCTTCTTCTCTGGATTCTATAAAAGCCAGGATCTGGTCGAGCTTCGAATGGTAGGCGGCCTCTCTTTCTCGAGTTGCTTGGGAATCTATGAACTCAATAATTCGGTCGAGCTTCTCGTTGAACTTAAGGGCCTCATAATTTTGCTCGACCGAAAGATGGTTCCAGCACTGCTCGGAAGAATAAGGGTACGATTGAGAGTGGTACCCGGGGAAATAGACTGGCTCGTTGTTCCAAGAGGGGTCGTGCAGGGAGAAGTACCCGTGAGTGAAATTCATTGTACCTGCAAACCAGAACAAAACAACCACGCGTAGCCAAGAAAAAAAAAAAGGAGGAGAAAAGAAGATAAAAACTAAAACAAGAATAGAAGAGAAAAACACATATGCACAAAAGGAACAAAAACACTAAAAATGCTAAAATAAAAAGAAACACAGAAAATAAGATCAAACCCCAAAACTAAATATCCTACTTGCCTTCCCCGGCAACGGCGCCAAATTTGTTGTAGCACAAATTATTTTTACCGAGTACCGAATCGAAAAATTCGTTCCCTGGGTCGATCTCACGAGGAAGGCGGTTTGGAATTCAGTTTTGGTATCAATCACACATAAAAAGAAAATAAATCCTAAACATACTAATCAAATAGGGGATAGAGTAATTACCAACTAAGAAATATCATAAAAATAATAATCTACCTAAGAAATACGAACGAAACAATGAAAAAGAAGCTAGGGAGTCAGGGATAATTAATTCAAGTTCTTGCAAAACTGGGCAATCAATTATTCGGTTCGAGATTGACACTCTCGCTTAGACATCTAGCGGTCCACTCCCAATAACTCTTCGTAACAGGGGATGGAACATAGACGTACAAGCTCGAGCATACAATACAGGCCAACTATCACAATCCCAATAACTTTTCGTAACAAGGGACGGGTCATCGACTCGCACGTATTTCAACCAAAAACCTATAGACTATTCAATTACGAAATCATCTATCTCATGTGAGCCTATTTCTACGACTTCTCCCCTTTCGGTTTTGAAAGCCGCTAAGTCAATTAGAAGGTGATTAATCAACTAATCATATAGAATTGACAAACCCTAACTCGACAAATTAACATCCAACTGTCACCAATAGCAAGATCGAAATGTCACTTTTTGATTATATCAATATATCGAATACAAATTCATCAATTCCTCATCAAAACAACACACATAAGAACGAACAATTTAAGCCCGGGAGATACACGTTAAACATGAACAATCATCCCCTATCCCTAGCAATCAGAATTAGCTAAGCAATATCAATTCAACACAATTCATCATCTCTTTCAATTAAACCATTATCCATGAGTTAAAAATAAAGAGAATAACTTACAATAAATCGCAATTCCAATGTTGAATTTGAATTACAAGCTTAATCCAAGAGTAATGGTGCAATCCAAGATGAATGATCAAAGTTTCTAGAGAGAAAAAGGGTGAAAATTGAGTTTGGAGTTAAAAATTAGGTCTGGGAACGAGTCCCAATGCAAAGTACTCGAAAAAACGAACAAAACCTAGCTTTTAAAAATCAGGTCGCGACCTCCGCAGCCGCAGGAAGCTCCGCGGCCGCGACTTTCAGCTGCAGTAGTAATCCCGCGGCCGCGGGATTCTTCCGCTGCCCGCGGTGAACAAAATTTGGCTGCTGCGCGCGGCTTTACGATTTTTGTTCGTTCGGGTTCGTTTTAACTCGGATTTGAGTTCCGTTTTTTTTTACGCGTCGATAATGAACCCCTCTATCTAACTATGCAAACCCATCAAATATTTTCTTGAAAACCTGTCCTCTCGGAGCTTCTTACCTGCACAACAAAAACGAAAACAAAACCAAAAAACACCAGAAAGCAAACGGAACACACCACGACACTCAAAATAACGCAAAACACGCAATAAATGACAAAACAGACTAAAAACTAACTAAAAGACCTAACATAGGGGAAAAAGAAAGACAAAATGACAACGAAAAACACAACAAAAATGGGACAAACATGGAACTCCTTCGCTCGGTGATCCAAGGTATTGTGTGCTTTTGGATGAAAATCTTTCACTTGCCCGACATAGTTAGAACAAAAATCACCCAACTATGTACAAGGTTCCTTTGGGGATCGAAGAGCGCTCCCGTGGCTTGGGATAGTGTATGTCTACCACGCTTGGAAGGTGGTTTGGGGCTTAGGGATTTGAATGTGTGGAACCAATTGCTCACTCGGATGCTTTGGAACATGCAAGCAAAGAAGGATACCTTGTGGCACAAATGGATCAATAACATCTATTTGAAGGGGAGCTCCATTTGGAATTGGGAAGTTAGATCGAAAGAGCCACTTCTCTTCAAGTCCTTCTTCGAAATCCGGCAAGGCTTGGTTGAAAGAGCGGGAAGTGAACGAGGAGCGGAAGCCCTTCTTCGAGGTTGGAACTCTCGAGATAGACAAGATGGGTCTAGTAAGTGCTACGACTTCCTACGACCTAGAGGACCCACGAGGCCATGAAGTAGGGTTGTTTGGAGGGCTTGCAATACTCCTAAGCATTCCTTCATTCTATGGCTAGAGTGCTTAATCGACTCCAGACAAAAACGACTCGAATTCCTTGACGAAGACCCGATTTGCCCTCTATGCGGAGTCGCGAATGAATCTTCGAGCCATCTATTCTTTGAGTGCTCTTTAGCTCCGAGATTTGGGGTGATATTCGTACTTGGGTTAGGCTCCGCCAAAGACCATCGACCCTTAAAGGCGCCCTCAAATGGACCAAGAAGGAGGCGAAAGGTGCGTGTTGGAGGTCCAAGTTGAAGAAAGCGGCGCTACCGAGCAACGACTTTCGCGCTAGTTGCTCAATTTGTTGCTTGTTCAGTTCAGTCATAGTAGGGAGTGTAAAGTCCCCAAAGGTTCTTTGCAAGACATTGTGTACTTCATTTGGAATGCAAGAAACCGGTTGATCTTCAAAAATGAATACCAACCCCCGAGCCTTGTGATCCGAAAGGTAAAAACCCATGTATATCGCACTATCTTTGCTCTCTATTCTAATGTGCTTGCCGAATTTGAGAGGCGGAGCCTCAGAATTTGATGTTTGGTATTTGAGAGTTGAGGTTGAAGGGTGGCCGATCACCCGGGAAGATGTGGTTAATTGGAGAAAGTTGGAAAAAACCTTGAGCGCGACCCGTGCCTTGTACCATCGAGTCGATATGGACTGAGTTCCCTTTGGACCCTTTGTATTCATTTCTAATGTCTTTTGAGTGAGCAATCGACTTGTGGTTGTCCTCGTATATCTTATCCCGCGAATGAAAAATCGGCTTGTGGTTGCCCATTACGCTTTTGTATGTCGTTGACCGGTCTTTGAACCCAGTTTTGATCTATATATATTTACATTTAACGAAAAAAAAAACATTTTGGATCATGACAGGGTTTCTTTTTATTGCAGCAGACAAATTGTCAATTTCATACCTTTGGGAGGTAAAATATTTTTTTTTCTTTCTTAAAATGTTAAACAAAACAAGTCGCTTGTGAGCTATGCTAGACTGTGCTCGTTTGATAAACGAGCTCGAGCTCGAGCTCGTTTAGTTAATGATTCAGGCTCGACTCAACTTTGATAAAACTTGAAAATATGAATTTTAATATAATATAATTTTCTATTATTCAACTCGTTAAAATCCGACTTCGGCTTAAGCTCAACTCATTAATATTAACAAGCCACACTCGAATTCACTTACTGACTTAAACACGACATTGATTACAATGAGTTCAAACTCGGCATGTTTACCATATTTATCAATACACTTTACTCATATCAAAATCTATACCACCTTAGTTCCTATAAAATGATGTTAGATATATACACGTGCTAGATTTTGAGTAATGCTTCCCTACCCACGGTGGACACATGTTAATATGTCCACCGCTTATGTGGCTTGCACACAATGGTGATGTTAATATGTTCAAAAAAATATATCACCAATGGATGCATAGCACATAAACGGTGGACATATTAACATGTGTCCATCGTGGATAGGGAAACGTTACTTGCTAGATTAGTAGATTCTATTTATCTATCCTTGAGTCAGAAATGGGAAAGGCAAAAATAAGAGAAGATTCCAATGATATTCCTACTGCATAATTTGTGCCACCTCAACACATATCTGGATATTAATTCAAAACGTGTTAGGGTCTACCTGGCAGGCTCGCATGTTTCGGGATTCTACGTGACAAAATTACATGCTTTTGTTATTAGGCTTGTGTAGTTTTTATTTTACTTTCAATCCAAAAAAAAAAATTAGGTCCGCATGCTTTTTAGTTTATATTAAAGAAAACTAGATGCTGAATGAGCTTTAGTTGGTTCAATTTAATTAGCTCGTTAAAAGGTTGAACTAACTCAGTTCATGTAATTTAGCTTGTTTTAGTCAACAAGTTAAATTCAATATAGTAAATTTTATATAATTTTTTTCCAAGTCTTGCCCTGTTAATTTGTGAAGCGAAAAACTAAAATCAACCGTAAATATTTGGTCAATTGATACTTCCCCAACAAGATTATTAAAATTAAACTATAATTAATAAAGTAGTCAGTTCAATAAATAAATTTATTAAATAATGCACCAAGGCCCCCAACTCACATATAAATAAATATCTATATCTATAGATATATAATAAGAATTACTATTTACTAAAAAATAGTAGTAAAAAAATATGTCAGAATTTAATGTAGTCTATAAAATATATATTAATTATAATTTACACATGTAATTTTCTAATATATAGATATGCTAATATATAGCGATTTTGTTAATTTACTATGTTTAGGCAACAATTAATGAAATTGGCGGGAAGTGTTTCTAATAGTGAATTATGTTAATCCTTATTAGTACAGATCTCGTGCGATGCACGGGGTGCACAAAATTAAGGTAATTTATCAAGTCTTATAATTATATAAATGAATAAAGAAAAATGTACGGGATATATATAGTACGTGACCTAGGTCAAAATGTGAATACAGGTGATGCACGGGGTGCACAATTTTAAAGTCATTTATTAGTACAGAGTCCGTGCGATGCACGGGGTGCACAATTTTCTAGTATGTGTAATACAAATACATATCGTATGCACGGGACAGAAGCACTAAATGAGTTATTTCCACAGAGCTTGCCTCCTGAACACGGGTGCACAATTTGTAGTACGTACTATAAAATCAAAACAAATTTTCATACAATTAGATAATAAATTAGATAATAAATAAAGCCTTTTTTTATTTTAGTAAAGATTTTACGTACTTTTTTTTACTAATCGGATGTTATGGGATTTTTTTGTTAAACCGATTTTATGGGATATCATACAAATACAATTAGAGGATTGAACAAAATCAGAACATATTTCTATACAAGAATGAATTAGATAAGGAAAAGAAGAAATTAGATAAAGAATTTTGAATCTACCTTTTATTTAATATAGATAGATTTTTACGTACAAATTTTAACTTCAGCGATTTTATGAGATTTGTTTTGGCAAAATCAAAGACGAACACTGAAGACTGTTTCTATTAATATTTACAATGTGTATTTAATGTTTTTTGGCAAAATATTCTTTTTAAGTGTGATATATAAATATTGAAAATACTTAAAATATTTTATAACATCTATAAAAGCATCTAAAATATTCTATATTATTCACAAATAATGTTTGAAGCTACCTAAATTTTTCTAAACTACCCGTAAGGAAAATATGTCTAAAAATTCTTCATTTAACTTCCATATATGTATATATAGAGAGAGAGCAAATGTGTAAAAAAATTTATACAAATAATATTTAAAAGTATTCAAAATATTAGTAATTAGGCAGGTGAAATTTAGATTTTTAAAAATTTTTTATAGATAATGGATTTATAGTAGTAATTAGACTTTTATTTATTTACCTTTAAAGTTGTTACAATAGATGAGGGATGTGATTTTTTTTGACTCGTGGAGATGGAATTTTCTAAGTTAGGTTATGAAATTTTTTTAAACTCGTCCATATCTATGCGATGAGTTTTTTAAGCTGTGTATATAGATTTAAAATTGTAAGAAAAAAAAACTTTCATAAATCATTTGATTTAGTATTTTTGGAGAGCTTCATTAATTTAAAAGTGTAAAATAAATAAATAAAAAAAGTACAACTGAAAAAGTACAACCAATTATATGGAGAATTAAACTAAATCCAATTTTGTAAGATGCATTAAATATTAATTAGATTTATATGTAAAATAAAAAAAATAATTGGAATAGTTTTACGTGTGCAATATTTTATATTTAAAAAAAAAATTAAAAAATCTTCTTTTACGTATTGCATACCAACATTTTAGGAACTACATGGATATTCCTAAATTAATATTGCATACCCAATATTTTAGGAACTAATTAAATGCTAATTTGATTTGCATATCAAAAATATTAAATGCATTAATTAAATGTTTGATAAAAATAGCAAATCACTAATTATGGTTGACTATTCTACATACTACATTTAGTAAATAATATAGCTTTTAATATAAGTATAGATTATATATTAATAGATTATACGACATTAGATGCTACTTTAATTTTCGGGTTTTAGTTCATTTTATTATTTAAAAAATTCAGCTAAGATCTATTAGGTGTGCAGGCTTTTATTTTTATTTTTTTCTTAGAAACAACGAACAACATTAAAATCTTGGTATCTATATTTATGAAATTTCAATTCAAAATATAACAAAAGTTTTAAAATCTCGATTTTATATTTGTGACTTTCAAAAAAAAAAATGTGAACGTTAAAAATATTATTTAAGTTGCATGATCAATCAATTAATCTTAATTTTTTGAAAATTAATATGTTTACTTTTTATTAATATGCATACAGTAAATATAAGGTTTTCAGAATCAGATTGTCATCAAAACAATCAAGTTATTTTATTAAATCATTTGTTCTTTGTTCAAATTTTAATTTTTAAGTATTTAATATATATAGTACTTTTGTAATAAATTTAAATAAAAAGTGTTACTTAAATATCTAAAAAAATTATAAATTCAAATGTATAAAATAATTGATAAAAATTTATAAATCTTCATTTTATTGAATATGTAATTTTATTTAAAATAATTTAAATATAACAAAATTTATTTAGAAAATCATATTGATCCTACCAGTCCAGCCGACTGGTGTTGACGGATTCAATAACAAATATTTTATTCAAGCAACTAGATTGGTTATAAACCGGTTCTCGATCTATCCGTTCCGACTGTGCCCAACTCAGTTTAATTTATAAATAATGAATAAATCACGATTAATGTTATTTATATATTTAATTTATAATACAATCGAAATATTTTTAAAGATATTTTACACTAAAAATCACTTTCCCATGTGCCTCCTTTCTCCAACTCCACGCAAACTCCATCTCTCTCTCTCTCTCTCCCTCTCTCCTCAACAGAAAAAACAAAAACAAAAAAAAAGAGTAAACCGAGAGAAAGCAAAACGGACTGTAAAAGAAAAACAAAATAATTAAAAAACAAAGTAGCAGCGGAGAAAGAGGTGCCCACCGCCGTGGGTGGTGGCGGGGCCAAGCTAAAACCTTTTCCTTTTCCCCTCTCTAATTCCAAATTCTCTATCGGAAAAGGGCAAAGCGGAACCCCAAATTATATGTTCTAAAATGACCTCCCGGCCAATCGCCGCCGCCGCCCCGAACGGCCACCACCACCAGTACTACCCTCCGCCGCCGACATCTTCATCGTCGTCCTCCGCCTCACTGCGCGGCTGCTGCTGCTGCCTCTTCCTCCTCTTCTCCTTCCTCGCCCTCCTCGTCCTCGCCGCAATCCTCGTCGTCGTCCTCGTCGTGAAGCCGAAGAAGCCTGATTTCGACCTGCAGCAGGTCAGCGTCCAGTACGTGGGCATCAGCCCCACCACCGCCTCCTCCGCCGCCGTATCGCTCAACATCCGGATGCTCTTCATCGCCGCCAACGACAACAAGGTGGGGATCAAGTACGGCGAGTCCAGGTTCACCGTCATGTACCGCGGGATCCCGCTGGGCCGGGGCGAGGTCCCCGGGTTCTACCAGCCCGCCCACAGCGTCAGGCGGGTCGAGACCACCATCGTCGTCGACCGGGTCAGCCTGCTCCAGGCCGACGCCGCCGATTTACTCAGGGACGCGTCGCTCAACGACCGGGTCGAGCTTCGGGTCGTGGGCGATGTCGGCGCTAAGATCCGGATTCTGGGCCTTACCTCGCCCGGTGTGCAGGTTAGATCAGCTTCTTGGGGTGAACTAATTGTGGTTCAATTGCAGTGTTCTTGTTTAATTCATTTACTGCATTTTTAATTTATATTTTGTTAAATTTCTGTATTTTGTTTGTTGCTAAATTTCTATTTTCTGCAGTTGGGTTTTATTTTTCTTTCATTAATTTTAATAATTTCCCCTTAAATAATTAATCATTTGGGACCTTTAATTTCTGATGTTTCTAATTTTGTGGAATAATTTACTTGGAAGGCATAAAACTTTTGGAAAATGCTACAATCTCGGGTGTTTTAACCCGATGGGATGGTACCGTAAGGAATCCAACAGTTACCCGACGGGATGGTACCGTAACGAGACCGTAGCATTTCTCGGAACTTTTTATCTTGAAAAAAAGAAAGCTACAAACAGTCTACTGTAAATGTGTGAGCTATGAGTAGAGACAGTTTTCTGAGCCCACTTATTTTGTCCACATTCTTAGCCCTTAGGTTGAGTCCAGTTTTCTCAGCCCACTTATTTTGACTTTTTGTTTTGTTGGTTTCTCATTGTTTTGCAAGTCATATGTGGGAAGGTGAGAGAACTAATGAGGTAGAGATGAGTATTGTAGAGATTTTGATGACTCCATTCACAGCCAAAATATGCATTTTGTTGAAATTGTAGGATTTACCTGGCTAATTTAAAATCGGCACAATTAAATTCATCTGTTGTGCACGGAATAGTTTTATTAAGGTAAGCATACAAATTTGGATGGTTGGATGATTGGAAGAGTGTAAAAGGCGTGTATTGGAATAAAACAAAATGCAACTTATACATTATTACACACATTATTGTACACAACATTATTTGTTTGGTCTTTTGGTACATCGTCTAACGCATTGCGTAGTCAAATATAACAAGATTGTAAAGCGTCTTTCTTGATAATCTATAGCCTTATTAGTTTAAAATTGCAAATTACTTAATCTAAGGAAGGAAAAAATTGTGTCAGTGTATGCAATCAATTTTAATTTGTATTCTAGAGGATTAAACAAAATCCAAATTTTTAGGATGTTCTAGTCCGATTTTATTTTGAATTTCAAATTATTAATATTGGACTCTGTTTTATGTTTAAAAAATTTTAACTAAAGAAAGTAGTAGCCAATAAGGAAAGTTTTAAATTTTACTTTTCAATTTGAAATTGGCCCGATTTCTATGCAATTCGATTTTATTTTTTTAATAAACATGATCTGTTGCAATTAGGTAAAGATACATGTTATAGTATTTTGCCTAGTTTGAAATTCTCGATTTTATGGTAATTAATTTTTTTTATTAAAACATAAGAAAGAATTTTGAATTTTGCAAAATTGTAAGCATCGGTCGAAATTTACCTAAATTAAATTCACAAAACCTATGAATTTAGGATACATATATAGCATATCGATTTTTTTGAGAATAATTTAAAAAGAGAATTAAAAAACTGACAAAAGTAGTACAATAAATGTTGGTTGACTTTTTTTTTCTGTTTTTGGTAAATAGGTTATCTCTCTCTCTCTCTCTCTCTCTCTATATATATATATATATATAGATTCACCTGTTGAGCACTTTATGTGTTGAATAAATGGAAACACGATGTATTTTCATGTTCTGTGTTTGTGTTCGATGTGTCGAATTTGTACATGTATTTTTGGTTGAGCTACTTATTGGTGGTCATTTCCAGGAAGCAATTCTTCTCAGTTTTAATCACCTGGCATATTTTACTCTTTGGATGAAAGCAAGTGCTTTTTCTAAGGAAATCAAAGAACTCATTTGACAAATCGCCGTATTCTGTTCCCAGACATGGAATACAATGGAAATCGTAACACACGCACACACACACACACACACACACTGTATTCATGGTGGCTAGTATACAAATGATCACCTTACGCACACCAAGTGCATTAAAAGTTTTATGTGCATTAAAAGTTTTATGAGCTTGACGTAAATTGTTGGGTATTTTTTTTTTTTTTTTTTTTTTTGAGCAGGTATCGGTAGATTGTACAATAGCCATCAGTCCAAGAAATCAGTCGTTAATATACAAGCAGTGCGGATTTGATGGCCTCAGCGTGTGAATGACTCGATTACCTCTCCATATTCTCATTGGAGAAAAAAGAAAAGTAGATATAACATGAGCCACTAATACAGGCCAAAGGTTTGTACTCCAAGGGGGTATTTTTAGTTTTCTTTGCTGCATGTTGTAAAATTTTGAAGTCTGATTCTTGATTTTGCTATTTCCACTTTCTTTTTTTTCTTACTTTTTTTTTTTTTCTTTTTCTTTATATTACCTGGTGCCCACTTCACTCCAGATGGCCTGAAGACAGAATCTGATAGCTTTTGCATTATGCATAAGAATTATGTGTAATGATAATAATCCCTTTTGCATAGTCAAAATCATTTGCTCAAATGAACAAAACAATCATTTAACTTTTATATATATGCACATTGTGTGGTGGTACATGATCAAATCACAAATTCTGTGCCGATTGAAGTTCTTGCTCGTTTTATTGAATGGTTGTTTTATCAATTGAAGTTGCCATCATTTACTTATATGTGGCATTGTGTGTACATGATCGAATCACGTATTCTATGCCAATTGAGGTTTTTGCTCGTTTTATTGAATGGTTGTTTTATCGATTGAAGTTGGAATGTCGAGCCCCTTCTGGCCGCCTAATTTATGAGGACGGTTGAGATGTCGAACGATCAAAGTAGACAATAATGCAAAAATATTCATGCAACAAAATGTTTGTCTACAAGTGTAGACGGATGGCAAAATTTCAATGACAGAAGGATTTTTTGTCATGATATATGCCGAGAAATTTCATGTCAGATAAATTCATACACCATGTCAGTATATGTGACAGACGTGATAAAAGAAAGAAATAAAATGCTCATGACAAATACCTTAAAAGTATGGAATTTGTACAAGAAATAGAAGGGAATGGGAAAAAAGCATAAAAGGCAAAAACAAAGAAGAAATAATAATATGATGGGTGCAGAATTCATATGCTATAACTCATTATGGAGACAACAAGCGAGCAAATATTGTCAAAAAACATAACTTCCTGAATCAGCACAAAGTTCTGAATCTTAGAACCACAACACATAGAAGCCGAAGTCCCGAATAAAATTTTAAAACTTAGCCGTCTCAAGATACCTGCAAAAATGACTAGACGAAAAATGAAAACTAACAATTCAAAGTCTTGTATGCCTCTACGCCTTGATGCGCCCGTAAAACTTCTGCTTCTCCTCAGTCGTCTGGAAGCGGCCATGCCCAAACTTGGATGAGGTGTCGATGAACTTGAGCTTGATCTCCTCGAGCGCCACACGTGATGTCTGGTTAAGCAGAGTCTGACGGAGCGTGACGACCCTCTTCTTGGGACCCACACAGCAACCCTTGATCATCAAGTAATCATCTTTCACCACACCATAGTGGGGAAACCCACCCATTGGTGTAATGTCTTTCTCAGTCCTGTTATCATTTATAACTGGAATGAGTGATTTTTTTATTTATTTATTTTTTTTAGCATATTTAGTTTTAGTTTTTAGGTACAAAGTCAATTTTAGTTTTCTGGAGTTACACATGAACTTGTAGATAGAGATACTAAAGCATGTAAAATCAGTGCACGGGAGTACTATAACAGGACCTGTCAAACTCAGTACTGGCAGTGTGTTCTTCTTTCCCGGCCTTGCCGAGCCTGTAAATCTTCTTGTTCATCTCAGTACGGTGATGGTACCCATTCTGTCCAGCCCTAGCAACAGTGAAGGAAACCCTAGCTGGGTGCCAGGCACCAATACAGGCCACCTTACGGAGACCCCTGTGGGTCTTACGGGGAAGACGGGTCACACCCCAACGAGTGACAACACCCTCGTAACCCTTACCCTTAGTAACACCAATGATGTCAATCATCTCATCCTTCTGAAAGACAGCATCAATGGGAACCTGCTTTTCAAAGAACCCATACGCAAAGTCAACCTTCTGGGGAATGGTACCGCCGTTGACTTGAATCTCCATCAGGTGGGCCTTCTTTTGTTTCAGTCCCTTCATTTTTCTGATCTGTACACAAACAAAGAAAGGGAGAAAATTTCAAGTCACACGCAACAAATTTTTGGCCTTTTTTTTAATATGATTAGCCAACAAAGTTGCATAATTGAGAATGGGTGGATTGGATTGCCTGAGTGTGAGCAAGCACACGGACAACAGATGCATATTTTTTGAGTTTGTCGAGTTGGGCTTGGATATCTTTCTTCCCCTCATCAGTCTCAAGCCTTTTGGAGTACTTGGTGAATGCCTTCTTCTTGGACTTGCACCAGTTCTTGTAGAACCTCCTCTTCACCTCCTCACTCAGATGCTGGGCCCACACAGTGTTGAGGCAGCGGAGCCCACGCGGGGTCTTCACATATCCCACCACACCAACGACAACCATGGGTGGTGTCTCGATGATGGTAACTGCCTCACAAGTCTCCTTCTTGTGGAGTTCTGTCGGTCAATAATTTCGAATTAAACTGTTATTTTAAGCATCTAATAGTATAAGAGAATACAAAATCATAATAAATTGCAAACTAGAGTAAATACTTGAGCTGATTGAAGAAAGGTAAATAAAAATCAATCTGGCAAAATTTACAGGAAATGGATGTGTTTTTACATAAAAAAAGTTGGGAAAGAGATTTTCGTACATCAATGTCATTAGTCAAGAAGTAACTTACTGAAGTTTTAAGGACCACCTCAAGAGGCAAAAACTATCTAAAAAGAAATGCCTCAAACAACTGAGGAACTACCAATGAAAAAGGGTGGTGAAATTGACAACATATACATCACTCAAAAACCTCAGCAAGGTATAGTAAAGATTTTTTATTGCAACCAGCACAGAAGATTATCAAAAATACTCGAAAATGTTACAAAATTTATATTGATGAACTGAAACAACTTACTTGACCCAGGCTTTTCCACTTCTCGCACAATGTGGGTCATCCCAGCCTTGTAGCCGAGGAAGGCAGTCAACTTGCAGGGCTTGGTAGGGTCATCCTTAGGGAAAGCCTTCACTGCATTTTCGGACGGGTATTACAAGATTAGTAATAGAAAGATTACAGAATAATAAAACATAAAAGTATCAAAGCCCATGGGTGCAACAACACACGCGCAACATTGCATGTAATTGTTATGCCATTTCATAAAAACGCAATTTCAAATAATTCTACTTGCTATTTGGACTTTATTTCTATTTTCCATATTCTAACGCCGCCAAGAATTTCAATTTTCATCTGAGATGTCGATAAAAATAAACCCAACATCTCTAACTTGGTCTCTCAAAGTTGGCTACCGGAAGCTTGAAACTTTTCTAGACAGATATGCAAATGTACATCAATAAGCTATTACAAATCAAAACATATCCTCGATTGTTACAGACAAAATATTTTGAAACAATTAAGAAGCACAACAATTATAAGGAACAAAAAGAATATGTATACCCTTTCCCCTGTGACGAGCTGCCCTCTTCCTTGGGAGGAAACCAAGGGACCCGTGCCTTGGGTGCTCAAACTTCCTGTGCGACATTTTCCACCTCCTTCAACCTAATACACACAAGAATAAAATAAAAAATCAAATCAATTTAACAAATTATAAATTAACTTCAGCTACGGAGCAGTCACCAATTCATTTTTTTCATAGAACACAAAACAAAACGCAATTACGGATTCAAATCCAAACAATGTGAGTTCAGCCATGAAATATTTATATATAAAAAAAAAAAAGGAATG